>JAVYIG010002459.1:0-110000 GCA_035222895.1 Strongylocentrotus droebachiensis | reverse complement strand
TTGAAAATTTGTTTGATGCACTATTCCCAATAAAATTCCCATATAAAGTTTTTAATTTACACTGTAATTTTGCCGGTGATTTAATATTGTGTAATAAATGTAAAACTGGTGCCTGGCTTCCGAAATTCCCCGCAGTGGAAGCGCGGTTCGGAGCATGGAACTTCAAAGCCAAGTGGAATGTTACACATCCCATTGTTACGCTTAAGAACTCAAGAATGCGTTTGAATAAATTACAAGAGTTTCGCCTCCTGTTCTTTCACCTCCCTGCATAGATTTACTAATTATATATTACATATTGCCATATTGTTGGCTTAAATGTTCTATTTTTTTTTAATTGGTTCACTGAATGACGCAGATGGTATTGATAAACTTTTTGATTTTGAGATTTCTTAAAAACAAAGGCAATTCGTCACAATAATGAGCAATACACTTCCATTTTGTTTTTGAAAACAATAAATTCCATACAGGCTGACTCAATTTTAAAGAAAGTTGAATTTAAATCTGACTTGAAATCACATTCCAACCTTTCTCACTTATCAGAGGATATGGTTAGTGAAAGTTTGAACAAAGTTGAACAAATAAAAACAATGTAAATATATTTGTGTTTGACATTTACAGATTTACAGATATTATTACCCAGTCATCAGATTCATTTATGCACACTGGGGAGTATTCCTACCATATGGTCACATTGAAGGCTTATGGCAATTACTATCAATAACATAAAGGCTCTTGTCATTCTACCATGTTCCTATTTCTCTCCTGGGTATGGAGTGGCATTGCCAAAGGACATTAGTGCAGGGCCGGGGATTATACTCATGATCTTTGCATTTCAAGTCAAATGCTTAAACCACTCAACTATGACCCCTCTACTTTGGTAAGTTGGTAATTCAAATGAGATCGGGGACAACTCTCCTGTTTGTTGTACATTCAAATACATGTTTATTCTATTCCTGTCCTCACTATCCTCTTTATTATTTGTCCAATCTCCTTCAAACTTTTACCTATATCTTTCTCTAATTTGTATGCTTTGCTTCATAGCAAACTTGCTATAAAGCTGAATATCCTTGTTAGCAAAACTGAAAATCATAAAATCCTAAATCTAGTATATCCTCTCCTCAGCATCCTCTTTATTATTTGTCCAATCTCCTTCAAACTTTTACTTATATTTTTCTCTAATTTCATTGCTTTACTTCAAAGCAAACTTGCTATAAAGTTGAATATCCTGGTTAGCAAAACTGAAAATAATAAAATCCTAAATCTAGTATACTTACAGAGGTGAACATGATGCCGACTGGATCATCAAACTGCACCGTCTTTGCATAGCCCTCAACCATGAGCTTGTGCTCAATGGTTCCCATGTCAATGACATCATCAAACATATGGGCACCTGGGAAATCCCCCTTTCCCAGCATGATGATAGATTCTAGCATGGGTAATCTGTTTTTTTGAGATGATAAAAATATCATAAAAAAGAATTAGATAACGGAGAAAAAAAATTGAATTATACTGAAAATAAATATAATTTGGACCTACACCTATTACAAAAAAACTATATTTGAATCAATCATTATGAAGTATTATATCTGTAAAGCGCTTAGACACATTGTTGTATCGATGTATTGGGCGCTATATAAAAAAGCGTAATATATTTTAAACCTTTGTAATATATATCTTAATCAGAAGAAATTATTAAATCCATACTGCCCATACTGCCCCTAAAATAAACCCCATCTCATCTGATTTCATTCTTCATATAATTCTTCATAGCTAGGAGCTTGACAAAGTAATATGTGACTGAATTTTGATGTTGATAGAAAACACTTTTTATTTCCAGTGCATGATAGGATGTTTTTGTTGTCACTAAACCTTTGGCAACTGCATTTATCTTTAATGAAATAAAAACAAAATAAATTGTGAGACACGGAGTACAAATTGCTTTCACATTACTTTTCACTTCTTAGTCTGCCTGGGGCTGAGGTTGCTAGTTCAGGACACACAGTGGAAAGCATCTCATAATAATTCTGGGTCTTGAAGTTCTGCGCTGAGACTATTGCCTTCACACCAGCCTAGGATATATAGTCGATAATTAAAGCATATGGTTCACACAGTTAAATCTTTTCTATGGAATTGAACACCAATGGGTTTGTATCCCACCGCTGCCATCCTATCAGTGTTACATCACAGGACTCATATTCATAAAGGCCTCCGCCCTATTCAATTCAGTGTGTGGATTAAGCCAGTATTTTACTTCAGCATTTTAATCAGCATTTTAATTGGTTATGTCTTAACTCATATTCAGATTACATCTTAGCATTGCTAAGATAAAATACATTAGATAAAATACAAGTACATGATGAAAATAATATTTTAACAGTTTTAATGCATGCTAATACAACTGTGCTCATATGCCTACCAATTGGCCTCCAAAATAATTAGCCTAAGTCTTCTAGGTGGTGCTATCTTAAATTAAGGGTAACATACTTAGCCAAAAACTGGAACCGAATACCAAAGTTGGCTAAGTATTCTATCTACCGTAAGCTGAAAACTAAGTAAAATATTCATATTTCTGATATAATTATTGAAAAGAATAACTCCCCCGGCCAGACCTCATCCATAATAACGATAAGTTATAAGTATATCCATGTATAATGTAATGATAACAAAACAAAAAGTGTTCAGACTTCGCCACTAAACTTAATACAGGCTATTATTTGAAAGGTTGGGAAGTAACCCAAATGACACTCACCTTTTGTAAAGTGTAGTACAGCTCATTGGGTCTATAGGCTAGGTTGATGGTGACCAGAATCGCCCCAATCCTGGCAGCAGCAAACTGAGTCAGAACCCACTCGGAGGTGTTGGAATCCCATATCCCTATCCGGTCTCCTTTCTTCAGACCGATGGCCAAGAATCCAGCGGCCAAACGGTCAACCTGAAATGATGTGTGTTTGATTTGATTTGATTTGACTCAATCTAATTTTTATCTACCGGTACGCTAATCCAAACTGATTCATTTGATTTGATTTGATTGGACTTAATTTAATTAATTCTATTCAATTTTACTTTAATTTTTTCTTATCTAATTGATTTGATTTGATTTGATTTGATTTGATTTGATAACAGTTGTATTCAACAGTACATCCAAATATTCAATACTGTAGCTTTAATACTAGTTAATACATCTTGAATTTAAAGATTAAAGATGTGCTCATAGAAAGAGTATATATGTTATAATAATTCAAAATAGATAGAGTACCGGTACTCCAAAATCATCATGAGATTAAGATATTAGTTTCATAGTTGAAGCAGCGAAATTAGAATTTTAGAGAACATATTTTGTGGTGATACTGCACCACTGTCAGAAGAATTTACTTTGATAAACTTAATTCTAATTGCTAGAAGGCACATTGTATTAAGTTTTGATAGAAAATAAAGCATTGTCTTTTTGATTTGTATCGTTTTAAGTGTACAGGTTTATTAGGTTTATCATATCCTTTTTCATTCTTTAATTTTTTTAAGTGAAAATGATGAAGTCCTGTTACATATACATGTACAAAAAATACAATATTGGTACAAGAAAATTGAATTATTAGTTAGATGGCAAGTACATATATGGAGAATAATGTAAATGTAATACAAAATTAACAGATTTGAAATTACTATTTTTTTCTCTTTTTGTAAAGGTATAAAGTGCAGAAACCATGCAGATATATTCTACTGCACTGCACAAGTACCTTGAAAGCTATTTATGCTGGCATTCTTGTATTTTGGTAGGATATTATTTACTCAAGGAAGGAAAGACACGAAATGGGATATTTTTGTCTTTTGAGTAAACTATTTATGGTAGCATGTTCTGTATTTTGATAAGATAACACTTTATCAGTTCTCAAAGGTTTTGTTTCTTATCTCCTTTGCCTAAAGGGTTTATAGCAGCATGCTTTGTATTTTGATAAGGCATTAATTAATTAAATTTTCAATGACCTGAAATGGTCTATTTTTGTCATTGTGTGTAAACAACATTAAGTAAGATGCTATTTGCATAAGATATGAAATGGTGTATCTGTTCTTCTTGTTGTGTGGTATTTTTAGAAGATATTATTTGCTTAAGGAAGCAAAGTCATGCAATGATATATTTTTGTCTTCTGAGTAAACTTTGTACAGTCTGTTTTTGTCAAGTGCATGTGTAAACAATCTTAAGTAGGATACTATTTTCATAAGATATTTCTTTATCAAAGATTTGAAATAGTCTATCTGTTACTTATGCTGGGGGTCCTGCAGTTTCTTTTTAAGGGTGTATGTTTTGGATTTTGCTACGCTAAAACTTTATTTAGTCTGGTTAAATAGTTTATTATGATTTAACAGACTACCCTATTTGAATCACCAATTGAGAGATTTGGGAATTCTCCATAAAATATACAAAAGATAAAACAGAGTTTGAAGATACTATGATGCATCAAAACTATATTGGTTTGAAAAGAACATACTCATGTACAACATTTTTAACTGTATCTAATCTTAATTCCTGAGATTCGAAAATAAGAGTGCTTATTTTTCTTTATGTATACTATATATTGACATATGATTAGTCATCAATTATTCTTAAAGCTTTCCACTATACTTTTAGAACTTAATCATATACTACTTATATACCAAGTAGTTTTCTACCTGTCAATGCTGTTACATATTTAAATAAACCTCAGCCTGTCATACCTGCATGAAGGCTTTTACGGTAAGTACATTTATAAATATATATAAATATACCTTTGGGCTTTAATATGATAGAATTAAAGAATCTCTAACGAACCTGTTCTCTGAATTGGCTAAAGGTCCAACGAACTCCTTCCTCCACAAAGATGAAAGCGTCATGGTCAGGTTTCTTTTCTGCCATGTCATCCATGCATTGGCCCAGAGTCTTACCCATGAGGGGTGGTTCTAAGCTCCCCTGAGCATAGCTCATGGTGTACTTCGAGGTACCATCTGGTGCCCCTCTCGCTCCTGATGATGATAATGATGATGATGAGGTGGTAGAAAAGAAGCGTGATGTTGATGAGGAAGAGGATGATGATGGAGATGATAAAATGGAAGAAGAAGAAATTGAAGAAGCATTGAAAAGAAATGAACGGCTACCAAACATAGAATGAACATATCTCTGATCTTGGAATCCTTTTTGGTATGTTGGTGATGTTTGGGAGGCTAAACACCTTGATGTGTGAGAGCTGAGAGGGGCGTGGTATTGGTTTGATGGCTTGGGAGAGGTCTGTGATCTGCAAACAGAGATTCAAAGAGAAAATCATTAGATATAGTATAGATCAATACTGCAGAAAATAATGCTAGCTAGATAGATAGATAGATAAATGGTATTTATTGATTCATTTCCATGTATCGCAGTTACAAGTAACTGAAGTGCACATAAATAAAACATTGATGGAAAAGACAAGTATACATTTCTAGAGATACAGTAACAAGTGACTAAATTGCACATGAATAAATTGTTGGAAAAGACAATTAGTATATGTACTTTTCAAGAGCTAACAAATTACTTAACCAGAGTTTGAAAAAAAGTTAATGATAATAACAATTAATAATAATAAAAATATATGATGATGATAATGATGATGATGATAATAATGATAATGATAATAATAATAATATTGGACATGGGACTGAAATAATCATTAGAAGTATGAGACTCCTTTCAGTATATAGAAAAGAAGAAACATAGTTACCCTCTCATCATAAGGTTCAACTCGGTGATATTCTTTTGCCTGTTGACACCCACCATGTAAGAACGAATGCTATACAACATTGCTAGCTGACTCTGAAGACGTCCACTGCCCAAAGTTGGACAGCGTAGGCCTGGCTTCAACATGGCTGGCATATTGCTAATGCAGATATGGCTACCAGAAACACATCTAGCACTTCTCAACTGTATCAACGGACTGTTTTTAACACACTGCAGAAGCATTTGAAGATACTATCATCACCAAAAGGACTAGGTACTAGGCAAATACTCTATATAGAAACAAACTGCTTTGAGTAAATAAGCACTGTTGGCCAGATGCCAGATACATGTACTGTAGTTTGTTGACAGGATTACTAGTATAGCGTTTCACAATGTCACTGGCTCAAATCTGAGATGAAAAACAAATTTGCTTTTCTTATACTTTGCCCTCAAGATAATAGGGACAGATCAAGCAAGAACGCGACCCCAAATCTGAGGATTTGACCTTTATGTAGGCCAAGGGTAGACCTTCAGACACATGCAGGATTTCTCCTATGGTACATGTAAATACAGTCTCATCAATATGTTATAACTGGTTCAGCATGAATTTAAACAAGCCCTGTAATTGACCTTTAGGGTTTATTTTGGGGTAAGTTTTTATATCGGGTAATATGTGATCAAATCAAACATATGTATATGGATCACAGACTTCAATGTCTATAAGTTGCAGGAAGCCAACAAGGATTTTGGTATTGCACCTTTTCCTTGCAGTTACTAAGTGCTTTACAGTCTGCTCCACAATATAAGCGATTGCCCATTAAAGTTGGAATAAATTTACTTTACCACGAAATGATTGTGACAGTATGATTTATTCTCGATAGTTACAGTTAATTATATCTTCTAAGAACTTTCTTGATCAATATAAAAGAGTCATATATAGAGATCGATCAATAAAATCCTGAAAAGATATAAACTTTGTCTATCAAGAATTAATCACACTGCCACAATCATGTCATGAAAAGAGATAAAAAATATATATATATATATTCCAACTTCATGGGTAACAGTGAAGTATAAGGGCTGCTTAAAAAACAAAACAAATTTTAAAGTTGATTAGTTGAGCTAAGAATATAGGAAGAAAACCATACTCTTTAACAAAATAAATGGGCCTTTAAATATTTCTTGTATAGTGAAATGCGTCCTTATTTTCTCTCATATTTTTGTTGTGGATGAAGATAGATGCCGGCATGGTATATGAAAAATTTACTCCGATTGAGATCTAAGACGATTTGGGGGTTTATTATATAATATTGAATGGCCTAGAGTTGAGAGGGATACAAGGGTATATCCCACAAGATGAGGAGCATATTTAATGAGTCTGCATGACGAGTGAAGAGCAAGTGCAATGTGCTATTCATTGCGTCTCACAAAAGAAATGCCATTCAATACTATTATCAATTGTATAAAACTTCAATTTTCCCAATTTTTCTGAATTTTGATGGTGAAAAGGGGACATATTTTGCAGTGTTCTATATCCTCTTGTTTGGCATGTATGTAATCAAATTAAAAATTCCCACATATATAATGTTTCTTTTCTTCTTTTTTGTTTAAATAAAGTTATTGATTTATTTATTCACTAGATTTAATCTTGTATTAAACTTTAGTCTATTGTTATTATATTTATTTAACATTATTATTATTATTATTATTATTTTATTTACTTATTTATTTATTTATATATTTTGTTTTTGGGGGGAGGGGGCTGTGTGAAGGTAATGGTAGAAATTAATTCATTTAATGCTGTAGCACCTTCACCAGGGAAGCTAGCCTAGAGCTGGGGTAATAATCCAGACCTCTTTAGAAGTTTATCTATAAATATTTAAAAATATTTTGGATGCACTATATAAGTACTAAATATCATTATTATTATCATTTAGCAACTAAAAACACAACAATCATTACAATATTCTCATTTGATTATTCAGATTTATTCCTTTCAGAAATTAACAATGATTCATGTATACTTGTATCAAAAGTATTAGATAATAATCTCAAGAGACAAACTGTACTTGTTTACCTTGGTTACAATGTTTTCATGCTTATACTAAAAATTATGTTTCAGACATTGTAAAAGTCTCATAGAAAATCATATTGATAAAAAATACATAATAAAAAAAAAAAAAAAAAAAAATCTTTTGTCTATTTCCCTTGAGATAAGTCTGATGTAGTTCGCACATGTACTGATATTGCATCTTTAAAACTTGATTTGTCATTTAATAGTAAGCAGCCTATAATGCCTTTGACACATTAATCATGAAGATCAATTCACAAGCAAACTAATTACAAAACATCAAAGTAATATATTCATATCACAATTTTTGTTCACATTATTTTACATTACGTTTAGTACATTAATTTGCAAAATTCATAATAAAATATCAAAAACAATATTCATATTACAATTTCCTTCATATTATCACCATAGCACATTTATTTCCATTCCTCTTTACATAAACTCAGCACCAAGAGGATTTAGCATGAGACACATGGTTGTTACCCCCCCCCCCCCCTCCATTTTCATTTTCATTTAATTTTTTACAGAATATCTATTAAACACTAATGGATAGTTTTACACTAATGTTCCAACAACTATTCCTTTTCCTCATGAATAAATGATAGTTCAGTTATACAGCAGTTTGGAATATGTAGTTTTTGTATATCACATTGTGTCCTTGATACTCACATGACTATAGCATTTGAGATAAATACGTGATGAAAATATATATATATTTTTTTTAATAAAGTACAGACTTCCCAGCATTTCATGGAAGCAAAATTCCCTATATTCCCTTTAGTTTACCCTAATACTCCACTGATTTTCTCTGAATTTTCAGGATCATTGCACAAATCTATTTCTAATTTGAAGAAAACTGTAATGAACATTTGTTGGATACATCCAGTGGATATGCTGTTTCAGCACGAGACCAAATTACACTTTCTTTGAGTTTTAATGAGATTCCCTGATTTTTCTTGGATACTAGTGACTTTCCTCAAATTCCCAGAGTTTTTGCGCGATTTGAAAAAAAGAGAACTTCTTTTCCTGCTTTTCACAATAGCTGGAAACACTCTATTATGAATTTGAATATGATCCATTTCAAAATACAATTTATCGAGGTTGAATATTGCCACACATAGACACATAAACATGAAGTTTGTGCTATAAACAATGCATACTATGACCAATTCATTGGGACTTTTTTAATGCCATATGTTTTATTTTTCAATCTACCCAAAAGTTCCAATAAATCAAAATGAACATGATAACTGATATTTCATATTATAATTCATCAACTTACACAATTTTATGATTGGCTTGGCACAATTTGACTGATTATTTGGAATAAATCTCTTTTATCGTCACCAATCTCACTAAATATCTAATTATCAAATATATAATGGTGGTCAATTCCGAGTGAGAATTTCATATAGACATTTTGTTGAATATCTGAAATTAATGATATGATATATCAACTAACAACAGTAGGTTTCCTATCACCCTTCATCAAATTTATGAAATATTGAATGTATATCTTTGTTACAGAATGACAAAGAAGGTACTTTTTGGTGATTACCTAACAGAGCTATTAAAACTCAATATTAACAGAAACTTCATGAATGATTTATACGAAATACAATGGTTTTGAAAGTACCTCATATTAAACTATATATATTAAAACAATTTTTTTTTTTTTTTTTAATTCTCTGGAAATGTCATTCCGTAATGCTTGGAATTGACCTGTTACATGTATAATGAATTTTTAACAATAAACGTTTGAAACTCATTATTTAAAGAGAAAAATATATCTTTTAATGATTAATTCACTGCAAAAGAGAACATTTAGATCTTTGGTTATCACTAGCAGACAAACTGTATGTTTAACTGTAATCAATAAATAATTTTAAGAAATACCAATATTTTCCCAAGGGAAGACAATTAAAGGTGTAATAAAATACAATGAAAAAAATAATCAAGATTCTTAAAAAACAAACATCTTAATGATATACATAGAAATCTGAATGAATCAATATAGAATACTTCTATTTGTTTCCTACTAGATTAACTTCTTATTAAAAGAATAACATGCATGTAGGTCTACTCTGTTTAGAGCCAGATAGAATTAAATCATGTACTTTAATACACAGTTAATGCCCTTCTCACTCCAAACAGACACACTAATACACAGTACTTATTTTTAAAATCAGAATTTCTCTTTAATACTTTCATACAAGTTGACACTAAGACGCATTTTGATTGATTTTCTCACACTTTGGCAACATAGTACAATAACAATAAAAGGAGTGTGTTAAAAATAAATATTAAAAAAATGAAGTTTGTCTAGATTAATATACTAAACAACAAATCTGCACTTCTCATTCCAAAATGTACACTGTTGCATGTCATAGCATCAATGTTTTTTGTTTGGTCCAAACAATCGTTTAGAACTTGTAGAGACAGAAGATCTCAAATGACATAGTACACATGTACACTACAAAGTGTAAAGGTTAAAAAAATAATCATTCATTGGCAATATTTTTACACCCGAATTCAAGATCTTATTGTTTTTTGTTCTTTTTTGAAGGGCATTTCATGATTCTTGCTGCTGCAAGTATGTTTAGTAATAAAGTTCAATACAAATATTTCTCACACCTCGATAAAGACAGCCCATAACTTGTACATTATATCTTATGAGTTGTCATCATCGAGAAAGTTCAATCTTTCAATAACGTTTTGCTGCTATATGTATGTATGAAAGAGGCACTAGAAAAAAATTGATCATATACACCTGTTTATGAAGACTAATGAAAGCACCATGGTCACTATTTTATGTTGATTTTTTTTTTTAAACCACCAGGTAAAGTTTAATATCTTGTACATTTTCTCAACAAATTTCCTCTCTCAAGGCAATCAAATACTTCCAGTCCGTTGCCCCCACACCTATGGCACAAACTGCCCTCATATCTAAGAAATAGCACTTGGCCAGAATTTTATTATAAACAAGGGAAACGCTCTCGGCAGTCTCGCCTGCATTACGCAATTCGATATGATGAAAAATTGAGGTTGGAACATTATTTATAGGCAGGGTGGCCCATTAGCAGGCCCCAAAAAGTGAAATCCTCTGAAGAATATTTACTAATAATTGTACCAGGATCAATAACTTGAAATATGATTCTAAAAAAATCATTCTAAAAAAATGATTTATTAATTCTCATATTAAGTTGTGAAAACACAATTCAAGTCTACTGACCTAAAATGACCTTGTGACCTGGAATTTGTGTCATATGATTTGTGATACTTGATAACCCTTGGGTACAAGTTTCATGGAAATTGAACAAACAATTTTGAAAATATGCTAAAAATTCAAAATCTTGATGTTGATGCCACAACAAAGTCTAAGTTTGTTGACCTTAAATGACCTTTGACCTTAACTTAGTGACCTGAAATTCTACTCACATGATTGAGGATACTTGATAACCCTATAGTCCAAGTTTCATTGACTAAGAACTTATACTTTCAAAATTATATCAAAAATGCAAAAACTTAACCTTAGGTTAAGTTTTCGTTGATGCCACAACATAGTCCCAGTCTGTTGACCTGAAATTACCTTTGACCTTGACTTTGTGACCTGAAATTCTACTCACATGATTGGGGATACTTGATAAGCCTATAGTCCAAGTTTCATTGACTAAGAACTTATACTTTAAAAATTATATCAAAAATGCAAAAACTTAACCTTAGGTTAAGTTTTCGTTGATGATGCCACAACATAGTCCCAGTCTGTTGACCTGAAATTACCTTTGACTTTGTGACCTGAAATTCTACTCACATGATGTTGACGCCGCCGCCGCCGCCGTCGCCGTCACCAGAAAAGCGGCGCCTATGTCTCACTTTTTGCTACGCAGGCGAGACAAAAATCAACAACAAACTAGATGGATCTTTGACTGCAAGATACATACATGACCCAAGTTTGGCAGTAATCCATCAATCGGTTCTTGAGATAATGCAATAACAAGAACGGGACGTACAGATGGTGGGACGGACGGACAACCGAAAAACATAATGCCTTGAGGCATAAAAATCTAAAAACATACACAGTACATGTAGGGTAGTCTACAATCATTTTTCATAGACTAAGGGACAGCCCCTTGTTTCCTCTGGAATGGTGCTCTATAAATCTAATGATTACCAATATTCTTCTTCTACTGCATATAGATTAGCAGCTGGTAGAAAGAAAATTGAAAAATTCCTTGAAATCTCTCTTTGCTACTAAATGGCAGTTCAGGAAACCAAGATAATATCAGCAAACACCTCTGAACACATTTTCTAAACAAATTATTTTCTTATACAGGGTACTGAAACATGTAGATTCTTTTGTTAACACTCCCGTGTAGTAGTAGCACATTTTTATAGTAGAATGTCTTTGCAATATTAGGGGGTTGGGTGGATTAGGGAGGAATTAGGCATATTTCACTGTGGAAATTTACCCTTGGTCCATGTAAATAGTGTATCTTTTTAAATTTGCTTTTTTCCACCTCTTTCCTGATATGTGTGTATTTTGTTAGGTTTTTCTTTAATATGATCTATAATATTCATTTATGAACATGTACCATTCACGATGTATTCAAATGTTTAATCACTGATGTTATTGATGATGAATAAATAAAATCAAATCAAATCAAATCAAATCAAATCAAATCAAATCTAAAATTCCCTAATAAGGGTAATCCTGGTGCCCTATGGAAAACATTAGAGAGTTTAACCAAATGCAAACGTTTCTGAAAAGATAACGTTACAAGTCTCGGGAAATGAAATAATTGATTTAGGAGAAGTAGCAAACGTTTTCTGTAATTATTTCAGGAGTGCTGTGAAAAGTTTAACCGACAATGTTAAAGGATCAAGTGATGAAGTGATAACCACAAAATGCATTACAGCCGAAGATAATCTGTCGGAACCCACAGAATTGTTCGATCTGCCAGTTATTGACAGCGAATTTGCAAAGAAAGATATTAAGGGTTTTCCGATAACCAAAGCGACAGGGAATGATGGACTAGTGTCAAGATTTTGAAATATATTTGTAACATAAACATTGTCATAGATACCCTGACGTATATATATATATACATATATATATACAATCTGTCACTGACAACTGGTGTAGTGCCTGCTGCATGAAAAATAGTAAGAATACAACCCATCTTTACGAGTGGAGATACATTTCAAGTATGTAATTATAGGCCGATATCCCCGTCTTATCCAAAATTATAGAAAAGGCAATGCATATGAATCTCCTTGAATATCTGTCAGAAAAACGACTACTTAACCCCAAACAATTCGGTTTTCGACCTAATCATTCATGTGAGACCGCCCTTAAATGTACTGTCGATGAATAAGCAATGAATGTTGAAAAGGGGTAGGGGAATGGATTTGCACTTATTGACCTAAGCGTTCGACAAAGCGTTCGACATGATAGAATCTCCTTAAATATCTGTCAGAAAAACGACTACTTAACCCCAAACAATTCGGTTTTCGACCTAATCATTCATGTGAGACCGCCCTTATATGTACTGTCGATGAATTAGCAATGAATGTTAATAAGGGGTAGGGGAATGGATTTGCACTTATTGACCTAAGCGTTCGACAAAGCGTTCGACATGATAGATCACCGTATTCCCATAAGTAAATTAGCTCAATATGGCTTACTTGGTTTAAATTTTAATGACAGGAAATAATTTTTTTACAATGCAAAATGATAAGTGAAACATCATGAATGTCAACAAAGGGGTGGCTCAGGGCTCAATCCTTTGGAATCGATCTTCCCAGGCATATAAGTAAAGATAATGTTATTATGTACGCGGATGACACGACAATACCCGTTTATGGAAACAGTCCGACAGATATCGAAATCCAGCTTAACAATGTAATGCGAGGTGTAAATGAATTGATTGAAAGAAACAAGTTCATTCCTAATCCAGAGAAGACCAAAGTCATGTTAATAGGCTCAAGACAAAATTACATCGATTTTCAAATCTGAAGTTGCATGTTACATTAAAAGGTAAATCTGTTGAATGTGTTGATGAATCTAGGTGTCTAGGTGTAACCATCGACTCTACATACTGAGAAAATATCTTTAACGGTGAAGCAAACACTAGGTGTAATAAGAATATTTTTCTACTAAACAATTATCTGATATATATTGGGGGTACATTATGCCCATGTTCTTTACTGTTGTAATGTACGGACGGACAGAAGTATCGGGAATGTCAATACCTTATACAAATTACACAAAAAGCTGCCTACATAGTTTTACAAAAGTCATGGGGTATACCGTCCCTTGATGTATTCCAGTCAATATGCTGGCCAACTCTTGATAAGTTGTTCTGGAAAACAATTCGCCGTTTAATGTATAAATGCTTAAATAGAATAACACCCGATATCGTGCATGACAGGTTTATATTCGTCGACGATATTTCTCAACGAAGAACTCGCAACACAGATAAGATGATGTTGCAATTACCCAAATGTGAAACAGAATTTTACAGGAAGTAATTTACTTATTCAGGCAGCGAAAGTTGGAATGAGCTACCGCTTGAAAGTAAAGAAGCACAGAGCCTAGCAGTCTTTAAGAGAGCTCTTCAAGAATTTCTCACATGATATTCATGTGTTCATTCAGCTGTTGATGTATAAAATTGATATTGACTGACTATACAGTGCGTCCCGGAAAAAACGAAACCGAGAATTATCGATGTTTTATTATAACTTAGTCACAATTATAAGTAATAAATGACACATAGTTGTAAAGCTGAGCACTTCATCCTTCATTTAGTGCAAATCATATAATGCATATCTTACGCATAAGTGATTAAAACCCATTTGAAGAGAGGAAACCAAAAAGTCATTTGGCGGAAGGTATTTGAATTTCAAAGATAAAAAACTCACATTTCTAGAAATTTCATTTTCTGCCCTTTCATATGACACCTCAATCAGGAAAAATGAGCCAGAAATATCAAAGTTCCGTTTGTCTAAAGTAATGCTAGCATGTCCATATTTTCATAAAACAAATTTGTTTTACACTGGCTGCTTGCCGTAGCAACAAACAGAATTGACAAAAGACTTCGTTGACGATCAGCCATATACGAAAAACTTCATGCACGGCTGATTGTCAACGAAACGGAGTTAAGTCTTTTGTCAATTATTTGTATTGCTGTTTATCACAGTTTCTTTCTCAATATCTATTATGATTCAGTTTTTGTTATGTTACTTGACTCAATAACCATACCATGCTTACAATGAAATATTAGTATAATTTTCATAAATAACTGTTGTTCTTTTGTGTACTATTGATATGTTATTTTTTATCATTATCTAAAACCATGCATAAATTGTGTTTAATATTATAATTTAATATTTGTACAGTTCTTATTGTAAATTATGTATTTTTCATGTACAGCTTTCATAATCAGGGCTCTGTGGAATACCAGGTTTTAGTATGTTGTATACTGCACAGACTACCCTGAATAAAGAAGTGTTACGGTAAGAAGTATTAAATAAATAGCAAATCATGTCTAATAATATTATACAATAACCATAATACATGTACAAAGCATACAAACAAGTATAACAGATTTATATATATTTTTTTTTTCTTCATTGAATTAAAGAGATACATTTAAGAACGCAGAAGACCGCCTTCGTGAGCGGTTAGGGTGGAAAGGGATGGCGGCCTCATTAAAAAAAAAAACATTTAGCAACAAAGCTCTCCTAATGATCAAGTGGGTTCAATGCAATTGCAGGTGCGGGTGCAGCAGACGGCAGTTGAGTAAAGGGAATAATAAATCATGGTTTTAGACAAAGCTCTTATACTTATTTAGGGCGTTTGGCACATATCATTTAAGTATTTTTCATTTAAGTGTAGTTTTTAAGGATTAGAGGGTTGAACAAGATTTGATGTGCTCAGGAAAATCATTCCAATTGATTTTAACCAGCGCAGAGGAAATTTAAAAAGTTTATCCATACTCCACGTTAAAATCAACAGAAACTTTTAAGCGCCACCTAAACAACAACCAATTGCGAATTGAGTCGATAGATTTTGTTTTCTGACACATGCCTTTTTCTCTTAATCTTATAATTTGTTTAAATCATTTTTCTTGTTTGACTCTTTATATTCATTATTTTATATCCTATTTCTTCTTTTCCTTCTTTTTGTTGCTGCAATATTACAGCTTCTTTGTTACTTTGCTAAAAAATTATATTTTATGATTGCTATTTGTTTGTTCATATGTTTCATTTTATTGTTTGCTATTAGCTGAAAAGGGCAACCCAACCCAATCTAATCCATGAGTGGTGAATAAATTAATGAAATCAAATCAAATCATGTAATGATGCAAAGTCTAGTTAGTCTTATAGAAGCTATAAAAATACACCTCAGTTCCACTGTTTTGGCATGTGCATAACATATTTTTATAACAAAGATTTATGTACAATTAAAAGCAGGCACATAAAAAACAAGTAATGAAATGTTAAACATGGCTGCCTAATCATATTAAAAAATCCTACGGATCTTAGTAAAAGTTCTCTTAACACTTTTGCATCAGCACCATACAAAATAAATTCTATACATCTCTATTTAAAAATATATGTATTTATTCACATACAAGTATTACATAATGTTTTTCATTGATTCATAATTTCAGATTATTCACAATACAATTTTGTACTCAGCAGCTTGATCAGCATAGGTCATATGAGTTCATGATGCCTTGCTATCTTAGATCCATGATTTCATAGCCTAGGGGTCATGACCCCTGACCCCATATGGGTCATGCAGGATTTTTTTTTTGGCCATTGAAGGCACTTAAAATATGCAAATCCATGTACATTCTATCTTATGATCAGAATTACATGACAAGATTTCAATGACTGAGATGCATTTGAAACTAAATCACACTGGTTTTCTTTCCAAATGGTTGTTTCAGTGGTCATGATACATGCATTAAGTAAAATATCTGTTGGGAGTAGGGGATCTGGAGTGGGGCTCGGACTCTTGACAATTATAATTGACTTTACAGCAGAAGCGTATACTGGCCAATTCTGCCATATGGGACATTAAATAAGGACTTTTCTATCTTACTGATTAATTGAACACATAATTAGGATCAGAGTTATAATTAAGGTTTGTGAAGGTTATGGTTACTTATGTAGTGGGGTGATTCCAAACTTTATGCAATCATTACATGGATTTATTACCGCACAAAATGTAAAAAATGGCACAGTTTAAGAAATAACCCACAACAGGTTGGGGAATTTTCTAGATTACCAGCTGCATCTTACAAGTGGAATTCATCGGTGGAGCGAAACAAGAAGGAAACAAAGATTTCATCCTACTTTTTCATCTTTTCTTCCATGACCTGTCTCATCTTGAACTTCTGCACCTTGCCTGTCACCGTCAGAGGAAACTCATCCACAAACTCAATGTAGCGTGGGATCTTGAAATGAGATATCTGCAGTAAGAAAATAACAATTTTTAATATATATGTATACATATTCATTCATTCATTCATTCATTCATTCATTCATTTATCATTTATTTTCTCTTTTTTTCCTTGGGGGGGGGGGGGGGGATGTTGGAGGGGGAGGGGGCTTCACACACATATTCTCAACCCCAAGGTCTGTTTGACTTTCACAGGTGGTTAAACTGGCGTAACTGCCGCACTATATAAACTGCATTTTTCTTTCCTACCAGGACAAGAAAGCAGAGTATTATTTGAGGTGCCAGCCCACTAATGTAAAGACAAGTGTAAAACACATGGAGCTTGGGTTACCCCCCCCCCCCTCCCCCCAAATAGGTGAGTCTAACCCCCCTCCCTCCTCCTCTTCTTCTTTCCCTATCTTTTAGACAATATAGGGATTTAGAATTTAGGAATCGATCATTACAGCTTTTCTATCAATTTTTATGATTAATAATGGTGTGTTTTTACTCAAAATTTCAGATTATCTTTAATTGTACATCTAGCATTAACGTCACTACCTTAGCACCATTTTCTCTCATCTGAACAATGTTACCAAGTCCCTTTAAAGCTGACATCTAAAAGTATTCAACAAAGGCCCGAATTCAACCATCCCTAATTCAACCACTCTTGAGTTACGAAAAATGCAAAAATCATTAAATTTACAAGGGGTATGAATAAATAGTTGTTTACTGTAAATCATGCAATGCTTACATTTCCTTTACAGAACGCTTTAATCTCTTCTGGTGTAGCTTCCTGTCCAGCCTTGAGTCTGATCCAAGCACACAACTCTTCTCCCATCCTCTCATCTGGTATCCCAATCACCTGCAAGTGCAATATTTGGAGATGGAAAAAAAAGACACATATAAGATAGTTTTAGAGCAAAAATGCAAATTATTTCATCCTTTATATTCATATTATTTTTGAATTTTGTGATAAAAAAGGGATTGGACCAAGACTTGAAGAATACATTCTGATTTTGCTTCATATAAGAACAGTAAAGGTAGATAATATCTTTCTTTTTCTAGAGTCTGTCCAAAGTTTTTGTGAATTTCGGTGCATAAGTGCTTGTACACATTGTGCAAAGGTCATTTGTAATATTCATTGAGCAGTACACACTCATTCCAACAGGGAGATATGAATCTCTTCAAAATGACGAAAACAAAGTTTTCTAAAATTACAGATTTCAATTACTTACGTGGCATCTGGATGTTCTCAAGGCCAACCAAAAACATCATCAAGTTTCAAATGAAACTAAAATTTAAAAGAATACAAGTCATCAAAAAATTCCCCTTTCCAGTACTAAACCTTCTCTCAACATTATAAAAAGACTTGAAAAATCAACTGAAGGCAATTTCAATAGCCTCATCCATAATTACCAATTGAAATGTGTGAACACTACTGTGAAGTTTTGCATAATCCAAATATGATATCTATAGGATGCACAAGAGTGCATTGAAACTGCCCTTCAGTTGATTTTCAAAGCCTTTGTGACTTTTTTTCCCCTGAGAATTGTGAAAGACTCTGTGGATTACCTGTACATCTTCAATCTTGGGATGCTTGTAGAGGAACTGTTCAATCTCTGTAGGGTAGATGTTCTCACCCCCTCTGATCACTAGATCCTTGATCCGTCCTGCCATGGTAATGTACCCTTCCTCGTTCATCGTCGCTATGTCACTGAGTGGTGGAAGAGGGTAGAAACAATGTATTTCAATTTTTGAGGTGTAGAATAAAGTTCTCTTGTATCAATGACTATAACTATGCAGAGCCTTCTTGGCAGGAATGGTTTACCCTTGTTCCAAATTAAGTATAATACCGTCAAACCTGTCTATAGCGACCGCCCAAGGGAAACATAAAAAGTGTTCCTTGTAGACAGGTGGTCTTTGTAGACAGGTTCCTTTAGGACATGTTTCAATGAGAAACCATTTTCAAGGGAAATGTGGCCTTTGTAGACAGGAGGTCACTAAAGAAGGTTTGACTGTACAATTAAAGAGCTTGCAGCAATCCCCTGCAGCATCCCCTGAGGCAATTTAGGAACATAAAGGTAATATTGCAGGTTGAAAGCACATGCACTAACATATTCATCAACCCTTGTCATGGAGAGTTGTCCATGGATTTTTGTTTCTTAAATTCCCTCTCGATTTGTATTGGCAGCAAGGGTGTTACGCACTGGTTGAACCCTCACTACATCTGTAATTTTCGTGTATGCATTAATGAGTCCAAAATAGTTTTGTGGAAAAGACAAAGTTATCAATGCTACAACTCTTATCTCGTCAATTCATGCTAAAAAGGCCCCATTTCATTTCCATTAGTGTATACACTGTAGGATGGGTCCCATTGATTGCAGAGCTATTTTCATCAGTGCTTTGTCGCCCTAAGCCAGGTGCTGAATATGAAATATTAGACTGGACAGGTACATGTACCCACATATAGCTTCATTTGCGACTGCAGGAAATAGGATCAAACCTTACCCTGGGTGAAACCAGCTTGTTTCATCAATAAAATCTTTGGTCTTTGGATCATGGAGGGGGTGGGGGAGGGCTGGTGGTGAGGTGTGGTGCTATGTCAGCCTATGCTGGATGATGGATATGCCACTGATGCATTTTGATAGACTAGTAGCTATCTTCATTTGTCACTTATCAAAATCAACTTCCAAGTCTCATCATTGAAATCTTAAGTATTTGTATCAATGAGGGGTGAAGTGGGGGGGGGGGGGGGGGGGCAGGGGAAAGGGGGATGAGGTCCTCACTTGTAACTGATCAAGTCTTACCCTGAATGGAACCACCCAGTCTGATCAATGGCCTCCTTGGTCTTAACCTCATCCTTCCAGTAACCCACCATGGTGGTGTACCCTCTACTGCACAGCTCTCCAGGGGTGTTATAGGGCACCAAATCTCCAGACTGGGGATCAATGATCTTGATCTAGGACAGACACACACAGACAAACAAGTAGATTTAGCATGGGAGCACCAGTGGTTCATTACCTTGAAACTTAATCCAGAGGTCGAGGGTTCAAATCTTGGACAAATGTATTTGTCCTCAGACAAGGCATTTTATTTGACCCTGACCCTTCCCCCCTCTCTCTCTCTCTCTATCTCTCTCTATCTCTCTCTACTCAAATGTTATGTGTATATGTGACAGAATTTATTCCATGAAATACCCCATGTGCTTATAAAAGATTTCGGAGCTAAAGCAATTAGGTAATAATTTATAACATTCTATGCAAATGCAAAGGGATGTGAAATCAAGATGTGATATGTGTTACATAAAAACAGACCACTATTATTGTTATGAACATTTCTGTTCAGAGGTATATATTATTGACCATGAGTTCTGGATATGGGACTGCATTTTTGACAGAAAATAATGCGGGTATACAAAGTAGTTTTTTTCCTAGGATATTTTTAGTTCTGGTAATAAAAATGCAGTTTTTAGATAGCTTAGCTTAAATGAGCTCCAAAAAGGAGAAAAACAATTTAAAACTTCTCCAGAAGAAATTGCACTACTCTATAGGAATTCAAAAAAGAAATGGCATGATAAAAGATTCAGTAAAAAAGCTGAATCCCTCCTTCGATTTTATTACAAGTTCTATTGATGCATAATACCTCGTTGTGTGGTGAAGGTTTTCCCACAGTGGATACTCGTAGGTCAACTGGGTCGTGCATCTCCGTCTGGCAGATCACCGGGCTTACCTCAGTCAAGCCATAGGCAATCTGTTCAGAGAGATAATGACAAAGTGATAGCATAAAGTTACAGGTGGATACTAATTATATATATAAAAGAAAGACAGTATATACAACAGATACAGAGAGAGAGAGATTAGAAAGAGAAATGTGACTGACAGAAAGTGCAGTATTGCGGGTCAGAGAAAGAAAGAAAAAGAGATTCAGAGAGTGAGGGAAGAGAAAAAAGGGGGAAAAAGAGATGGAGAGTGAGAGGGGGGGGGGATTTATCAATAAATTGACAAATGGAATAATTGTTGACGAGATTACAAGATATTTTTTTCTCAGCCGATCTCAAATTGCATGATGGCTGAATGCATGAAAGTACATGTACACACATAGCGGATGTGACTAAATCTGATTTTCATTTTTACTCCCGCTTTAATCAACTTACACAGACATCTTTCATGTTCATAAGTGATCTTGTTTGTTTCATGGTTTCGATGGGACATGGTGACCCGGCCATGATTCCTGTAGTTAGGCTACTCATGTCGTACTGGTTAAAGTTGGGATGGTTCAGCATGTCGATGAACATGGTTGGTGTACCGTACTGTGAGGTTATTCTGGATAGGAGAAAGAATTTTTTTTAAATCCCCATCAATCAATAAAAATACTGATAAATAAAAAATTCATAATAATTAAATGTCCCCTAAAACGAAGCACAACACAAGCTTCTTTCCTTTTACAGGAAGTCCAGCTTGCAGTAGACATGGGCCCTCTTTCAACCTTCACGATTTTGAGGTGTTTTGGAGGTGAAATTTGGGGGCCCATTAGCATGAAACCCCGGTTAGTTTAGCCCTGCTTATAATTTTTCAAATATTTTTGTTAACATATTTTTTTTTAGATCATTATTTCTTGAGACAAAATATTGTTTGAAGGAGTATGATGTAAAAATGCTAATGTAAGAGAATCCTAAATGTAGATCTACATTGTTTCATGTGTTTTGAACCAATCAACATTGGAGATGACAATGGGGCAAAAACATTTGCAGAAGGAAACAAAGAAAGTGATTTATGCATAAATTGACAAGAAATGATTCACATATAAAAGCAACCAGAAGCTCATGCAAGGTTCTCTGATTATGTGAGGGGGGGGGGGCACAAGATGAAACTAAGAGGATTACAGCAAGAAATTTACATGATATAAATTTGGAGAGCAATGCCATGCACATGAAATATTCTTTTACATTAATGTGTGCAGGATATAAGATAAAGTAACAGGAAAGATTAGAAGTGACGGATCAAAAGGTCAAACGTAAAAAAACCATCAGGAAGCAGTGTTGAACATAGATATTGCTTTGTAAGGCCTCATTGTTCCTTTTTTTTAATAAAAGAAATTTCTTGGGAATTTGCCCTCTGCAACATATTCACTTTTCACCAATACACATTCAGAGAAAGTCACAGGAAGGACTACCAAGTAACAGGTCGGAAGGTCAAATGAAAAGGAACAATCAGAGGGTACAAAAGGAAGTAGTATAAAAGGAAAAGTAATTAAAACCAAACTAGCATCTTTTGAAACCATAATGAACACCTGTTTCATTCAGGGATTTTCCCTTTTATAGAGTTTTTTGTTTCATGTTCTATTTCAATTTTGTAGTTTTCTTATTCTTTTTTCAGTTTTTCAACTTTTTTTTCTTCTTCTCTTGCAGTCATTAAAGTGCTTGAAAAATGAAAAATTGTGCAAAAAGCACATTTTCATCCAAAAAAGTAGTTTCACCAATAATGAAAAGTGCAAATATTTCAATATCCATGTTAATATGAATCACATATTTCTGTACGTTTTAACTACACTTCTATGCATAAAACATACTGAGAATGATTTAGGATATTGAAATTACCTTTCTTCTTGGATGCCTTTCAGACTTGCTTCAGGTTCAAAGCTCGGGGATGGAAAGACGCATGTGTTACCGTGAACCATGGCACACAAAGAACCTCCTACCATTCCAAAGCAGTGGTATAGGGGGACAGGCACGCCAATCCGATGCTCCTACATCAAAACACCAGGTAAGTATATTACTGACAGCCTTCGACGATAAAAATTGATCACAAACTTCTCCCCTGTTGTTTTAATTTATGGCAAATGCATTTGAAATCAATGTTGAAGGCCACACCTCAACAATTTTTTCTTAACGAGCCTCGCTCCACGTTTCTTTTTCGTCTCGGTGGGATTGCAATGATAACAACTGTGAACCAATGATTTTACTCCTTCCATTCAACATCAGTTCAGAAGAAATCATATGGGCAGTGTCCATCATGTTTGATTGACAGCTGGACCCCCCAACAATTTCACCATTCAGGTTTTACCATTTTAACATTACTGTTATCATTACCACTAGTTATGAATATACAGTTAATAACTATCAAAACTATTCCTACCCCTCGCATAATTGAGGTTTTAGTGTCTTTTTTAACTCAAGAATAAAAGATGGACTGGTTGAATTAGGGCCTGTGTTAAATACTTTAAGATTCATGCTTTAATATTTCACATTTTCACTTTAATATAACCTTACACATACAAATGCACATACTGTAGGACTCCAAGCAACTATTCACAACGAACAAAACAACAACAACAAAAATCAGAGAGCACCCCAAACAAAAAAGGAAAAATTATACTGATTAATGCACAAAAGCTCTCCCTGCTGATGCACGTAAATGGTAGTATGATACATGCTCTTGTGACATTTGGTCTGTGCCATGGTAAGTTTCCTACACCAAGCGAATTCGGACTTCAACCCTGGACCCAACACTATTATAATTAATACCCAACCCTAAACCTAACCTATCACAATCATGTATGATCATGACAGAGAAGTTACTCTTACCTGTTCATGATATTTCAGAACGGTGCCGATGAAGTAGCTGTTGTTCACTATGTTGTGATGAGTGAGAGTTGCTCCTTTAGGTTTGCCAGTGGTTCCCTGTGAAAGAAATAAATAAAAATTAAAGCAATATATCGTTTCAGTTTCTTAAAAGAAAAAGAAAGGGATTGCAGAATCATTCAATTCAATTCAAATGAACATTTATTTTCTTCCAAACAATACTATTTATAAGTAGAAACATAAATATAATTAAAGAACTTGTATTACAAGGAAGAAGGCGCGAAACCCGAAAAGCATAGCTTTTAGTGGGTACGCCCGAATACATAAATACAATTATACATTATAAATGGAATTCACATGGATGGTTGGAAGTGATTCCATGCAAATATAAAACCAAAAATTAACCCTCAAACCTATTTTCTTATTTGTAAAACACATCCTTAGCTTTAGAGAGCACAGAGGTCATTGTATTTGTATTGTACAATAATTCTATTACAGCCTTCATAATAGAGGCTTGCGTCTTCTACAGATCATGATCAATGTGAGAATTTCGTTGTAACCCTTACTTGAATAAACCTCAGGTACATCAATGAGACCGACATCAGACCGAACAATAAATGGCATCACCTCAGATGGCCAAATATCAGACAATTTGGAAGGTATTAGAGTAGGCATTTAGTCTTGTAAATTAATATCATGAATTGAAATGTGTGATTTATAGATAAATGAACATTTTGGAAGAATAACTACCTGATATGTCTGTACTGACATGGATGTTGACTGTAGTACCGAACATAGTTGTATTATCTTCTTCTTTTTTTTTTGGGGGGGGGGTACAAAGTTCATCTATACATGTAGGTTCCTTTTAATCTTGAATAGCTTATACATTTTTCTAATGACATTAACTATTACCTTACGTAACTCTTATTTGCTTTTCCTTCTTATAACAAAATAGGGCATTATATTAATTTTAAATAAAAATATGGGTTGCCGTGATGTTAAATTGAATTCATACATGTAACTCTTTTTTTCTATTTTCCTTGTATTTAATCCTCCTCAGCAGTCTGCATACTAGCTGAACATTCAAATACACATTGCATTGATTGATTAAACCTGATAGCAAGATTTGTAAATGTACATATAGGAAGCTATTGTATTTTTGTACCAGCAAAATAATGTGGATTAGGGCCTGAGTCTTTGTTTGCACAGACTGTAACTGATAAAATAGTATTATGTCATGCAAAGTACAAAAATAGATCAACGTAGAGAAAAGGCATATAGAATCAGTATCTATCTAGAATAAAACTGTCCAATTGTGCAAGTACATGAATATATGTATTGGCATTTTTTTCTTATTGGCAGATGCACTTTGATTTCTTTGAATTTCATAATCTGAGATTACATGTAGTTTGCTTGGGCCTCGAGCTATAAAGCAAATTGAAATTTCAAGCCCTGTTTTGAACATACATGATAGATCATTCATTCATTCGGAGATGGAACAGAAAATAGAAAAAAGGGAACACCGGTAGACAAAAGAAGAACAAAATTATGAAACAACATTATTTCATAAGACATAAACTGAATTCATCATCTTATTTGGCATGATAGAATGTTCAAATACAAACAAAATTTCATTGAATAAGATAATGACTTATTTGAATTCAGTTGAAACACAGGTTTCTGAATGGGAATGGAGTTGTAATCTTATATAGATAATTCATAGTGTACAAAAAAGAAAGGAAAACTCTCTGGTACATGTACTGAAGAGTAACGTCCCTTATTGATGGCATAAAACGTGCACATATTTATGAGCCCTTTGATTAATTGTATCTTTCTACAGATTTGAATAAATAAACTTATCCAGTTTCAAGTGACAATCAGGTACGGAGCGAGCCTTCTTTCCTAAGCATTTACAACACCATAACACACTAATGTTTGCTTATTATGCACTTGAAGATTAACAATTTTTTTTCTCTCAATATTTTGGTTAATATTCTCAAATATTAATATCTCAACATTTTAATCTCGTATATCAACACCATTAAGTTGGTATTCATTGGTAATACCTGATACTCGAACACAATTCATAACCAATAACCATGCCATTTCATAATGCCAAATTCAGGCTTAGGCTACATTAATGATTAATATTGAGTAGCGATTGAGTAGCGATTGAAGAGGCATTCCGGAACGGCAGGTGTGTTTCCCCTCTCAAGCTGAACACTTGGTGACTAGAGCCTTCACAACTGCTGCTCCCAAAATGTGGAATAACCTACCGATATCTCTTTGTAACCAACAATCTGTCAATACCTCCAAAAAATATCTGATAACTCACCTCTTCTGTTAATAACAAAATAACTGAAAGCGCATTTGAACATGTATATGGAAAACACGCTATATAAATACATTATTATTAAAAAATGGTTCTGTTTTTAATACTGATCATGTCATTTATATGTTTTACTGCTGTAAATCTGGCCATTGTAAAACAAATCACAAAATTTCTGCTGTTACAGCATGGAGAAAAAGACAAAAAAGTATTCTTTACTTACCGATGTAAACTGGACATTGACTGGTTGGTCAAATTGTAGAACAGATTTCATTTTCTCTATATGATTAAAATGATCCTCTTTTCCCATGTCCATCACATCATCAAAACTGAATGTCCCTGGGAAGTTACCTTTGCCCATCATTACCACAGACTTCAGCATCGGAAGACTGTAGCAAAAATACATTCATATCAATAAATATAGATTCAATTGTTTATATTCACACATATTCATGAATTTAGATTTAAATTGTTCGATACACTGATTCAAAATCAAATGTTTAAATCAATAAATTGATGCATACAGAGTATTCATATAATCTAATTCCAATGGGTATCAATACATCATACATGTACGGTACATTCATATTTAATTGTTTAAATCAATACATTCATACATCTTCATCTATTTGGAAGCAAAATATAGGATAGTTATCAAATGGAAGTATTTTATTGACTGAAATATTATCTATAGTTTGTCTTAATACATCTTTTAATGTTTTGTTGTTGTTTTGTTTTGCATTGTCACATACATAAATGTTTAAATTTACTCTCCTCTTGCTTTCGAGCACTTTCTACTTTATTTCAAAAGTGGACTATCTTGACAAGACCGCCTTGGTCTTATATGGTATCCTTGATTCCATGTATAATGATTTACATCTGTTCTGTATTTCTGATTTGTATGTGTATATACGCTTTTATTGGTATCAAATAAAAATTGAACTTGGCAAGAGATATTTAGTTTTTATATATCCACTATATGCATCGGCTTGCATTAAATATCAACGGCAATCCATTCCATTAAAAAAGAATAGATAATGAGTAAGTTTCATGAGCTTACTTTTTACTTTTGATGTTGCCTGGTGTTGCTGTTGTCATTTCTGGGCAGATTCCATTCAGCATTTCATAGTAGTTCTGGGTTTTGAAAGACTGTGCCGACACAATGGCTTTTACACCAACCTAAATTACAACAAAGATTATACAAATGGGATAAAAATGTTTTCGTTTAATTTCCTAGAATTTTGGAATGCTACTTTATGACTCCTCGATGATGACAATTCATTTCCCAAGGCTTTCTTTCTATAATCAAAGAATAACAATGTTCATGAAGGTTCATTCATTCTTGAATAATTGAAGATGTTCTCTACAGGTTTCCATAGTGAGTATTCACTTGCTCACGGACCATTCCAATTACCACACCCATCTCATTTTCCGTTTATGTTACCCCTCACATTTTTAAATATAAAAATCTAACACTTCTCTTGTGTACAAATATGTCTGTCCCCGATTCGGAGGCAACTTAGTATTCATATGACAACTATTCAGAATTGCAACAACGACATGACATGTTTAATTTGTCAAATCATGTTATTCACTCCCTTCATTTACATACACAATTTTGTTCTCTTCTATATTTTATAAAGTCTTGACACTGGTACTGTAAGCAATGTGTGATCATGTCATGTTTGTCTAAATTGCCTCATTATGGTGGCCCCTGCAAAAGGGTTGCACTTTTAAGGAAAAGGAAATCACATTTCTTTTCTCTTTTTCAAAATTGCAAACACTGATTTTATCCGCTTCTGATGATACAAGAAATCTAAATTCTTATCATATCTACTGCAATTGTGATAAACTCCAAAATCAAAGATCATATAGCATACATCAAAGACGGTTGAAGATAATCAATCATTACCTTCTTCAAAGCATATTCCAGCTCATCCTGACGGTACGCTGGGTTGATGTTGACCAGGATAGCACCTATCCTAGCTGTGGCGAACTGAGTGAGGACCCACTCCAGGGTACTGGGCCCCCAGATACCCACGCAGTCATCCCTACCAACTCCAGTAGCTAGCAATCCAGCTGCTAGTCGGTCACACTGAAAAACAAACAGTAATGTTTAGACTGGCAGAAGATAAAGTGAAATGGAGAGATATTGCAATCAACCTCCGAACCAAGAGAAGATACTTAGATAGATAAAATGTTTAGACTGTCATTCATTTATCTAATCATTTTATTATTCAAAAGTGGTTTGGTTATGAATATGCACAGTCCGAATTCTTTTTATAATGGTTTACAATGCACACATAAAACATATATGTTGTTATTACTTTTGTTGTGGTTTATTCATAGTTCCTAAGTGGTAACTGGTCAACTGCTATTGCCAAATTATAAATACTCATATTTTTCAAGTATCCATTACTTGGATCAACATTCTTTATTTCACATCTTTCCTACTATGAGGGTATCATATGAGCCACTTATTATGTAATAAAAGAACAGCAAGTATCTGAATACAAATCATTCCCAACAAGGCCTTCTTCATCAGCTCGAGATTGCCAAATATCCCGCTATTTGAACTATCCCGATCACAAATTATCCAGTTAATTTGCGCCTTCATCAGCCCGAAGTTGCAATTAGCGGGATATTTGGTTGAGATAATCATCCCAGATATCTTGGGCTAGTTTGCAAAATATCCCGCTATTTGTCCGGTGCGTCTTCACCAGCCCAAAGACTCAAGTCTCGAGCTGATGAAGACGCGATTTGTAACTTCGGGATTATTTCCCTAATCAGAAATAGCGGGCTATTTGGCAATCTCAAGCTGATGAGGACAGGCCTTTGGAAACCACAGTGTGTATTTAGTCAGGTAAGGGAAGGAAGCTGGGTCAGGGTTTTTTCAAGTTGCACTTTTCCTTTCCAAGGGCGCCTGATCAGG
This sequence comes from Strongylocentrotus droebachiensis, assembly GCA_035222895.1. Classification (NCBI taxonomy): domain Eukaryota; kingdom Metazoa; phylum Echinodermata; class Echinoidea; order Camarodonta; family Strongylocentrotidae; genus Strongylocentrotus; species Strongylocentrotus droebachiensis. The sequence goes on along the minus strand of JAVYIG010002459.1, from coordinate 80,912 downwards.
TTAATCTTCATCTCCTATGATTCAAGTTGAATGCTGATCACTTCAAAGTGCTAAATATAAAGGGCCTTTTCAGCTGCAGCACCTTCTCTTTGGAATAATTTACCATTTAATTTGAGAATCATAACTTCCTTAGAGACCTTATTTCCAAGCTGAAATCTCATTTTTTTTTAACAATACCTGTACTTGGAACTATGACACTCATCCAAACTCTGTTATTCTTTCTATTTTTCTAGTGCGCCTCGGAATAGAATTGTCTCGATAGACGGCGCTACATAAATGCCTGTTATTATTATTATCATTAAATAACCAATACTACATTGTATCTTACATTGCTGACAGTGGCTTATCATGTCCAAGAAATCAAATTTGGTACTGTATTGACTACATGTAATTAAATACTTCTTTTTTTCCTTTTCAAGACAAAAACATGTACACAAATTTATTGTATATTAATTACTTTTCACCTCTTCTCTGAATTGTGAAAATGTTCTTCTAACTTTGTCTCTGGAGAAGACAACATACTCTCTGTCTGGGAACTTCTCCGTTGTATCGTCCACTATCTGACCGATGGTCTTCCCTAGGAGGGGCAGAGCAGGGTCAGCCTGACGGTAGCTTAGATTATGAACACAACTGAAACAGAAAGGATAACCGTAAGATAGAGTTCATATTGCATTAGTTCAGGGCACGTACAAGGAAAACAGTGAATTTTGATTTGTTATTCTAAATATCATTCTCTATTCTTCTATCAATGAATGTGACTGTCATTTTTTAAAGATTTAATTGAATTCTCAGTTCACAAATACTTTTGCATGGTATACAGCTGTAGATATATACATGTAGGGTTAGGATTAGAGAGCCTTAATTGTAATTGTTCAGTGTTTTCACAGTTATGGTAAGGATAAGGGTAAGGTTTAGTGTTTGGTCTATTGTTGAAGTTAAGAAGTTGGTTAATGTAGGATATTGACCTCAGACACATGTGTAATACAACCTTTTATGCCTGAGAAATTCCTTACAGCAAACTAGCCACACATTCTTTATTTTAATTATACCATGAACCTGTGGTAAATTTACAGAAAACCTTGAATAAACCCAAAGCCAAATTGCATCTACCAACAACAAAAATACAATGGCCTCTACCCACCTGCTGAAAAGCCCCTGTCAGAATGGCCAAAGTTAATAGTCAAAGTACATCTTACATGTAGTAACCATTATTTTTGCTGTAATATGCACATGTATATGGAGTCTGGATTAAACTACCAAAGCAACCACACATGTTTCTGTGGGCTCCATTAAATTTTGTTGTCTCTTTAGTTTCCAACCCACAGCACAACACAACACACACACAAAAAAAGGCTCATAGGGGAAAATCATACCATTGCCAATTAACAATTACAACCTTAACAGCTTGAATCTTTTCCTTATCAAATTTTTCTCAAACTTTTGTTGATCTGTTTTTCTCCATTCTTTGCTTTTATCAAATGTAACTTAATAATAAAAGGAACTACTCTAACTGGAATAGTGGAATTATTGTAATCTTTTAACCCCTCAGAAAAAAATTGCAGCGTCCCTAAAAAGTGACCAGCCTCTGAATATAAGCGGAGGGCCGAAGTCATTTATCATTCTTAGTTTTCAAGTTGCCTGCCACTACCACACAAACTATCGAAGCAAACCTTGTTCATTCTAAATATTTTATTATAATACACAATATTTCAAGGTGTTTTTTTATAATTTGTAGCGAACACCCCTAAATCGGAGGGGGCATCCAAAAAAGAGGCCCTTTTGAAGAATAATAGTATTTTGTCAATAATATTTTAAGAAAAACTTAAACTACCATGACTTTGGTTTCATATAAAAGATGGTTAAAGTATCTACATTTTGATACCAATTTCAACAGAATTGGGAGTAAATAACATTAAAAATTTAATTAAACACATAATTTTGTTCTAAAGACCGTAGTGAATTTTATCAAAAGCCGTTATTTTCCATATATGTCAAAATTGGAGAGGTGCCTTTTTTCGTTACTTTCCTGGAATTTGTCCATTTACAAGGAAAATATCCTGTGCAAAGGAGAGGCTTATATCTCTTTCCAGTGAAAAGACCCAAAGTTATTGATTTAATTTCCACAACAACATTTTTGCCCATGTGTATTAACTGTATGCGAGCGTATTGAGGACGTGTTTGGTGTGTTTACATCGAGTAAACCCTCTACCGGTAATCACCAATGGATTTGGTGTCAAAAGATGGATTTTAAAATAACCCTGTAAGTTGGGGCTCTGATCGGATCGGAGCGACACCCTCGCACCTTTGATCGGTATCGGATCGGAAGATCGACAAAAAAAAAATCGGCCAATTTTTTTTTTTTTTTTTTTTAATGACGAAAATTTTCAAGTTTTTGGCTATCAAATGCTCAAAAAAAGTTCATAACTGGGATTATTTTGTCATTTGGAGTTGTTGTAGACCATTTTTGTTGATATATAGTGCTTTTTCATGACTTTGAAATTAATAATATTGGTCTAAGAGCAGAGGAAAAACATGCGGGCCGCCATCTTGGATTATAATGTAGATCTAGGTATTTTTTTTTTTTTAAATGACGAAGATTTTCAAGTTTTTTGCTATCAAATGCTCAAAAATGTTTCATGGCTGGGATTATTTTGTCATTTGGAGTTGTTGTAGACCATGTTTGTTGATATTTAGTGCCTTTTCATGACTTTGAAATTAATAATATTGTTCTAAGAGCAGAGGCAAAACATGCGGGCCGCCATCTTGAATTATAATGTAGGTATGCATTATAATCCAAGACGACGGCCCGCATGTTTTGCCTCTGCTCTTAGACCAATATTATTAATTTCAAAGTCATGAAAAGGCACTACATATCAACAAACATGGTCTACAACAACTCCAAATGACAAAATAATCCCAGCCATGAATTTTTTTTGAGCATTTGATAGCCAAAAACTTGAAAATTTTCGTCATAAAAAAAAAAAAAAAAAAAAAAAATTCTGCCGATTTTTTCCTGATCATTTTAATTGATCAGCGATCGGATCGGAGTCGCCGATCACCCCTGATCGGATGGGTATCGGCGTCCGATCCGATGATCGTTTACAGGGTTATTTTAAAATACCTTCAAGTTTATATCAATTTCATTGAGTTATGTAGTGTGTGAAATATAAATTTTGAGCAGAAAAGAGGCTTTATTAAAGATATTTTTTCTCTCTAATTTCAGCCAGTATCTCGGTATTATTAACTGGACAAAAGTGATTGGACATTTAGTCGTGGAGAAAGTCAATAGGATTTGGAGTGATGAATGCAATTGATCAGTATACTTCTTCTGTGATGCCCCCCTCCCCCTCCCCCCCTGATCCACTACTGACCAATACCACTCTAAAATATATACAAATTAAGTAACAACATTCAATCTTTATGATGCGACTTTAATATAGAACTTAATTTATTCAATTATCAATATCATTATTAATATTATCAGACAACTAGAGTCTACGTACTAGAGGTCTATACTACTACTAGTCTAGACCGAATTTTTCGTCTCTTTCGTTCGTTAGCCTCTTATTGGGGTAGGGTCGGCCGGCTCTCTCTTTAGAGACAGAAACCGTCTATACACATTCCCATGATAACGCCACGGCCATTTCAGGTCGTAGCGTTTTGCCCCCAAAATCCCCCAAAATGTCATTTTACCTCATGCATTGATTATTTAAAATTAGGAGAAGGTTATACTAACATCGGTTCCACTTACCAACTTGACTGTATAATCCGTTTAATGGTCCCTTTTAAGGAAATTACGGGTCTAAATTGACAGCCGTGTTGAAAATCTTGCAAAGCGTGTTAAACTCTCGCTGCCGGAGTCATCTAAATCAATCTCATCCCTTCTAGTCTACGCCGAAGGCAAAATGATTATGAAGGAAAAACTGTGATAACGCCATTACGAACGTGTAGATGGCGCACAGAGAGAGCCGGCCGACCCTACCCCAATAAGAGGCTAACGAACGAAAGAGACGGAAAATTTGGTCTACTACTAGTCTAGCTATAGACCGAATTTTTCTGTCTCTTTCGTTCGTTAGCCTCTGATTTGGGTAAGGTCGGCTCTCTCTTTAGAGACAGAATAGCCCTATACGCTGTAGTGGCCGCGCGTTTGTACTAAGAAACGTTACACAAAACTTGGCCAAACTTAACCCCTAATTTTGATATTTTACCGGATGCATATCCGATGTATTTATACTCCTAAATTTTCTATATAACTAACTACTTCGGTTCCACTTACCAACTTGACTACTTGAATCCGTTTAATGGTCCCTTTTCAGGAAATTATGGGTCAAGATCGACATCCATGAAGAAAATCTTGCAGCCGGGTCGCGTCTTTCTTTCTAGTCTACGCCGAAGGCAAAATGATTATAACGGAAAAACTGTGCACGAGCTGACATGCACAGTTTTTTCGTTATTATCATTTTGCCTTCGGCGTAGACTAGAAAGAATGATGGTCACTTTTTAGGGACGCTGCAATTTTTTTCTGAGGGGTTAAAAGATTACAATAATTCCACTATTCCAGTTAGAGTAGTTCCTTTTATTATTAAGTTACATTTGATAAAAGCAAAGAATTGACATGCACAGTTTTTTCGTTATTATCATTTTGCCTTCGGCGTAGACTAGAAAGAATGAGACCCGGCTGCAAGATTTTCTTCATGGATGTCGATCTTGACCCATAATTTCCTGAAAAGGGACCATTAAACGGATTCAAGTAGTCAAGTTGGTAAGTGGAACCGAAGTAGTTAGTTATATAGAAAATTTAGGAGTATAAATACATCGGATATGCATCCGGTAAAATATCAAAATTAGGGTTTAAGTTTGGCCAAGTTTTGTGTAACGTTTCTTAGTACAAACGCGCGGCCACTACAGCGTATAGGGCTATTCTGTCTCTAAAGAGAGAGCCGACCTTACCCAAATCAGAGACTAACGAACGAAAGAGACAGAAAAATTCGGTCTAGTCTAGCTAGAGAAAAACAGACGATGCAAAGCCTCAAATTGCAATAGAAAAAGCAGGAAAGCAAAACAAAATATGGGGGATATGACAGAATAAATAAAAGGCAGGAGAGGCAGAGAGAAAACAAATGTTCAGAAAATAAAATAAACATTTGTCTTTGCAACTTTACCTAGTGGTGGATAGACAGCGGCTTGTTAACGCTACCGTAAGGCGATAACAGTCCAGCCCGGAGCTTTGGCATGGTAGGGTGGCACTGGTGGTGGTCGATGAAAGGCCCACAGCAGCAGAGGAGACACGCCTCCCGTGTTGTGCGAAGGTTCGAAATCGGAGCATTTCTGAAGCTTGCCAACTAAATCGAATTAACGAAATGATATAAGTACGTTTTGGCACAACGATTCCTGCAGATTTTTTTTAATGGCCATAAACATTGACCTCGTAAAATTACTTAATAATTTGTTCTCTCCAGCTAGCAGCTCCAGCTCACCAATCCCAGGATTCTCGGGAGCTCGATTAATTCTAGGTAAACGGTACACAAGACTAGGTGTAGTCTGATATTCATCCGCCGTTGTGAGCTTTAAAAATATGGTTCACATGATCTGACATTGAACTTAAAATAATTGTGTTCATCCTCCAAACAAATTTGACCATAACTAAGGTCCCCACAATACTAGAGGCCTATAATCCATGTTTAAATGAGGACACTGTTAGATTTACAAGGTTGACCAAATCCATTTAAACCCAGTCTGCCATTCCTGAAGCACACAAAGAACAACATTTTTGGTATGCCCCCCCCCCCCCAATTAGGAAAATAAAAATAGCAATAACCAAAACAACAATTATGACGATGATACAAATGATGAGGATGATGATGACCATCATCATCATCCTCATCATCCTCATTATCATCATCATCTAACTTAAAAATGCAAGCCTCATCAGCATTGATATTGTTCTTGACCATTTACCAAAGAGAATTTACAAATTAAAGAGCTTATCATAAAATAAAGATATAAAAATCCACTTCTGGACAATTTTACTTGAAACTCACTTTAAAATTGTATTATTTTGTGTATATCAACAATTTGCTTCAATATTCGTCTTGTGGAAGAACATGGACAACCAAGTTATATGGTTGCATATAATTCAATATTTACGACACGTACCTTTCATTCTTCAGTTTTGCTCCTCTTTCTCTGACACTGGATTTTACCTCTATATCTCTCTCCTTTTTCAGACTGACTCTTTCCTTCTCTTTCTCTCTTTCTCTCTCTCTCTCTCTCTCTCTCAATCTGCCATTCCTTATATCAGTCAAACTCTCTTTCTCTCTCTCTCTGAAGTATTTATTTCTTTCTTTCTTCCTTTCTCTTTCTCCCTCTTTCTATGTTTCTTCCTCTATCATTGTCTCTTCTTTTCTATCACCTCTCTTCCTTTTATTTCCATAAATGAACACAACTATCTTTGCTTATAATTGATACAATATGAGCCCAATTTTTTTATGACAAATATAATTTTTTTTTTTAATTGCATGTGTTTAGAACAAAGAAATTCTTTCAAATGAAAAAAAGTAAACAAAATAATAAGCAAAATGGAAACAAATTTATCAAAACACCTAAATTTAGAAGAAAATAATAACTGCCTATATAACAATATCACATAAAATTATCATGACCAGAAGTGTCTGAGTAGTTTCTGAAAAAATAGGATCTCTCTAAAAATAACCCTAATCTTTGAGTGGTATTTCATTATTTTTTAAAGTCAAAAGATTTGTATAACCTCAGATTCAAATTTTGGTTAATTTGGTTAAAATAACATTATAAGATTAAGGTAGAGCCTACATAGTTCAGGCATCTTTGTATATATACCAATTTGGGTCCATTATCGTCAAGCAGCCCTAAACATCAGTTACGGATAGGCAGAAATATAGACATTTCAATACATTTTAATACACATTACAATATAATTTATAATTCAAAGTTGATTATGTCAACATGTAATATCAGGATACTTTTTTAATTTGAACAGATTAAATGTCTTTTTCATACTTGATCGTCAAACATTTAGCTGTGTCGATATTTCATATATGACATCAAGATACAGAAATGTTAATAGATTACATAAACAATTTAAGTTATAAAAGTTCAATTGAGTCAACCCTTTCATATATATGAGCATCAATATTGTTTTTATCTTTTCTTTTTTGCAATAACATGGAATATTTCCGGAGTGAACATACTTTGCAAGTCATGCACTAATACCATACTCACTATAAACTCAATAAGACAATCAAATTGTCATCAATATTCAATCTTATTTCATGTATTACCATGTGCATCCATTCTCACTTTAAGTGGAAAGGTATCAATATTCATTAAAATACTATTTTTGTTAGATATTTTATATTTTATATTTTTGTAGATAATAATAATCAGGCTTAGAGCAAATTCTCACATCAGCAAAGTCTCTTTTTTTTTTAATTGATAAAGAACAAGAGCTTTGAGCTAATCAGATATCATGACAATTTGATTGCCAATTTTATACTCTACTATCAATGTGCAAATATTTTGAATATTTTATAACACAAGAAAGAAAGAGCTTAGATTTCTACTCAGATATAAGATTTTACTGAATAACTGTCCATGTCTAAACAAAATTGGAATGTTGATTGAAACCTCTATGGTATTTGAAAACATGCCAATTATAAAGAGAAGGTTAAGCAAAGACACAATAACACAAAGAAGAGAACACTGCTCAGTCAGAATCACACTGTTAATCTGTAAGGGTTTGTATGCTCAAATGGCTTGAATTTTGTTTTTGTGTTTCATAACAATTTAAGGTAAAGACATAATAATCCAAACAAAATGAATTGTTATATTATACCTTCAGGTCTCTTTTTCTCTTGTGTGTGTGCTTGTGTGTGTGTGTGTCTGCTAAAAGCTACCCTGAAAGATCAAGCTATGTGTGCTTGTATGTACAGGGGCACTCTCAGTGAACACCAAAGATCTGTACTACAGCATTTTGGAGTACCGGTAGGACAAAATATTCATATACCGGTAAAAGGAGGACTGCAACCTGTTGTGTCCGTCTTGAAACCTGCATATGGTGAGAGAAAGATTGAACAAAAATCTGTATTACCCCTGTAAATTCACAATTTCACTAATAGAGAATTAAGCCCATCGCACACAATAAACCGTGATTCGAATTTTACAGAAATTTTAACTAGCTATGGAACATTGTGATCAATTTTGTCTCTGAATGATATGAATATCGAAGAATTCAAATAAAGTACATAACAAGCCATCTGGTCACAATAAATCCTTTAAATTGGCTTTAAATCTTAGACAATCTTAAGACTGGTCAAACATCTCTATAATCAGACTAATAATTAAAATAATGCATAATACGAACAAGAAATCAAAATCAACAACCCCCCTCCTTTGAAAAAATTGGGAAAAATTGGGGAAAATCTGGAAAATCTGGAAGAAAAAAAAAAAAATCGGGAAGCCGATTTAAATCGGATAATTATCAGGCCTGTTAAGTCAACCAGAAAATAATTAAATAAATACTACCAAAATAATGTATAAAATCTTACCATCAAAGTAGAACCGGAAAATAATTGAATCAACATTTATTGTTCTGACTTCAGCGTTGGCAAACAGAGTAGGCTCCACGCCATATGCCATGGCAGCAATGTGGATGATTTCTGGGTCGTTCTTGAAAAGGTAGATGGAAATATCCATAGCTCCTAAGAGAGAGGGGAAATGTGATAATCAAGTTAAAGATAAAGGTGAGTTCTGGTAATGCGATTGCATTGTGAAAAAGAAAAAGTTGATCATGTAGCATGTAAGTATTGGTGTGCACTGCAAGGTTCTGGAGTCATCAAAATCATAATAAATTTGGCCCGGTCTTGGTAAAGTATACAGCACTGTACACAAAAAGATGTATTTACCTTGATTTCCTTATCTTTCTATGCTCATTACTCAGCCAGTATACATTTTTTTTCAAAATTGTTTGGCATATGACATTTATTTGTAATCTTGAACATTCAGTGTAAGTTTCGTTTGATTCTGTGAAAGGAAATCTTGGAATAAATTTGTGAGCTTAACAGATGTTTTATAAAGAGCATCATCAAATTTTGAAGAATAATTAGTAAATGCACTTGCAAATGTATGAATTTTGGTCAGAATTAAATGCTTCGTGCTTCTGTGTATGAACAGTGAATCTACTGGTTTGACTTCAGAATATCCTACCATGACAGTACAAATGTATTGGGGTCAGGAGTAGGTTAAGGTTATATTTAACATTAGGGTCTGGGGTTACTTGCATTATAGAATCATCCTGCAGTTATTCTCAACTTCAAGTAAGTAACTTGGTCTATACTGCTGCTAACCTTCTAGCGGAATCGTGTGGATGACCTGAAACTTTTGCATGCCCTCGTAGCGGAAGATATTCACTGTGTTGGTTCCGTTGATGACCACCAGGAAGAGCTGGTCGTGGAGCACCACAAACTCCAAGGAATTGACTCGGAAAGCAGGGAGCTCTTGCCAGAGGTCTACCTGAGATTCACCATCAGCATCATAGACATAGCTGTATGTCAAAGGAATAATTCAATAGTTGACAATTTGCACTAGAAAATTCTCTACTTTTCACATCATACTAGTCAGTATTCACAGTCATATTTACTTTTCACGCTTCTCAGTATTCACACTGAAATATACACTATGGTATTCAAAATCATATACTGCTGGGCAGCATAGCGGAAAATATTGACCAGACATAGTTCTGCTTGTGCAGACAATGCAACTACCCAATGAATAAACGTGAAATAAAGAGCTAAAATGTATAAAATATTAAGATTTGATATTAAAGCACAATTACTTTGTTAAATTTATAAAATCACCATTTTTTTCTAGCAGTCTGGCAATCCATAAATAGAGTAAGATATACGTCCAGAGAATACGCCACTTACGTGTATATAGAGACAGGCACGTCATAGTTTTCAAACTCCATCTGACCCTCAAATTCATTGGCAAAGGCCACAAAGTAGGTCCCATGGAACTCCATGACAGCCACGTCTGCTGCAGCGGTTGTGGTGATGACTACTTCCTTGACGAAGTCACCCCAGATAGCCGACTCTACCATGAAGGTTCTCTCTGATGTGTCCAGTCGGTTAGCCACGGCCAGATGAAGGATGCCCTCGTAGACGAAGGGATGAATCTGAGAAGAATGGAGAGAAAAGAAAAATTAATTACCCTTTCAACAAAAAATATGATACACAGGCTTGTTTCTTCTCATAAAAAGAAACATTAATCTATTATTACCAACAAAATATTGAAAAATACAACAGTTTGATACAATCAAATCAATTTAGCAGAATAAGAAATTTGTTAATTGCTTTTTAACTTTCCACAACTCTTGATAAAGAAAGAAATCTGCAGTTCGCTATTATACTCTGGTGAATCAACATCTCTTCCAGGCTTTATTCCATCAATGATATATGGGTAAGGGCGAATGTTGCAATTGGATCTTAGGTTACGTTTAGGATGAGGGTTTACACTACTGTAGGTGTTTGCTTGGTCCAGGGTTGAAATTAGACATTTGGCTGAAATTGCATGAAAAGACTATGGAGCTATTGTCAACGGAACCTGTGTTGTAGAACCTTTGCATTCATCCCTTGTTTTGTTGGTTTTGTTTATTAAATGGATCGTTTAACAATGTTAAATCTGAGATGCATGGCCATACATGTTATCAGTGTCTGTGAAATGGTGTAACATTGAAGCCCGAAAAAATTGCGCTTCAAAATTATCATGAAGTGCCTTAAAAAAGTAAAAATCTTTGAATGACCAGTTTTACCATACTCATTTTTCCCAATAGGCTGTAGTCTTATGAAAACCGTTAAAAAAACTTTCGAATTTTGATTTCCAATCATAAATATCTTGATAATAAGACAGGCGATCGGCTTGTAAAAGTCAAGGAGTTCCTGACTGACCTAAAGGTTTATAATTATCATTGCATCATGAGCAAATCCAGGATTTTGTTTCAGAATCTGAGACAAAGTCACCCAATCCCTTTCAGGAAATATCATCTCGTACCTTGACAGCTCCGAGAGTGTCAATGACGTTGTTGTGGTTGAAACCAGATGCTACAAACTCCATGCAGTACACTGCCGATTGGACTTCAGAGGTCACGTTACCAGAGACCATGGCCTTATGGTTGGCTATGGCCAAACAGGGTTGGCTTGTCTGCGGGTCAGTGTAGTGGTCGACGGACACAGAGCCCACCCCAGCAAGACGTTGGTAAACGAAAAATTGGTCCACGAGAGGGGCCCACACGATGATGAGAATGAAACGGTCTGTGATTCCCTCGAAGGCTGCTGGGATAACTGTACAAAGACATGAAAAAATATTACAGAAGCTTCATTACATACCTGGTGAAATGATTACACCAGGGCTTCCTCAGTAATTTGTTGGAAGGGGGCTGGACTGAACTTTTTACAGTCTCTATGTATGAGCCCTATGTAAAAATTTCACAACTTGGGGGGGGGGGGGCTGGCCTTTAGATTTTGGGCACGTGTGTCTTGGGCACGTGTATTGGGCACTTGCTAGTGTCAGGCCTGGATTACAAACAATGAAAGGCGGAAGCCTATGAAATCAAAAGACACAACATTGACAACCAGAGGCGTAGCCCAAGTCAACAATTGAGGGGGCACTGGAATGATCGGAAGGGGGGGGGGGGGAGATTGAGGCACCATCCTAACTCGGAAAATGGAATGCAGATGTACAATTAAGGCCTTTGATTACGGGCATAGTGTGGGGCTTTGACCCAGGGCCCCATTGCGTGTAAAACTTACCATTGACGTTAACTTTGGCATTATTGGTAACTTCCATGTAAACGTTGATTTGATTGGCTGTTGAGTGATGTTGGTAGTAAATATTGATAGCAAAGTTACCATCAATGTTAGGTTTTATGCAATGGGCCCAGGTGTTGTCCTGTCCCCCTTTTTCTCTTTTCTTGCTTTTTTTTCACCACTCAATGGGTGTTGGGGGCAGGTCATTGTTTACCTAAATTGGATTGCAGTCAGATCATAAAGTTTGCAGTGGATTTTTTAGGGCAAAATAGAAAAGTACATCACTGATCATTTAACATTTGCTCCTGCAACATTTACTTTGTGCTTTATTTCATCAAAGATATACAGTAGAGTAAAGATATGTAGACTAGGGTAAGATATACCGTTTGGTCCAAAATTTAAGCTAGGGTTAGGAAATGACCACAGAACAATTACCACCACACCATACATTGTTCAGATATAGAAAGGTAATACAAAGTTTTGGGAAATTTTGAAAATTGGGTGGATAGTGATTATTTACAGTTTTGATATATTTGGATGCCCTTGTGGATGTATTATAAGCACTAGAAAATTTAGCCCCTAAAACACTTCTGCTTTCGATAAAAATTTAATATAAAAGTTTACCGATGCTCCCGGTAAATATAAAACAAAATTAAAATAGCGCCTACGGCCCGGCCGAACAATGGTAGCTGCGACCATGAAAATTCAGAATAGTCAACATTGTTTTATAGCTTAATTATATATCTTGACCTTGAGAGGGAGCTATACAAGTTTTATTTATAATTTCATAAATTTAGACTCGATTTCAACCGCGACAACGATCACTGAATATTGTAGGATCACATATGCTTCCAATATATTCAATTGGACCAAATTCATGACCCCATACCAAAACTTTGCATTACCTTTAAGCGGTAAACCATAAAGTGACATAAAGTGTAAAATGCTTCACATTTCTATTTATGACACAAAGCTCAGAAAATACACATAGGACCTTTGTTGTGCGCAGTGGCCATTCATTAACACATACATAAACTATGGCATTTTATCGCATCACATCTGAAAGAGCTTTTAGAATCATATCAATACTTTACCATCCAGGTTAAAGGCGTTATATCTGAATGGTTCAAGACTGAGCGGGAGGAGGTTCAGCTCTTCACAGCCTCTGTCAACGTTTGAGGTGATGACAGCCATGAACAGCCAACCCTCGTGGTCAAAAAATGCAACATCGTGACTGTACGCCAGCTTGAGTGTCTGCATGGAGTACAAACAATCATAATAGTGAAGTAATAATATTACTAAATTAATGCTATTATATTCATTACATTTATATATCTGAACAAGGCTTAATGAATCAATAGAATAAAAGCAGTTAAATATAATATGTTAGGATATTTTACTCATAAAGTATGCTTATCAGCTTGGGGATATACTCCTATGCCCCCAAAAGAAAAATCCATTTAATAATATAAACTGTATGAAACCTAGTACCGGTACCTCATTTTTCACATAGCATCCTTAATATGTTTTTTTATCAACTTGTAGATCAAACACACTTGCAGAAAAAAATTCACATGTCCTTATAGCCAACTAAGCATTTTGCAAGGGTCACGCGCATACACCCAGTGGAATAGCCTTTGCATATTAAAACCATATTGATTTTATATTTGTTTGTGCACCCTAAAACATAAGATATTGAATCAATAATGCATGGTTATCCAGGTACTATTGTGCTAAGCATAGGATAAACTTATTTTTCTGGTTGGTATAAATCCTTTGTACAAATGATAATAGCCATCGCTGATGATGGCTCTCCATAATGTTCTGTCTTGAGCCATACGATGAGCTGAGACAAATAATAGACCTGGGGAGTGTTTCACAAAGATTAAGATCAACTAGTTAGACTTGAACTATGGCAGGCCGTTCAGGCCACTAGTTTCTCTAACCATTCCTGGCATTGGTTTCTTAAGGGACGTACAAATCGTGGTCACAAATCTACAGAATTTACCTTTTCTGATAAAAAAAAATATTATCTAAACATCATAATTGAGAGACCAATAGTAAGAGCGACCAGTGGCATGAATGAACTTAGGTCGATCTTAGTCTTTGTGAACAACCCCCTGTTAACTGTTTTATTCCGTCGGTCCAGCATCAAAGCGGTCAACCTTGTCTTGTTTGGCCTTCAGTGCATCTTTACAAATTATCTTTTCTACGTACACTATCAGCAGTCCATCTGCAAATGTTGCCAAGTATTTTAATTTGCAACATTCAATCATTTGACACAGGGCAACATGTTTTCTCATCTGATTAAAATTCATTGGTTTTACATTCAATCAAAGATATTTTAAGCACTTTCCTCTAGCACACACATCTCAAAAGCTCATATCTTACTTTATGAATGATAATATTTTGTTAATGTTTCCTATCAAGTTCTTATATTTAATTTTGATGTTTTCGTTATGTTTTTTGTTATGTTTTTCCTGTTATAACTTTTGATATTTTCTTACAATGTATAATACTGTATGTTATGTTATATATGTTAAGGGGTCATTTTCTATAAGCGAATTTGGTGCTTTCCATGATCCCGCCACTAATATTCATATGTATATTTTATTGATTTGTAAATTGTTTTTAAAGTGGAAATAAATTGAATTGAACTTTCATAAAATTGGAATGATAATAGATCTTACCTTAAACCTCTGAAATCTGTCATTAACGTCATTCCACTGGTAAATGAACGAATCCTGACATGAATTATCTGCAGTCGAGTCTAAGATGGGGTCACCCATTGCCTGGAACAGCCACTGGACCCCATCAAAGTAGTACCCTCTCATCTTGCCACGCCCGTTGGTCTGGATGGTTTGGACCAGCTCTGGGTATCTCAAAATGTAGGCCTGGTCTACACGAGGACAAGGATCAATGAATGGAATATTGAACATTAGATTCTGAAGCAACCATATTTTTTAGGTTTTGTTTTAAGAAACAGCCGTTTTAAAACATATACAAGCAATATGTAACTGCATGGTAAGCAATCTGTGTGAGTGGATGACATAAGGCCTGATAGAATTGTTAAAACCCTGTACGTAAATATTTTGTGTCCATGTAGTTGTATCAATATCTATTTTATCAACAAAAACAAAACTGTGCAAGGACTCTATTGGTAAATGCTTATTAGAGTATGAAGAAAATAAATAATATTATAAACTGGGTAGAAGAACTCCTGCAATCTGATTGGTCAATCACCCTGTAGATTTTTTTTACTGGCTGCACGTGATATCAACGTGATTTATGCAATATCGGCAACCCACTCAAACCTGTGCATCATTTGTATAATGGAGAACTCAAATGATGGAATCAAGTCGGACTTGGGTTCTGTGTGAATGGGTTAGGTTTAGTACATTGAGTAACACAAAATCGAATCGTCCTTTCTAAAGTCTGCCAATCACCTAAAAAAATAATATATATGGCTAGCATGTATAAAATAAACCTAAAATAAACTTTACTTGGCATGCTATAGGGCAACGGATAAGGACAATGAAGAAAATAAAGAGTGATATTAGACTGGGTGTATAGAGCTCAAGTCCTACTAGGGCTCCCTGTCGCCCCTATTCTATGCGAAACGCGGTATGGGTGCGTCGAGTATGGTAGTCGACTCACAATTATAGTCATCAAGAATTTATTTATATGTACAGTATCTCTTTATTGCTGTAACAGTATAGCCACATGGAACCCCTGACATATAAAACAAAAATATTCATGGGTGATTGGTACCTTTAAAAATATAATTTATCACAACATTCATGAATCCTATACACACACAAGATCATCTTACTCTGGAATGCATCATGCATGTCGTCAAGGAGATGACACTGATCATCCAGGAAGTCTTCAAAGTCGTCCAGAGCTAGTGTACTGTGTGTACGCAGATAGAGCTCCACCACATCCTCACCATCGATGAGAGCCGACGTCGTGATGTTTGAGAAGGTCGGACTGGTCTGCAGCACCAAAGGACCTGTGATAGTTTGTTCGCCCGATACGAGAAGCTGGGGGACAGTGAATTTCAGATACGATTATTAATGATAGTTTTTTCTCTGCTTGTTCCATCCAGTCAAGTGAAAAGAAGCGATTTTATTTTTCATAAATCCAATTCATTTTAAATGCATTAAACTGGAGTTTGTGATAATTGAATGGACATTTTATCGATTGAGTAAAATTAATTCTTATATCTGTTGTTACAGGGATGTGCTCCTTGATCATTAATTGATTTGTGCGTACTTTGTCACCTGATGCAAACTTGCATGTGCAACTGCGTAGTTCAGATAAAACAGAACGTGCACCAAGTAAACAGTGATGCAAAACAAAAAACAAAAAATTGAGATGTGCAGTTCAACAATTTACAAATCTAAAAAATGCCCTCTTTCACAATAGAAAAAGTGTTATATAGCCAAATATAAAATATTTCATTACACATACTACATATACACTGTGCACTTACAGAAGTTGTTTTAATGTCTTGTACGTCAGCTCCTTGGACTGTACCGGTCACATCCATGTTTCCAGAGAAAAGGACCCCAAATTGAAATGTTTTGACAGCAGTGACCGTCTGGTCTCTGGACTTGGTCATGAAAGTTCTTGGAGAGAAGTCCAGTCCACTGCATAGGCCTGTCACCCTGTTTGGTTGAAGGAGGAAGAAAAGGAGGGGGACAAGGAGTTAGAGGGGGCAGAAAGGAGATGGAGGGGGCAGACAGGAGATGGAGGGGGCAGAAAGGAGATGTAGGAAGGGGAGAGGGAAAAGGAGGGGAGGAGGGGGAGAGGGAAAAGGAGGGAAAAGGAGGGAAAAGGAGGGAAAAGGAGGGAAAAGGAGGGAAAAGGAGGGAAAAGGAGGGAAAAGGAGGGGAGGGGGAGGAGGAGGGGAGGAGGAGGGAGGGGGAGGAGGGGGAGGAGGGGGAGAGGGAGGAAGGGGATGAGGAAAAGAGAAAGGAGGAGAAGAAAAACAAAAGTATTCTGGATTTATGTTTTTCTAAATATATATACAATGTTTAAACCTGGCCTAAGAGTGTTGAGTAATTCACATTTCACGGGCCAAATTTGTACAGTTACCCATTTGACACCCGCGTGCGTAGAGAAGTAATGAAGCTAACATTTCCTTCAATGCTGTGTCTACAAATTACCAACACTATCTTTATAACCATTATCCCTCAAACCCAAGAATCACTTACCCAACATCTTCATCAAAGTGAATTGATTCAAATGCTAGATCTGCAGTGATGGTATAGCCAGAGGCCTTCAAGACTGCACGCCCTCCCCAGTCCGATACATCCACTTCGTCAATGGTTATGCTGTTCTCAAAGTTGAGATTCTGCCCATCAATGGCGACGTCCGAGGTAAAGGCCTTCAATCCCGTCACCAACTGGACTTGATTGGTCACCATCACGTTGTCCGAGATGTCGATGCCATCGACGGTGCCGTCCACAAGCAAGTCACCTGGGGGGTATTTCACAAAGATCAAAGTTAGCATCTATGAAAATATTTTGTAAAAGTTGTTTTAAAAGGCATCAAATGTTGATTTAAATCGTTCATATTTTCTATTATCGAGGAGATTTCATGTTCTTGATGTGAAATTTATAAAAAGTCTAAAATACTTGAATTTGCTCTTTTGCATATTCTATTTTAAGGCTACAAATGGCTCTCTATAATGTTTAAGTCCAACTTAGAGTTAAGTTCGACTTAGGATCTTTGTGAAACACCCCCCCTGGACAAAGAACAAAAACAGGGATTGAAACTGTTTCTTGAGGAGAGCCATCCTAGAACATGACTCTCCCTCTTATATTTTTGATTGCTAACAAACCATAAAATATGTTATTTTCTCCCTGGGCTAGCTTGTAATAAGACCTTGTATGAACACACTTTCGAAAGTGAATAAACAGTATTAACATATCTTGAACAGTAAACAAAATAGTGCAAATATATCTGAAACAGTCGAGATCGAGAGTGAACATGCCTTAAACAGTAAATACTTTACATGTGAACACATCTTGAATGCTAAATATCCTGTATGAACACAAATTAAACAGTAAAGATATAGTTTGAACGTGACTCAAACAGTAGAGATCTAATACATGTACATGAATAAAGACACCTTGAACAGTAAATAGCTTGCAGTATGAACTTGGGGACAGGTGCGGTCCCTGCACACAACTGAAGAAAAAGGGACTCCATTTGAACATGTTTTTCTACTTCATAATACACCAACATAATTGTTGGTCATCAACATCAGGACATGGCAGAGAACAATACAGATACAGATAAACCTTTAACAGTACAGATTTTGTACATATTGTATGAACGCACCTTCGATAGAAATACACTGCTGAAACGTCTTGACACCGTAAACAGTATCCACCGCATCATCCATCCAGGCTTCCTCATGCAGCTGGTCCATGTCCCACGTGTTCAACAAACCATCCAGGTCCAGGGAATTCACTGTGATAGAAGCACCGGTTGCTATGTTAACATTGCCGGTGTAACGCTTGCTCCCGATGATGGTCTGCGAGGAGGCTGACCGGCTGAAGTAGGAATTATCCAAGGCTTGGATATTGACTGTCTGGAGAAGTCCCGTGTAGTTGACATTCTGCAAGGGGAATGGGGTATTCTTAGTTAGCCATGCCCTTACACTTTTGTACGACACATGCTCCAGCAAAAGCTGCTTTGCAGTCAATATCCTAGATACACTTAACTTCTCATGTCGACCCGCACAGTCACCCACAGGTTTATCACTATATAATCATGTGACCTAAACACCGGACTGTCTATCACAAGGTCTGCGGTTCAAGTCCCGCCGCCGCACTAATGTCCTTTGGCAAGACATTGATCTACATTTGCCACACTCCACCCAGGTGAAGTAAATGGGTACCTGGTAGGACTTTATTCCTTGAAATGCTAGAGCGCCGTATGGCAGCCGTGCTAAAGCCAGAGTAATAATCGGGAGTGCCAGGAGGGTCAAATCTGACTGACATGAGCCACTATTATTATTATTATTATTAAAAAAATATTCTACAGTTCATTGCTGATTGGGATCATTCTTTTATTTGAGGACACATAACACCATGCTTGTCAACTAACCATTTCAGCAGTAACGGCCGAGAGAGTGACGGCTGCAGTGATGGTCTGAACGGCATTATTAACGTCTGATGTGACCACAGCACGATCTGCAAGGTCGGATACGTCAACACCGTCGACGGTCCCTGTCACTGCTAGGTTTCCATTGATTGTGATCCCATCTTAAAACAAAAGAAATACCAGCACGGTGCAACATTTAGATCGTTCTTATGTTGTGACATGCTTCAAGCAAAGATCATATCAAATCAACATTACACCAGGGTTTTATTTGTTAACCAATTAAACTGATCCATTTGATTTCAATGCATTGTAACTAAGTTGAGGGCTGCAGGCACGTCAAGCTACTTTGCTTATTTCTGTAGCCCTCCTGCATCTAATGTATGTTAATTATGCATTCAATATATTGAATTAGATTTAAATTTGTTTATTATCTGTATAAAATTATATACAATTAACATATTGTATCAAACCATATTATGTTCATGAAAATGTATGATGAAAAAAGAAAAAAGATGCAGAAATCAAATCAAATCAAATCAAATCAAATCAAATCAAATCAATAGAACAGAGCAAGAACACAAGGGAGCTCATGGTAGGTTTGGTCTGGAGGAAACTATGGCGGAGGTGGTAAAGTGAAGTGGATCGAGATGGATGGGTCATGTGTTGAGAAGGGAAGATTAATGAACCGTGAAAAGAGCATGGGATCTGGAAGTGGATGGCATAAAAGGGAAAGGAAGACCGGAGATTTCATGGAATGATATGGTGAAGAAAGAAAGGTTGGTCTGAATGAAGAGGATGTTTGAGACAAGAAAAAGTGGAGGGAGCTAGGGAGTTTCATCACGGCACGAAAGTCAGTAACTTCTAATATAAGAGGGACAATTCTGACTTTCATAAAATGACCATGTTGATAATGCAATTAATTAGATTAAATCGATTTTAGGAGATGAACATCCCCCAAAGGAAAGTAGAACAAAACATCTTGAACTAAATCGGATAGTATTTCAAATTTAATTTTTGTTTAATTACTATTAGAAACGTATACAAAATTCACATTAGCCAATCGGTCGTGCCACTGTAGTATTGTGTTGGACAAATCTTGCCCCAGCACTTCCAAACACAAAATGACAAATTTATTACAAAACTATCAATTCTATAGCAGAGTTGACTCGATTTATAAGGGTGGGTACTCACTTGAAAATGTTTTTCCGGCTGAGATGTCTTGGTTGCCAACATTCTTAACGACCTTATTCCACAACTGCAAGATGTCAATAGTATTGACCAGAACAACATTGATGTCTGCACCAAAGGAGGTTGCAGCTTGAAAGGTCTTTGCTCCTGTAAAAACTTGATCCTGAAATTAAGAGAAGTTATGCAATGGAGTTTACATCATTCACAATGGCATTGTCAAAAATAATATAGAGCATCAGTAAAATAAAGAAAACAATTTATTTCTTAACTTTGATTAAATCGAATACCGGTAGTCAGAATTAACATACCTTTGAAAGCGTTTTGAACACTTGCTTTTTTTTATCCTTACAGAAACTGTTTTACAGGTATACTTACCATAGTTACTGGTATATCATTATTCAATGATTAGCATTTAACAATTAGTTCTACTTAAGAAAAAACTTAGTTAACTATTGATCAGTTTCAGAGCGAACTCTTTTGTTCCTCTTAAATTGTGTCACTGATTATAATTTTACGACCATCGTCTCCCTATAAACAAAACACTATTTCTATATATTGCATTTGGTATAACTCATTAAGGCCTTTAAAAAAAAATGTTGTATTGCCCTTCAGGTGCCAAAACATGGGTCGGTCGGTCAGTCAGAATTTTTTTCCCCTCCCTCTTTGGGCTGATATTTCTCAGTTTTGAATGCTTTAATATTTTTTTTCTTCTAAAAAACAGTAAAAAAAATATATACCGTAAATCTCCGTGTATAAGGCGCACTTTTTTGGCGCCGAAATTTTTTTTTTTTTTTTCCCGATTTTGATTTATGGCGCTATGCCTGGCAATGTCTCCCAGCTCAGTAATGAGTGTGTTGACTCACCACTCGGAAACTACAACAACACTCAAATTTGTCTGTCATCTTGGTTTGAAAGTTATCTTTCTAATAGATCTCAAAATGTAGTTTTTAATAATTCCTCAATTTTTGTTTCTATAACAAATGGTGTACCACAAGGTTCTATCCTAGGTACTCTATTGTCAGAAATTTAGAGGATTCTATTCATATCATGCATGACTATTGATGTTTGGCATAGAACACAGTGCTTCTGCTAGCTGATGTGATGAGGCTGGTGTGGGACACTTGGTATCATGAAGCCTTAAGAGTCTGGACCTGTTTTTAATTTACATTAATGATCTTACACACATTCTTCTACAACGACATTGTTACTATTATTTGGTGGGTTTTCGGCAACAAAACAGGGGTGCGCCTTATACACAGGTGCGCCTTATACACGGAGATTTACGGTAATACAACATTTTTTTAATTTTTAGGCCTAATGTTCAAAGAAGTATGATCTTACTGCTGTAGCCGATATAGCTACATCTCTGCTGATGATGATCCCATCTACTGCTCCTGATGTAGTGACATCATCCTCCGAGTCTACATCAGAGAACTCGATTGGAACTGGAAGACAAACGGAACGAATGCTGCTTTAAAGCCCCACTGCACTACTTATAATTGCACCCTCTATATAGCTAACAATGCCAAATTAGTGACCATTGGTCCCCCATGATCCTCTTTTTCTTATGTTAATTGAGTGATGGTGGTTATTTTACCCGACTGCTAAGAAAGCATAAATGCTTGTAAGTAAGCAACCAGACGGCCGACGGCTTTAGGTCCTCTCCGAGGGACCTGGTAATGAGGATTAATGCCTTACCAAAGGGCACTAGGGCATCGACTTGGTTTTGAACTCGGGTCACCGGATCACGAGACCACTGCTCTACCGACTGAGCTATCGCGCCTCCTCAGTGACCATGCATGGAGGTCTAATCCCTCCTGGCCAAACTAGTGCGGTGGGGCTTTAAGATGAAACTAGATCATATCAGCAAATAGTAAAAAGTAATAATTCTAATGATGTTCAGCTCTTATAATTTGGAGGCACTGTGGTAGTGTAAAGCAGCGGTCTTGTTACCAAAAGGTGTCTGGTTCAAAACCAAGTCAACAAGTTAGAGCTCTCTCTTTCCTCAATATCTCTGCTCTCTCTTTCTCTCCTCTCACTTTTCTCTCTCTCTCTTTTACTCTCTCTCTCTCTCCCTCTCTTTTACTCTCTCTCTCTTTTACACTCTCTCTCTCTTTTATTCTCTCTCTCTCTCATACTCTCTCTCTCATACTCTCTCTTACTATCTCTCTCCTCTCTCTCCCTCTCCCATATTCTCTCTTTCAACATCCAATTTCCTTGCTCTCGAATCCTTATATCTGTATATTCTCTTCTATCCATCTTAAATAAATAAATAATAAGATACTTCTATACCGCAAATTGCTTAATGCCTCAAAGCGGTTTAGAAGGAAAATAGTTGATAAGTAAAGGAAACAGAATTTGCATTACAAACTACATCAAATCAATTAACATTAAAACTTTGCAAATGAAAATAATACATGTACATAATTACAAATCACTTACAGCCAAAATACAAATAGTTCATAAATTATAAGTATCCTACGTTAATCTACAAGATATAAATGGCAAAAGGTCTGAGGGCTATTCAGGAACAAAACTTAAAGAGATGTGTTTTTAGCATTGTCTTGTCTTCTCTCTCTTTCCCTCTCTATCCTTCTCTTACCGCATTTTTCTGTCATTCCTCCCATCCCCTCCCTCTTCAAATCTATTTCATTAACAAAAGGACGCACTAAACCCTAAACCTTTCTCACTTGTATACTCAGTATCCGTGATCTTTGCTGAGTGGGTCCACATATCCTCTACCACCAGAGTGTTAACGGTACTGCTGACAATGATGTTGTCTTCCATCATGACGTCGACGGTTTGTACCGTGCCCTGGACCGTCTGGGTTGTGCCTTGGGTCAGGACTGTGTCGAAGAAGCCTGGAACGCTGATTCCATTCACTACATCTGTTTTTTTTATTAAAGAAAGCACAAACAGATATTAATCAACAATATTCTGAATTCCGTATAGATAAAGATGGTAATCTGTCTTTGTGGTAACTTTAATTTGTAATCGTTAATTTTGCTACACATAATTTTGTCTACGATTTTTTTTTTAAATTGAAAGAGGATGTCATTGAGACACATTTCTGCGAGGATTTTCAAAACAAATGTGTTTGAAGTCGAATATTGATGAAAGAAGAGTACCAGAACGTCAATGACGTAGCACTCATCCGCATCTCGCAACAACAAATATCGTAAATTTTATGTGGTACACTTTTGAACTGGTCAAAAAATAAAAATTTGATGCCCTGCAAGGGACATAATTTCATTTAGCTGTACAAGATTAAATAGAAACTAAAGGAAATGGAATGAAAATTGGTTGAAAATTGGTTTTATGACAAGCAGGACTCGAACTTAGTAAGAGATAAATGTAAACATACTCACCTTTTATTATGATAAGAAAAGGACAGAGGTATAAATAGTCAGTAAATTTTGTAAGGGACAAAAACGAGTTAGTGTGAGAAAATTGTTAAAATATTTAATCAAATTGAAGAATTAGGAGGTAACAAGATAATGAAAACAATGCATGCATAATACTGATGAAATAAAAAACAAAATAAATTTGCATAAATTACCATAATTAATTAATTTCAAAATTCTGTGTACAAGTTTAGTGTACCAAAGTAAGCTCTACGATATATAAAGCAAACCAAATCAAAATCGGTCGAAATATGAAGGAGAAGAAGCATTTTTTGTGATTTTTAAATTATTTTTGGAATAAATTTGCATAAATTACCATAATTAATTAATGTAGAACAATTTCAAAATTCTGTGTACAAGTTTAGTGTACCAAAGTTAGCTCTACGATATTGCATAAATTAGCAAAGATAATGAATTTCACGATTCTGTGTAGAAGTTTTAAATCCCCCTCCTAGCCCTATCATATGAAACAATCAGAATCAAAATCGGTTGAAAAATAACGAAGAAGAAGCATTTTGAAAACTGGACGGGCGGACGGAAGGACGACGGATGCCACGCCATGGCATAAGCTCATCCGGCCTGAAGGGCCGGATGAGCTTAAAATGTGTCTCTGTCTATTAAGACCAAAATAGGGCTTGAAAATGTGGTAAATTTAATTTGTTTTTTCAGGATTGTTTAACAGAATAATAGATATACCCCATTTGCATCTATCTTTCTGAATAATTGAAAATGTGTGAACGGGCTATTCTGAGCTATAACTTACCATTAAAATCTACATCAGTGAACGTAGGGCTTGCTCCAAACGTCTTGGCACCGGCAATGTCTTGATTTCCCAAGGTAAATACAGCATTATCGTTCATGTCCGAGACATCCACTCCACCAACAGTGCCCGAGACCACAAGGTCGTCCCGTACGGTCAGAGTCTCAAAGGTTTTGCTTCCTGATACTACCTGGGCACCTGAAACAAGAACGGGAATGAAACCATCATGTATAAGGCATCACTGCAATAATAATCTTGCTACATACAATGCATGTACTACTATACAAAATTAAAAAAATTATAAATATCACCAGGATCAATGATGAGTACATTTAGTTCAAAGTGTTAAAAAGTGTTTGAGTGATGACATAAAATTAATTTCACACAAAATCTAACTAACTGTTTGTCTCGCGATGTATGGTCAACAAGGGATCTAAAAGATCATGACGTCTCGTGCACCGCCGCAACACTTCCTCAGGTGATAATAAACACAAAATGTTCGCAACTACTAAAGGATTAATTGCTACCATGTATTGAACAAAGAAAGATGAGAACGTTGAGCTAGATGTCTTGAGCACTTGCCAAACACTCGTCAAAGCAGAGGACTTCCTATATTTCTTTTTGATCGCAACTCAACTCTAGCTTGATATCCATCAAAAAAATACTTACTTCAGAAAGGGCAAGTGTAACTGTACAACTGCATGGAAGTCTTAATTGTTATCAATCCATATCAATCACAATTCTTTCTAAGATGGGGCGAAGATGAAACATCTCAAAGAACATACCTGAGCATTTTAGTGTATCAGACTCCACATCCTCTATGTCTTCTCCATTCAAGTCTCCACTGAGCACTAAGTCACCACCGATGGAAAGACTGGTGGAAGCGGTCACAGTCTGGCTGAAGGAGGTGTCGCTGGTGATCGTTTGGGCACCGCTGATGGTCACTGCATTGTCAAGGTCAATGCCTAGAACATTGAGGGAATGGTAAAGGTTTTGTGTTAATTAATATATCATGCAACTGCGAAGAACAGACAGGTATCAACAGATAATTGTTCAAATGAATTAATGATTGCCACCACTGTAGCATTGAAGAATGTATCCTTTCTCGAAGACTAGTGTACATTAAAACGCACATTCAATTTACCTTGCAAAGTTAAGAATCTATTTTCATATTTCCACACACACAAACTGTGAAATGGTAAACTGCCTTTTGTGTAGCACACACAAATAAGTTTGGTAGAACCATGCAATTTACAGCAAGAAACCTTAAATTTGCACAACTTGCAATATTGGGAGTTTCTGGTTTTAGACCACAGGTGGCTAACCCGAAGCCCGCGAGCTCTTCTGGTGCGGCCTGCGGAGCTTTGAAAAGTAATTATAAAAATAGCTCATGAATGAAATGCGGTCCGCATAGCAGCGATGAAATAGGGTAAAACATTTACACACAGCTAACTCTATTTCCATAATTTGTTTCCATCATTCACAACATATTGACTCGTTACTTGGTTGATACAAAACTCCTCAAATTCCCTCTCATTACATTACATTAACATTAGTATCACCAACTTGTCCATCAAATGCAGCCCCAGAAACTGACTTTGTTGTTTGCTTGTTTGTTTTTGCAAAATTGCAGGTGTGTACACGTATTGCAGGAGTGTGTGTTCGTGGGGGGGGGGGGGTGGGGGGAGGGGAAGACTACCTACGGCCCTCCAAGTTATGCCATTCGTTAGCTGTGGCTCTTGAGCTTTAAAAGGTTGGCCACCCATGTTTTACACAATACTCAAGAAACATATGTAAACATTAACTTACCATCAATATCACCCGTCACACTTAAGTACCCTCCTATGTCAACATCATTGCTGAACTGCCATGACCCCGAGACGGTCACCTCTGATGCGCTGTCCAGCTTGACCGCCTCGCTGTAGAGTCTATCGATGGGCACACTGTTGATGGTCGAAGTGACCTGGACATTCTCACTGGACGTCACTGCGGTGAAGGACTTGGCGCCGGCGATGGTCTCCGTGGTGCCTTGGGTGACCAGGTCCGAGAGCATGGTCGAGGTTCCAAACGTGTGTGCATTGTTAGTGGTGACTTCATCCTGGAACTGCAGATGGTATACATAATTAATTATTTTATGCACTGCTCAGCTTTGGACAGGCCATCAGAAGCCAAGTGATATTAACTCGTTAAACCCCTTCTATGCCATTCAATCTTCATAAACAATTACCATAAACCTATTTTTTCAAGAATGGTACTATGAGTTTCGTTTTTTTTTCCTTCATCATGCACGTATGAAGTAGTTGAAATACAATAACAAAAGCCATTGGCCTGAGAATTGTTTGCTTTCAAGGAGGACGTTATGAACTACTTAACCAATACTATGACATATGAAAACATTTAAAAATTACAAATATCGTGGCATGGATCCAGCCATTGAGAGGGTACTGGCATCAGCAGAGGGTGTGTAGGGATTGAGGGAGGGAGCTAGGTCTTACTCAGTAAATAAACAATTACAAAACCATTAGTTGGGGAGGGGGTCCTATCATATTTATTCTTGTCCTTGGCAAATCCCCCTTTCCTTTCTGTTTTTTCTTCTCTTTTCATCCCTCTTCTTGTAACATCTCCTTTTCTCATCCTTTCCCCTCTCTCCTTCCTTTTCTCTCGTCTCCCCACTCTCCATTATAGCCAAGCAACTGTATAAAATTAACAATTACCATTCCTTTCATTTTCTTTCTTTCTTTTTCTCTTGTCATTGTCCCTACTCTCCCCTTATAGCCAAGCTAGCCACTGTAGAATACCTCTATATTTCCACTGAAATCCAGATCTCCAGTAGAACTAAGGTCTCCACTGCTGAGCTTGATGGCATTGTCATCCAGATCATTGATGTCCACTGTATCAATGTGCAAACCGACCGTCAGGTTGGCTTGAATGTCCACATCCTTCGCAAAGGTCTTCACACCTTTTCAAAGACAACGTTAGGTATTGAGTCACCATGCATGTATATTCATTGTGGAGGAAACCTCTAGAAAGTATGGGACTATATTAACAAGTGGCATTAGAACTGGTGGAAGACACATTTTAAGCATTAATATCAAGGTTTTGGATCACAGACAATATAAATGTTAATGGGACTACGTACACGAGACAAAACTTGTTTAATTTTCAGATTTGATGAATAAAACAATACGATTCCAAACACACAAAAACAAACATTTGCAGCACTTTGCAAAGGGTTAGAAGTTCGAGTTACACAATCTATTTCTATATGTGTACCATACATGAGAAGGCTTGTTTGCTCAGTCGGTAAAGCGTCTGCCTATCGAATTGAAGATTGTGGGTTTGATTCCAACCCAGGCGGATGACTGAAGCCTGCGTTGTGTGTTAACGTGCCCCTCCCCTGTGGAAAACACTTTGTTCCTCGGATAGGACGTTAAATGGAGGCCCAGTGTAAAGGAGAGTCACCACCTATGCAGTTAAGAACCCACTGCACTGTTTGTATAAGAGTAGGGGGAAACCCTGGTGTAGTGGTCCACCTGCATACCCCCAATCAGTTATACCTGAGGGTTACAGTGAGTCAGTTCACTTTTCGCCTCCCATATGTTTACAATATTACATGATATGATAATGCTAGCAAAAGAAATTCTTCACTTTTCCTTTAACCTTCTATACGTATTTAGATTTAAGATGGCATAGACAAAATCGCAGTAGTGATTCGAATTATACACAATTAATCTACTTTATTTATAAATATTCATAAATTAAAACAAGCCTCATTCTTGATGAATAGAATTAAAGTTTGACAAACCTGTAATCTCCTGGTTCCCATAATTGAAAACAGTATTGGGAACCAGTGTCTTGAGGTTGACACCGTCGATCCTGTCATTGATGATGGTGTCGTCGTTGAGGTAGATGTCAGTGCTAAACTGAACGCTTCCACTCAATTGCTGAATGTTCTTGGTGTTCGTAGGAGCAATGAGTAGGAGGTCCAGGCCCCTGTAAGGTTCTGGATGAATTTCAAAGTGTTTAAAGTGTTTCCCTAGCAACACGTTACTTATTTACTGAATGTTATATTTCATTCAAGTTATCTACCTGTATCTTTTTATAACTCTTCAGTTTGTATGAATTGTTTTTAATGTAAATGTGGAACAAATAAACTTCAAACTTTACACTACAATAAAGGAAACATATCGACCTTTAATTTGCCACAAATGTTGATAGGCATATTCTCAAGTGTGCCGAAGATGCCAATAAGCACAAGCAATAGGGACCACTCTCTATTGATAAAATGGCAACTGCTGGAATTTTTGAATAAACTAGAAGGCATTATTATGATGGCAACTCCTGAAATTTTGAAACTATTTGAAGGCATTGGTATTGGTAACATAGCAATTTCTGGCATTTTGAAATCAAGTAGAAGGCATTGATAAAAAGGCAAATATATAATAAAAATAAAAATATTCACAAATTTCTCAAGTGGTTTAAATCACAAAAAAGTTTTAATTCAGTCAACAAATAATTAGATTACAACTTTGCAATGCACAATTTTGTTTGCCATGAAAATTGCCATCCTCAACAAATTAAAGAAAGTTTTAGGTCCCAAAATGTTTATTTTGGGCTTGTAAACATATGCTGTGGTAAACTACCAAGGGGATTTTTAAAGTACATTGTAGCTACTGCACTTCACATTTTTGTGGGTATGGGTATGACCATGTTTCGTGCAGCAACTTTTTCCATCCCCACCCCCCCCCCCCCCTTGCCATTCATTTAATTACTGTAAAACAGCAGCAGTAACCCCCAGTGGTCTACTATGGCATATCTGAACAAGCCGCCACACAACTGTGTTTCCTCCTTCCTTACCTAGAGCATTGATGTTGTTGATGTGGTCCCGAAGAACAAGAGACTCCAAAGTGACATCGTTTGCAAACTTTAGAGGTCCCGCAATGATTACCATGTTAGGATTATCAATTAGGACAACATCATCAGGGAAGTTCAATTTGTCAATGGTACCGTCTGTAGTTATATCGCCCTCTACAGTCAGTGGGCTGGTGAAGGTGTATTCCGCTGTAGGAGGCAATTAATAGACCATAAATCAGTTGCTATAAAAATATTTTAAATACGAGGTATCCCCTCTTTGTAACAATTTCACTGGGAGCAGTAACGTTTCTTGCTAGAATAGCATACCAGTTTCCAACTATTGTGAGTGGCTGAAAGCAGACAAGCATATATTTTGATATTCTAATTATGTCATCAAAATACACTAACAAGTTATAAAAAAGAACAAATAGACCATCCTCATTTCTAGAATATGAGCAGATGGCAACAAGGCAACAGCTGCTTGAATAATGGTAATGTAAAAAAAAAAAAAAAATCCTTTGATAACGTAAACACCCCCCCCCCCCCTCCCCCCTCCCGGGGGGATTTTTAAGTGATCTATTTCACCTGATACATCCTGCTGCACAGACAGGCGGAGGATACCAGCATCAAGGTCCTCAATGTCCACTCCGTCCACTGTATTACCGGCGGTGACCGTCAGACCAGCCCCCATGGTCACTGCCCCATCGAATGTCATGGGTCCTGCAAGGTTATACAGAAGATCGATGAAACTGGTCAAACATTCTAGTTTGTTTGGTCGTGTCTCCTTAGATCAAGATTAATGTATCTTGATCTTCAGAGAAGTTGCTAGTACCGGCTGTGTCAGACACGTTGCCCCGGATGCGAGATAGGATTCTTGTAGCGTGCCCCCACTTGTACAATAACAATTAACATTACATTAAATTAAAAGAATGAAGCGATTAATATTACTCTCATGTTACGGGGAAAAAATATTATCTATATATATTATGAATCGATTGATTTGGTCGATCCAGGTTGATGGTACACGGCACTACTGGACAGAGATCATAATAATTACAGAGCTTGGTCTTGTTGCTTTGTTCGCCAGCAGTTTAAGGATATGGAATCCCGCGGCACATTATTCATAAGAGTTGTAACAAGCCAAGCTTATACAGAGCCTATGATTCTAGTACTAAATTATGATATATTTCTAGGCATAGAATGTCAGCGTCAAGGTCCTCGAAGTCCACCCTGTCCATCATATTACCATTAGTGATTGTCAGACCACTGGCCATTGTCAGGGCCCATTGAATGCCATGGGCCCGACAGCTAGAAAGGATTTTAGTCAAAGAACTTTTAAGGACTGAATTGTAATATATTTCAAGGTGATTCCATCAAGAGGGGTAAAAAAACCTGAATCACGGTACTAGACCTTCATCCTTTTACCGTATTAATGACCAGCAACCCATGGTAATATAGCTTAATCTTATGTCTTGTAACCCGCAAGTTGGGAGAGTGAACGGATAAGTTACTATACATGTATGTGTGGGCTACAGTGGGAGTAGAATGGTATATTGTTTCAAGGCTCTGGACTCTTATACATGAGGTCCTAGGTTCAATCAGTGCTAGTGCTTACATCCTTGGACATGGTGTTTTGTCTACATTTGTCCCCCTCGACCCAGATGTACTGAATGGGCACCTAGCAATGCTGGGGTACTATTAATACCTAATGAGGCTACCCTGGGTATATGTGAAGTCTCATGGGATTAAGCTTGACCTCTGTACGTCATTTTCATAAATTCCACATCAAGAACATGAAATCTCACTGATAATAGACAAATATGAATGATTCAAATGAACATTTTATGCCTTTTAAAATAACTTTTACAAAATATTTTTCATAGATGCTAACAAATTCCATAACTGTTAAGTCCAACTTAGTGATAAGTTCAACTTTAATAGGATCTTTGTGAAACACCCCGCAGTCCTGCCCCTTACCGGTGATGTCATGACTTCCATCAAGGTAGACGGCTTCATCCTTGAGCTCTGAAAGGTCCACACCATCCACCGTGCCTGTAACCACCACGTTCTCTGTAGCTGTGATTGAGGCACTGAAGGTGTATGTCCCAGTCACGGTCTGAGCTCCGCTGGTCTGCAGGACGGAAGCGGTCGTCAGGGTGACACCGTCGACAGTTCCACTGACATCGAAATCTCCTGCATAGTTGAGACATTAATAATAAATGCTCGACTTCAACAGTATTCATTTAAAAAATTCACTTTCTTTGGATTTCTTGAAAAATCACTTAAAGAGATGGTTCATGGAAATGTGGAAAATGGGCAAATTACACCTCTACAGATTGCTGAGAACATTCCCGGGGGGGGGGGGGGGGGGGGGGGGTACTCAGATTATAGTCGGACGGGGGTGTGCGGCTGAGACCTCCGAACCCATACCCACATCCAAGGGTCCTTTTGCTGAAATAGGTACCCATGTCTAAGGATTTTTTGTGAAAAATGGACCCATGTCTAAGGATTTCAAACTTCAAATATTACATTTTTTAAAGCTGTAATAATACACTCTGGACAGCAAAGCATATGGATAGTCATTGCTAATGCATATTGACCTTTAGCACTGCACTACGCATTGATAGGCAGCATTTAAATACATGAATAGTCAATACACTCATAACACAGAGATGCACACAATCATACCGATGCGGCTTATCGGCAAGTTCGACAGTGGACTCACAATTTGATTTTTTTTAATTATTCTTTCTAACATCGGAAAGTTGAAAAAAATGTATTTTACTGCTATTTAGATCTTATCGATTGTCACTAAAGTATCAATTTTGAGTGAAATTGGTTGAGTTTTATACAGTGGTGTTTGAAATGTTGAGAATCAATAGCACAGCTTTTAATACACAGCCAGGATAGTAATGCACCTATGTGTGTAATAATACAATGGCCAATACTTTGCAGTTTCTCGATAAAATTCTTTATTAGTAAACTATACCAAACAACATGTAGTTTACAAGTAGTTTACACACATAAAGATGAAAACATCATGCAACATAATTATACTGTGCTAGCACCTCTAGCATCTGTTTTAATTGAAGGACTTTTCCTGCTTTAATTAACGTACCCGTACACGAGCTCTCAAGCATTGGCTATATAGCTCCCTGCTTGAGCCCCATATCATTTTCAGCGTGCGAAGTGCTACAAGTTTTCCGGGGGTACGACCCCTATACGGTCGGATACCATACCTAGCGCGCATTATGCCATATGAGTACGGACAAGCTGCATGGTCACCATACAGGATAGGTGAACAGAAGAGACTTGAAAGCGTCCAACGAAGAGCTACAAAGATGGTGCCTAGTCTGAAGAATCTTCCATACGAAACACGTCTGAGATACCTGAAGCTACCGTCTCTTGCCCATCGCAGAAAGAGAGGAGATATGATTGACGTGTACAAGTACCTCCATGGCTTATACACCACTCAGACAAACCTACTACATTTATGCAAGGAACACAGAACACGAGGCCATACTCTGAAACTAGAAAAGACATTTGCACATCTCGACATCAGGAAATTCTTTTTCTCGAATAGAGTAGTGGACACATGGAATAGCCTATCTGAAGAAGTGGTTAATGCCCCATCTGTAAATGCCTTCAAAAACAAACTCGATAACTATTGGAAGAAATCACCTTCAATATATGACTTTGAAAGTTAATAGAAGAATGCAGAACTATTCCACCCTCCACACACACACCTCGACACGAAACCACAACAAACAGAAGTATTGATGCAAAGGAATTCAATCGATCGATGAACAGGCTCTGTCCTACCAACATCGATGGATTAAACTTTAAACTTTTAAACTTTATGAGTACCCTGTATAGAGCCCATGGGGTCCTGATATATGTGGTACCCCAGGAGTTTACGAGCTACGTACGTAGATTTAGGCATTTGCAATGTAGGAGAAAATCCCAAAATCCCAGAGAAAATGGGGGAGAAAAGAGGGGAAAGGAATAAATTTTAAAAGGGACCCATGTCTAAGGATTTTTTTAATGAAAAGGGGACCCATGTCTAAGGATCTTTCCTGAAAAAGTCACCCTTCCGAGCGGCACATCCCCGTATACCCAATATACGTGAGTACCCCCCCCCCCCGCCCCCCCCCCCCCCCCGGGAGAACATTAACAAAATGAGCAAAGTACTTTTGAAGCCCTCACTGTTGTAAGGGATAAATTAAATGCAATTTTGTTACCCTTTCCTGAACCCACCCACTAAGTAAATTGACGGCGTTATTTTACATGCGAAACAATGACGTCACAATATGAACAACCTACATCACACAATCGGGACAATGTTTGATACCCATTGCAATTTTCAGATATGGGTTAACGTTGTTTGTATATTTACCGCCAGTGGTGATATTTCCTCTTTTTTTGGCATTTTGAATGAGATACACTGAATAAATGATACTTTCTACAAAAGTTTGTTTGATTTTCATATTTTTTTCCGTCACATTTGAGCATTAAAATCGGAAAATAATCACATATTCTGAGGGCACTTCAGCGTACATGTCTGATCTGGGAAGGCAAAGGACATTTTGCATGCTGACCTGACGACTCTTTTGGAGTAAAATAGGCGACAAATTTACATAGAACTGTCAAGATATTCATTACAAAAATGTGTGATTAGGCTGATTAATTTACATTTTTGATAAATTAAGTCATATAAGACCTGATAAACTGAGAGAAACAGATCAGTCCAGTTCGGGATTCACGGCTAGCTCGAGCGCCAGGCGACGGGCTAGGCTGGCTAGCAAGCTGCGCTAGATGTGATGCACGCATAGAGGTCAGTGTATTGCACACATAGTACATGCACAGAGTACGGACGCACAGCTACTAGCTACGGGAAACTTGAACGCTACATCAACGATATATTCACTCGCTTTTTGGAAGTTATAACCATTTATCTAGACAAACGTCAGATTAAGAACCAAAACCATGCCATGGAGGAGCCTTCTGGAGTATACTCAAGTATGTTTTCGTCCATATTTCCAGGGGATTTTGATGAAGGTAAACAGCGTTGGGTATAAATGGGTACGGTACTCGAGAGTCAATGCAATACATGTGAATCGCACCAAACTGCATCTCGCACCGTCGTCGATCATGCAATCATTTCAGCTGAGCGGCCCGCTGTTCATATTGTGACGTCACTTCAAAAATCAGCTGACTTACGATGTTTTTGGGGCGTTGAGTGAGGTGATTTTTCGTCAAGTTCAATCAACTTTTATAAATTTCGCTCGAATGTACAAGTTACACAAATATAATGATTTTACTCAGTGTAATTTTTCGATTGCAATGATACCAAGTTCAGTCAAGTTTGAAATCAATAAACCATCTCTTTAACAGTACAAAATTAATGGAGTTACTCGTTATGCATTAAACTAAACAAATTATCAAATGAAATTCAATATGATATCCACATTATCATTATCATTACAAAGAAAAATGAAAGGAACATACACTTTAGGTGGAGTAAGTTCGTAGAATTACATGCTGTGGTGAGGATTCTAGGGTTCCTCAGCATGGGAGCTTCATGAAAAAATCTCCCCGACAATGGGTTTGGCAATGGTACTGCATGACAAGGGAACTGACAAGGGTACAGACAAGGGTACTGACAAGGTTACTGGCAATGGTACCGACCAGGGTACCGACAATGGTCCCGACATGGGAACCGACAAGGTTACTGACAAGGGTACCGACAATGGTACTGACAAGGGTATACCGACAAGGGAACTAACACCTATTGAAACTAAAACCCAACTGCAACCGTAACAATGACCATATATTTATGACAAGACATCTACACATATGCTCATTCTGTAATGTGTAATGATATTAAGGCATTAGTTTCTTACCGTTTGCAGTGATCTGACCGGTGAATGTCTTGACCCCTGTGATGGTGTGATCTCCAGAGAGTGTGACTACTTCAGTCATATCCACGTCATCCACCGTACCTGTCGTGGTCAGTTCTCCTGTCACATTGATACCTCCCAAGATCAGCAAGGAGACAGATATATCCTAGCAACCAGATAAATTATCATCATTTTTCATTCATTCATTCATTCATTGCGGTTTACTGTGTCAAAATTCCATGTTAAAACAGTCGGGAGACTGATACAAACAAAGATTACAAAGTTCAAAGAAATAAAGAGAAATTAAAAATACATGTATATCAATATGGAATCTATCAAAAATTAGGTCAAGGAATAAATTAACAATAATAATAATGGAAACTTCAATACATTGCACATCATACATAACATAAATCATAAGATAAAAAAGAGAGAATGGACAAAGAATTTCATTTCCTTTTCATGTAACATTTAGATTTTGATCATTTACATTTTAAACACAATTAACATAAATTGATAGATAAACGTAATGGTGATAATATCGGATTTACAGGTTTTAAAAATAAACAATTCTACTAGCAAATAGTAGCTCATATTCAGTAGCTCATATTCAGAAGCCAAAAGTTTAGCACAGGATAGAGACAAATGGAGAAAGAAAACAAGAAGATGTGCAGATGTGGTCGCCAATCGCCAGCAACTGACGGTGGCAGCCAGGTAGGTAGCTCTTATTGAGCCAAGGGTTTTTGTTTGATCCAAGATTGTTTCGGAATGTACACAATGCTTACTTTCCAAATGCTTACACTAGCTGCCTTTTCCAAGACTTATATTACAAATATTGTGGGGAAGAATACTATAGGTAGGATATCTACTGCTTTTCCCAATGATTACTAACATTATCATTTCAATCATTTCATTTATATAGAAACTATTGAGAAATAATCCTGTTACTTATTTGTTGACCATTATTCATAGTAAAAGATCAAAGCTAAAGTCTGAAATGTTGTCAAAAGTCTATGCTACATGTACCACATATTTAGAATACTTTATTTGTGCTCTAAACATGGATACAAATTGATGATCAAATACAGTTCCTTGTAGAGCAATTACTTACATCAATTATCTATCTTCGACACATTTTCTTTGTTTGCTAATTCTTTTTTTTCTTTTGTCGTTTATCACATGGCGAGAGATATGGTCTTAAAATGATTATCTTACTAGCAATGTCATTCTTTTGACATTTTTATCTCATCTCCTGCCAAATATTCTTTCTTTAAATACTTTGCAGTTTCATATGCACCAACTTTAATACACAACAAAATACTTCAGAGCATTTTTTTCCCCCATTTCAAATAAAAATGAAGATAAAAGTGATACTTACTACATTTGAAGTTTTATCTATATATTCATCATAAATATCTTGAATATTAATGTCAGTATTCACAAGGTCAGAGGTTACTGTAAGAGTCGAAGGTGAAAGGTCGCCTACCGCCTCAAAGGAAGCAAATGTCTTCAGACCTGTACATAATGAACAAATTTCAGTTTCTCTAATATACATTGAAACCTGTATATTATAAAGACCAAAGGAAACTAGAAAAAGGGTCTTTATAGGCAGGTGGTCTTTATGTACGAGTTGTTTTCAAGGGAAACAAAATATCTGGTCTTCATAGCCTGATGAATAAGTCCTGGGCAAAAATCACTAGAGCAACCTACGCCAAAGCAAATGTTGGATCAGTAGTTTGGGGATATGTACATTTAAACATAACATGACCCGCAACCTAATTTTAATTCTTGGAAAAGGTCAATCAAGAGCAATCATCACAAGAGCGTACGTCTCCGGAGCAAATTTCATACCACCAGATTATGTCATACTATTAGTATCATTATCAAGATGGCGTCACCTTTGCCTGGGAGGGGAAAAGTGATCTGAATGTAACCCTCCTCCTAGTATATTAATACCGGTAATGGGGATGTGAAGCCGGTGGACCACTACAGCAGGGTTCCTTCTACTCTTATATGAATAATGCAGTGCGTTCCTAACATGCCAAGGTGCATGGTGACTCTCTAAAATCTACACACGCCTCCATTTAACATCCTATCCAAGAGACGAAGTGTTTCCACTGTAATCTAGCACGCTTTTATTAAACAGGAGAGGGGCATGTTATGGCGAAAATCATCCAAAGACTATGGAAAATGGCATTAAAACCAAAAAACAACAACAACATTAACACACAACACACCTGAGATAGTCTGAGGAGTTGTGTTTAGGAGCACTGTATCTGGAAGCTGGTTCTGCATGGTAGTAATCTGGTTTGCATTGGTGTTCATCTTGTTGATGATCCTTTGCAGCTGTTCTTCTTCGGCGTTGGTCAGGACAACATCATCTTCGATTATGACTATTAAGGAAAAAGAAAACTTGCTTTATTATTTACAAGAGCTTTGTTTGTACTTGCTACATTTAAAAATTAGAGGAAAACTGTCAAGTTTATTGGTTTGACTTTAATATTCTTGCATTCATGACCCTAAATTGACCCTAAAAGTGACTCTCAGATCACCTATGATTGATTCATATCAAGGCACTTAAATTGAACATTTTTTTATCAAAACGTTGAAAGGGAAAAAAAAGAAATAAAAGATCAAGAGACACCCGAAAATCTGAGCACTTTGACTCTATAAAATCAAATCTAATTACAGTGTCCTTTTGACAATGCATACTGGAACAGATATAGTTTGATCACATTTAGTCAATAGTTCTCTACAGATACCATGTTTTTTACAACAATGGGATACAATTCTTAGGAGAATCAAGATCGAGAATGCCAGGAATCACACAAATACATGAGCAGAAGGAGCAAAAATATCAGATAATTTCGAGTCCATTTCCAGTGCAGTATATTGTGCCTTTCTCAAATAAGAGCAACTTAATTGTAACTAATGATTGAAATCTCTAAATGGGCAACCCACAGTAAGTGGCATTTTGTTCAGTTACATCTTTGTAATTTTCTTTCACATTGGATTTTTCAATAAAAATGTTATATTTACCAAACTATGACGGAGTAGAAAATAGACCTGTTCGTACTTCTTGGTGGAACATAGATTGGAAATATTTATTCTGTTTGTCTAATATGCAAGACACTAGCACAGCGAGAAGAATTTAAAATGTTAAACCAGCACTTACTTTCAGTGAGGACTATGTCCTCAGCTGAGATTCCACTCAAAAAGGAAACATTTCCTCTAAAATCAAATTCGCCACCGTCCACAGTAATCAGGTCTGGCATCTGTGTGATGATAGTTGTATGTATATGGGTTATGTTCTTATACTCAGTTTCGGAGGATTCGCACACCGATTCGGACAACTCCACATAGTTTGCCAGAATGTTAAGGGGGGCAAACTGTAGCTCGAACGAGTTCATCTCTGTTTCATTTTGTTCCGAGTGGCTTGCAAGGACCAAGTTGGCCCTGTAACCAGAAACGATCACAGAAATGGAGCAGACTGGGACTGCAAGAGAAGATAGTTCAAGCTGCAATGTTGATTCTTGGAATTGCCATCCATTGTATTCGTAGAAAGTGATGTTTGTTGCAGTGTATATTATGAGGTTGACGAGACCTTTATTCTCATCAAGCATGGTGTACCAACCGCGGATATCAGCAATTTCCAGGCACTGGAATGGTATAAATTGGTTTTCGTTGTACTTGTAGATGAAAGACTTTGGTGTTCGACCTAAAATGTAAATAAAATTATGTCATGGGATGAAAACACGTTTTTTTTTTATTTGGTAAAGATATAAATTGGTCAACTGCTATATTTTAGTATTCTAAATAAATGAGTTACAATTGGTCTGTTATATATTTTTCACCAAATATTATTTTCAACTTGATTTTCCCTTATTGGAAAGTAAAGGTTTTGTTATTGGATCAAAAAGTCTTTCCAACTAGAGCTTGGAGCATGATGATACATGTACAAGTTTGCCTGGTACCTCACATTATCAAGAAAAAGGCTGCGCCCATGTCATGATGAAAGACATGACTTCAGGCAAAGAATATCTTCCTTTATACATCTCTTGTACATCTTTGTAAGAAATATTGTACGTCCATAATCAGGAATAAAACTCATCTTTCAGCATATTTACACTTATTTGTTGAGCTGAGGATCCCTTTCAGAATTAAAAACTTTAAAACTCAATTTATAGTCAACAATCCTTATTGCAACAAGTGTACGGTACCTTGCTCATCATAAGTGTTAGCTATAAGAAGAAAAACTTCTAATTCAAAGCCGGAGCCAAATGTGAAAACATCCATATCGAGGACGCCATATGTGGTGATTGTCTGCAAGGTCTCAAATTGATGGAGATGGAGGTTGTAGAGAAGAATCTCAGAATCGGTTATTGGTTCATCGTAAATTGATGCACTGCTCGCAAGGCCCAGGAAGACACGACTGAAGACACAAAATGGTATGATACTGACCAGGTTGGGCTTGGGGAAAGCAGCAAATTCATCCATATGACCACCTGCATAAAATCAGAATAGAACCAGAGGTGGTATATTATAGAGTGCTTTGTAGACTGCTTTGAGAGGCCTGGCTGTTTTATAGGCTCAAGGGAGCGTGCACACATCTTGCCACGATCATGGCAAGATGTGCAAGTTCCAGAGAGCCTGTCTTTTATATGCCAAATTGAAACAAAAAACTACCAAGAATTCTTATCTTATCCTTTCATTGAGTAAAGAAAATCTGAGAAACTGTCTGTTTATCTTTGCTGGAAAAATGACTGAAAGTTTCAATCATTTGGGAATCGCAGACAAAAAGCCCTGTATGGTGTCCGTGCTCACACAAAGAACATTTTAACATGTAAACCTATAGGGATCTGAGCACAATTGATTTATGCGGCCTGTTACCCGGGGCAACGGGCATCTATAAAAAGACTATTGACTGGTAGGCGGGTATGAGGGGAATGGCTAAAATAGCGACTGCAATTTCGACCAATCAGATGGCTAGATTTCTAAAGAGAGGTATATAATGAAAACTATATCATCTTTTCTATTAGTTAAATAACGTTAGTTGTCATAAAAATCCAAAAGTAGGACAAGTCATTGGTTAATGTCTGGGCAAAGCTTGCTGCATATGTGTATCTGTGGTAAGCAGATAAAAAGTATAATTTTAAAGTCATATTTGGTTTGACATTTTTGTAAAGTGCTTTGAAACATAGATGTATTAATAAGCTTTATTGATCCAAGCTGTAATAGGGTTTTCAAATGAATGTAATCACCAGCTTTACTAATATCTTAAATCTGTTTGGTAACATATATGGGATGATATACCTAGGACTTGCCCATGAACTGAGTCCAAGAAAAAATGATACACATCATAAAACTTTATATTCCAGATGTTAATTTCTAACCTTTCCATTCGTACATAACGGCAGCCTCTACATTGAGGGTTGCATGGGACCTTTCAACTACAACAATAAATTGAGTGTTGCCCCCTTTAATCGTCTCCACTGCAGTCGGCTCT
This sequence comes from Strongylocentrotus droebachiensis, assembly GCA_035222895.1. Classification (NCBI taxonomy): domain Eukaryota; kingdom Metazoa; phylum Echinodermata; class Echinoidea; order Camarodonta; family Strongylocentrotidae; genus Strongylocentrotus; species Strongylocentrotus droebachiensis. The sequence goes on along the minus strand of JAVYIG010002459.1, from coordinate 40,344 downwards.
GACATTTTTAGCCTTTGTACTTGAAAGAAACTCTGGGAATCGGTGGGTTGGTCCACAGTCCACAAGTATGTAAAAAGTCCTGCAGAATTTGCGCTTCCTTTGAAGAGAAAAGACCAAAAAACATGTAAATAGCAACAACAAAAACATGAATACTGTGTCTTTGTTTCAGGGTAGCATGAAAAGATCCAGTGCATCATTTCAAGAAACCATCGTAAGTACAAGTTCGCAGACATCTCAGTAAAACACATGTGAAAAATCAATATCGGTATGTATTTTAATGGGATGTTGGTGTTCTTGAAACTACGGTTTTCTCAAATGGTGGCCAGATTACCAGAACATCAAGCCAGGCTTGGCAAAGGCCTTGAGCATGCAGAAGCACTTGTAAATTAAAATGGTGCCTTTAATTGTGAATGTATTCAATTAAAATGTATTTTGTTGTTAATATGCACATAAAAACATAGGAAAAGGAAAATGACTATTTTAATGATTGATGTTGTTGCTTTTGTTAAGATGGTGCTTTTCAAACTGTGCGATGATCTCCTATACCGGTACATAGATCATTTGGACTTCAGGTAGAGAAAGACGGGAGTAAATGTTTTCTGCCTCTCCACTCCATATTTTATGGCGTTCTTTAATGTTTTATGTAGGGATAAAGGTATCCTTTCAATCCAGAGAGGACATCAAAGGGTACCATATCTTTGCCAGCATTAGTATTAATAAATAAATACATACCAGTAAATAAATACGTGAATGCAGTCCTGTAGTCCTAATAACATAAACTTACCATCCCCACATATTGCCACAACAACATAATGGAGCCCATCATAAATAAAGAAGTCAACGTCTTGCACATCCGGAGCACTTTGGACTAGAACCAACTCTGCCTGCCCGGTCTAGAAACAACAACAATAACAAAGAAAAGATGTATGCCAGCAATCTACACAATCACATTTAAGAAACCACAATCCTACTGTTCAAATGATAATTCATTTCATGACATCTGTAAATATCTATTTTACAGAAAATGGAAAAATCAATAGCTGTATGTACAGTGCGTCCCAGAAAAAACGAAACCATGAATTATCCATGTTTTATCATTACTTAATCTCAATTATAATTAATAAATGACACATATTTGTAAAGCTTAGATCCTCCTCTTTCATTAGCTGCTTGCTGTATCAACAAACATAATTGACAAAAGACTTAACTCCGTTTCGTAGACAATCAGCCATGCATGAAGTCTTTCGTCTATGGCTGATCGTCAACGAAACGTAGAATAAGATGCTTCACCCTCAAATATCAGAGAGGTCTCATTAGGTGAATGATATCCAAAGATTTTCCAAACAATAAAAGAGCTAATTAACACTCACACAAAAAACTGATTATATTTTCAGGAGTGTAAAGTGAGTCCAACTTACTTGGTTGTCAGATCTGTAGATATGGACTTCATCGCAGATAGATGGATTGGATGTGTTACTTGCATGGGTGATGATGATGTAGAGATCATCACCGTAGAACAAAGTCTCCACATCGTTGGGGTAGTCCACAGGGAGAGACAGAACCTCTCTGATAGATATCAGTTCCACCATTCCTGAAAGGAGAAAATTGGCAATGTTCACAACACCAGTGCAGGAATCACAGCAGGTCCAACCAACAACAACTTACCTCAAGACTTTGGCTGCATTGCATGTTAACGTGCCTCTCCTGGTTCAGTCCCTCGGATAGGACATTAAATGGAGGCCCTGTGTAGAGAAGGTTTGCCACCTACCTATGCACGTTAAGAAACAACTGCATTCATCATACAGGTGTAGGGAAAACCCTGGTGTAGTGGCCCACCTGCACAAACCTAATCAGTCATACCGAGAGATGCGGGAGGATCGAGAGACATCAAGGGTAACAGTGATTCACTTCGCTTTTTACCTCCCACGCAGAGGCGATGCTATATACTGTAATTCTACTTATATCAAATGCTGGGTTTATTGCTCTTGTTCAAAATTGGGTTTAACAAAGGAAGTCGGTCTAGCTAGGTGAGTGATGTCTACCTTAAGTTTTAGTTTGTTAAACATGATCTTAGACACAGGGTTAGGTTTCACTCAATTTCAAGTAGAATATGGACCAGAGTCTCTAAACTATTTGACTACATATGGAAGGAATTCATCTATTAGATTATTCATTAAATATTCAAATGCAGAAAACAGCCTAAAGTTAAGGTAAAATAATGATAATAATGATAAAGACCAAAGCAAGATGTTGGTAAGTGAAACCCATAATTTCTAGCAAAAACTTTACAATTAATATTAACTGTACAACCTCACAGCAGAGGCATCAATCTTGCCAGGTCTGTTGGTGGTGCAACACAGACAGTCCCAAACGTGCACACATAATTCTAGAAAACAGACTGTCCACAATGGCCTAGTTTGTGGAGATTTTTTAAAATGATTTGAAATTAGCCTATTTGAAGTGTGATATTCGATCCATGATTTCTCATATTCTACTGTTTTTCTACACAAACTTAATTGGTTCAATTATTACCAAATGGATGGCAAAGTTTTTGGCGCTAGTTCAGAAGTATATCCAAACTTTGACCAGTAACTCAAGCGTGGAGATACCCTACTAAAACATACTCAAAATGAAGTAAATATTCATCAAATGTCCAAATAAAGGTCATGATTTAAAAGTCGATATGTTTGTTACCTGTTTGGTGTCAATTTTCTTATCTTTTTCAGAGTATTTCTCTTAAAAACGAAGACTTCTAATATGCACTTTCTCATGGGATTCACAGCTAACTGCATTACAATACAATTGCATACCGTACTGACAGTGGGGTGCGGGCGTGCACGTGTGTTCAATTAGCGACCGTAAACTAAGATTACATCTCCGCGCAGGAGTTAGGGGTAAAATTTTGGATAGTCTTGGATAGACTTCTGAACTAGCGCCAAGTTTTCGACTACGAAAATTTGCTGATCTTTTCGTCAATATTTTAATAATTGTATACCAAATTCCATAGAAAATTTTGTCTCTGGGTAATTTTAGGTTCCTTTTTCCATTGGCAGTATGAGATTTTCGAAATCTAGATCGAAGTCTAACCAATTTTTTTTAAAGGTAGACGTACCGGTAATACAAAGTTTTGGGAAATTTTGAAAATTGGCTGGGTATAGTGATTCTTTACAATTTTGATATATTTGGATGCCCCTGTGGATGTATTATAAGCACCATAAAATTTAGCCACTAAAACACATAGGTCTACAATGGTAGCTGCAACCATGAAAATTTCAAAATATGTAGTTGTGATATATAATTTCCAAACGGCAATGGCCAATTGGTCCATTTTAGTCAAAAAACATTGTTTTAATTAATATCTTGACCTTAAGAGGGAGCTATACAATACAAAGAGTTTATTATTTACAATTTAATAACTTTAGACTCGATTTCAACCGCGACACCGATCACTAAATATTGTACGATCGCATATGATTCCAATATGTTCATTTTAACTAAATTCTTCTTCTTCAAGATAATCTGCCTCTTTCATATACTGAAGATTCTTGCAGATGCCGTTTACTCGGCCTGTTTGGGGTGTGCAGGTGGACCATTACACCGGGGTTTCCCCCTACTCTTATACGAATAGTGCAATGGGTTCTTAACGTGCAAGGGTGGTGACTCTCCTGTACACGGGGCCTCCATTTAACGTCCTATCCGAGGGACGGAGTGTTTTCCACTTGACATAACCTGCGTCTATGAACAAGGGAAGGGGCACGTTAAAACACAACGCAGACTTCAGTCATCCGCCTGGGTGGGAGTAGAACCCGGGATCTTTGGTTCGACAGGCAGACGCTTTACCGACTGAGCCAACTCGCCTCCTTGAGCCAACTACATCATGACCCCATACCAAAAATTTGTATTAGAACTAGACTAGACCTAGTACCTTTCAGAATTCAGATCATGCACAAATTATATGGTCACACTCACCATCCATGTAATTTAGTCTGTTACTGTAAGACAATATCATAAACTTATGAACTATAAAGGGCCAATATTTATGATGGTATAAGTTAAAGTTAATGTTGAGCTTGAGCATCCGGACACCTCGCGCTCGCCGCCCACCGGCCACCCAAGGCCCATCATGCCCATCATGCATAATTGTTCAGTTTATAATCAAATTTTGTTCTGTCTAGTTACCTCATCATGTCTCTCGAACATGTCGAAGTGAAGATAAAGGTCAGCTAGCTAGAGAATAAGCTGGTGATCGGCGATGGAAAGGAAAGGTTGCTTTTCCGTTGATTTTAACAAGATCGCACGATTTTAATTGTAAGAATCAATCAATTATACTGGAGCAAGCACAATGTCAATGGGATCCCAATTCAAGTGTCGCGCAAGATTACGCAATAGTGTTTACAGTAGCACCTAACCAGCTGAAAATAAATGGGTAACTAGTCTCACATCTAACGTTAGTCGTTACACGTTTACATTACAATTATTTTCTATTTTTGATTAAAAAAATGTTTTTAAAAGGATCATATAAAATACTTATAGGTTATTAGCATTTATTTATTTGCAAAATATTGTATAATGTCAGGATAAAATGTTTTGGGATAACCATACTGATGATCAATTACAGAGGCTTGAGCAGTAGTGTCATCAGTGAGGTTAATGCGTGAATGGATTTACACTAGTCATATCAATTCTTACAAGCTAAAGATTCGGCCAATTTTAATTTGGAAGTATTGGTGCTATGATAGAGCATCATGGCTTCTCCAAATTTCATTGAAAATTTAGAACTTCAGCTATCAGAAATTGAACTCCTTGATAGCATGTTTCCAGGAGATGGCGAGTTTTGCCTCGATGACCCTAGCGTGCTGTCCGACGTACAGACTGTCGTAGACGAATCCGCCGAGTCTACCGGCGTAGCCGATCAAGGAATTTCTGACGACTCGGGGAAAGGAAGCACGGGCGCAAGCCAAAAGCGAATCAGGCAACTCTCGTTTTCTATCAAGATTTCTATCAGTGATCATCAAAATGGGATTCCAAATGTAAGTTTGAGTATTTTGTTCCCTTTTTTCTGAAGACCAATGAGAGAAAGTTTGCAGATCATTATAGTCTAAAACTACATGTAAGGTTTCCAGTGTGCAGTGTTAATAATAATAAATTAATAGAAATACATGGATGTACAGCAGTAGATCTAGAACTACAACTTTATTAGATAAACGTCAAGGACCATTTTGATGTTGATAATGACATTTCTTTAAATAATCCAGGGCATAATTTTAAAAAACCATTCAAGTGCAAGTTTGCCGCCATCCCATTGAAAATGTTTAGAAACGTTATCATGCATGTTGATGGGATGTCTGTTAACTTGTACTTCTTTCATTACAGGTTTTACAAAACAATGCCTGGAAAGATTTTTCTGGCTGTTGTACGTGTTCTCTTTCTATTTAATTTGTTTTTTAAATCAATATCTTTTGAACTCAGGTCGATCTGGATCTCCAGTGCCGTTTTCCTTTAGACTACCCCAGTGTTCTACCAGAACTTAACGTTCAATCCAATGTACTGTCAAGACAGCAGTACAGAATACTTAACGATGATCTGATGGAGCACATACAGAGTCTAGACAGAGGGGAGCTGTGCATTACAGAAGCTGTCCAATGGCTCCAGGAGAATGCCTCTTGTTACCTAAAAACTGCAGAAGTCCCAAGCCAAGGGAACGCGAAGGAGCAGAGCAAAAAAAAACAGCAGCCCTCATCTTTCACTCGTCTCTGGATACACAGCCATCATATATACAGCCGATCAAAACGAGAGGACATCTTTGCATGGTCCAAGGAGAGAGGTCTCACAGGGTTTAGTCTTCCAGGAAAACCAGGCATCATTTGCGTCGAAGGATCCCAAGGGGATGTGGACGAAATCTGGCATAAACTCCGGAGATTAAACTGGAAAAAGCTGACCAGCAAGCACAGAGAAGATTTTGCCCTTGATGCTAATGACACAGAACTCTTCAGCACAAATTTCAGTTGTCTCAGGCATTTCTCAGATTTTCAGGAGATTAATTTTGCTGTGAGGGGTTCTCGGGACTACCACATGGACCTAGGACAGTTTTTCCAATATCTTGAAAAGCACGACTGTGCTGATGCATTCAAGATTTTATTGGGAGTGGATGGAAGGGTATCTCAAAAGGATACAAGTTGAAACTATTTCTTCTCCAGCTGTAATTTATTTTAAGTTCATGTAGTACTTTGAGAGATGAAGATGTTAATTGAATTTAGATTATTTAAATTTTGCAATGTGCACTTTGGCTCAAAGACATGGTTAAATCCTTCTGATGTTCATTTGATTATTTAGCTCATGCTGAACGAAAGAAGGCCTAATATCATTAAATAAATGTTTTTATTATTACAATTCATGATATTTTTCAACCAATGATTATGTCTTGTTTGGAGACAAAAAGGCGTTAACTCTGTGTAAGATGATATAAATGAGTACCCTTTTGGCTCCAAACAGACATCTTTGTATCAAGATATCTTGCAATAATCTATCATTTCAGATTCATAACATGACAAATCTACCTCAAATAACAAATTTTGTTGCTGGAAGAAATTTCAATATACTCTTTTTCCCCTAAAACAGGCTCTTTTATTTATTTAGAACTCAATTGTAAATAAATTATGTCACATCATCTTAATGGCAAAGTATTATGTTACCTGAACACTTTACCAATGGTTTCAAGGTAGAATTTAGGTCAATCCGGTTAAGAACTAAAAATGTGCAAGTGATGAACAATACTTGACATTAATGACCTACACTGTACGTTGCGCACTGAATCTCAATTTGTTTAAAATATATTTCATGATTAAAATTTTAACAAATACTCATTGTAATTTGTTAACTAATTTATTACCATTTTGAGTTCAAATCTTCCAAATCAGTATTTGATGGCAGTTAGTAAGAGATGAATTGTCACCACAGCTGTATGTTTCTAACTTTACCCAATACTCAATATTGATAGATAACCCTGATAGGGTAGAATGAAATAAAATTCAAATCTGAAACTTTTGAGAACTAAATATCAATTAACACATCACATTTTTCCAATGGCCGAAACTTTCCTAACGTGAAAATGACCATCCTTGTCTTACCGGTTTTTAGAGGTTTCATGTTGCAAAAGTTTCTAGATTTAAGCTTAGTACATGGACACTCTCAAGTGTTGGTCATGTTCATTATTTCATCGTACTTGGTAAAATTTGAGATAAAAAGCCCATATTTTGGGATACCTGTGCATGTGGATAGATGCTTACCATAAAGTTATATGTACATGCAATGACCAAATTATAGTGATTCTATTATGCAATGCATCTTGACCGACATTGTTATTTGTCCTTTCTTTCATCAAAAGATGGAAGTCTCTTGATGTGACCACTGATTCATGGAAGTTTTATTCAAATAATCATTAATAAATGCCTCTTTCAAGGAATTTTCTTATTTTGATGAAAATAAAAATAGATAAAAAAACATAAAATGCACAGAATTTGTCATTGTAGAAACCACCATCACATAGTTTTGTCAGGTTTCAGAGGACAGTACATCCCACAGGAAACTCCTCAAACTATAGGTTGAATAAAGATTGAAAAACTAGACATACCTGTTTGCAACTGATCCAGTGTCTTTTGTGTTTCTTCTTCAGTACTTCTCTTTCTTCTGGACAATCTGTCATTTGTTATTGGGTTGTCTGGATGCTCCTGTATCTTCTCCATGTTGTTTGTGCTTGCTTTATCTGCATACTGAACTAGACTTTGTAGCACGTTCTGCACTTGAGTGGAACCTGAATGATGAATAATTATTTTACAATATTTTATTGGTAATGTTTGTTCTAAGATGCATGTCATACAGTCATTTCCATCAATATTTCCATCAATATTGAACATGTACGGTCACTGACCCGACCATATCACACTAATAGTATATTTTGGATATTTTATTATTTTAATTGTATAACACTAACACAACTCACAACAATATAATACAAAGAAATGGGATGGGAAAGATTTTCTGTTGAAATGATTATATTACAATTTTTTTTTTTTTAAACAATTTTACAATGTATTTCAGCTTTATTTTATCTGTATCACACAAATTATTGAATGTAAACATCACACATAAATCATGATAACACAGCTCAGTCACAGTAATAATTATTAAGAAGGTAACACACCTGAAAATCCACTGCCTGAAAGGAATCGGTCTTGTCCATCTGTTAAGCCAGGTGGGACAAACTGGTCAACGGGAATAGAATCCACTTGCTTCACTATTCCAAGCATCACCAAGGCAACGACTATGGTAGCCATTTTCTCTTTTGTTTCTGATATAGAATTTAAAAAGAGTATAATGTTAAACTACAAAGTTTTGGGAAATTTTGAAAATTGGGTGGATAGTGAATCTTTACAATTTTGATATATTTGGATGCCCCTGTGGATGTATTATAAGCACTAAAAAAATTAGCCCCTAAAACACTTCTGTTTTCGATAAAAATTGAATATAAAAATTTACCGGTGCTCCCGGTAAATTTTGATAAATTTCAAATAGCGCCTATGGCCGTGCAATGGAAGCTGCGACCATGAAAATCTCAGAATATGTAGTTGTGATATATAATTTCCAAATGGGATTAGCTAATCGGTCGATTTTAGTCAAGAAACATTGTTTCACAGCTAAATTAATATCTTGACCTTGAGAGGGAGCTATACAACATAAAGAGTTTATTATTATAATTTCATAACTTTAGACTCGATTTCAACCGCGACAACGACCAATGAATATTGTAGGAACGCATATGCTTCCAATATGTTAATTTGAACCGAATTCATGACCCCATACCAAAACGTTGTAATACCTTTAATCATAGACTTATGCTATGTAGGGGAGACACTTTCATTCTTTATATACAGTGCGTCCCAGAAAAAACGAAACCGAGAAGTATCGATGTTCTATCATAACTTAATCACAACTATAATTAATGAATGATACATATTTGGAAAGCTTAGAGTCTCCTCTTTCATGTGATGCTACTCAGATGATGCATATTTTACGCATGAGTGATTAAAAGCAATTTGAAGGAAGGAATCCAAAAAGACATTTGGCGGGCGGTATCTGAATTTCGAAGAAGAATTCATATTTCTAGAAAGTTGAGTTTCTGCCCTTTCATATGACACCTCAATCAGGAAAAATGAGCGAGGAATGACAAAGTTCTGTTTGTTTAAAGTAGTGCTTGCATTTCTATAATTTTATTAAACGAATTTGTTTTCACTGGCTGCCTGCCGTATCAATAAACGAAATTGACAATCGTTGACGAGAGTCTTCATGCATGGCTGATTGTCAACGAAACGGAGTTAAGTCTTTTGTCAAATCTGCTTTTTGCTACGGCAGGCACCCAGTGAAAACGAATTCGTTTGTTAAAATTATCAAAATGTAAGGGCTACTTTAAACAAACAGAACTTTGTTATTCCTGGCTCATTTTTCCTGATTGAGGTGTCATATAAAAGGGCAGAAACTCAACTTTCTAGAAATGTGAATTTGTCTTCGAAATTCAGATACCGCCCGCCAAATGTCTGTTTGGTTTCCTTCCTTCAAATTGCTTTTAATCACTCATGCGTAAAATATGCATCATCTGAGTAGCATCAACTAAAAGAGGAGACTCTAAGCTTTCCAAATATGTATCATTCATTAATTATAGTTGTGATTAAGTTATGATAAAACATCGATACTTCTCGGTTTCGTTTTTTCTGGGACGCACTGTATAGACCTCAAAATGAACATAATGAAATCGATTTATAAAGCCGATGATCACAGCTAAGAACAATACGCATTAGCATTGACTTTCTATAACCATGCTTTGCTGGAGTGGCTAAGAAGTTGGATGTACTGTATAAAGATATAGGAGCTTGTAAAACCACATCAATAATCAATCTGTCTTGTTTCACTAACCAAGGAAAGAGTGTTGGTGAATGAATTACAGGGAAGAGTCTCACTACGCCATTTATTTAATGAATTAGTCGTATTTGCAAATGTATTTGCAATTTGATACAGACTTTTACTCTATGTTAATAGAATATATGAACGTGCATGTTTACTTGATTCGAAATTCAGAAGATGGCTTTAAAAAAAATGTCTTCTTACCGATCAGATGTCCTGGATGCTATTTCATGATATGTCGATGCCTACCTGATGAAAGATCTGGTTAACGACGAGTGCCAAGAAAAGCATCTACATAAAAGAAACAACCCTAAGCCAAGGTTCGGCGGGAAATTTGAAGCTGTTTTGTGTGGAAATATAGCCGATTGCTGCACAACTAGAGCAGTGATACCTGACGAAGAAGCGACTCGACGAGGAATGCAAGAGAATAAAATGAGATTCCGATCCAGCTGATGAGCACTGGAATCCTCTTCACTGATTGGAGGTTTATTTCTGTTTTGGTTTGCTTCGTTGAGCTCATGTTATTTGCTAATAACATCCCTTGATACTCAAAGATTTCGGGGTTACGTCTTTTGAAGCCCTGGTCCCCCCCCCCCCCCCTGGTCCCACGTTTCCAAGAACGGTAACTGTAGATAGTTACCATGTATATTGTTCAGTATAGGTATAATCAAAAGTCCAACGTCAGTCGTCACTATGTTTAAAAGTAAAAAACGACAGATTTATGAAAGACCGGACAGATCAGAGATAAAAATGTGAAAGTGGTGGGATGAATTGCCCTTCCGTTTTTGTTCCATCTTCTTTCAAAATCAATATGATTTTTGAAAAACATTTTATTTTGCAATGTTGATAGAGAATTAAGTTTCTGATAGCGTACATAACTGGTTTTGTCATTACTTTAAGTGTGTTTCATCTGAGAGAAATTTGAGGGAAAATAAAAATATTATCCTCCCTGACTGACATTGTCTAGAGAAATAAATTTAAGATGTGATGTCATTTTCATTTATTATTTGTCATAGTTTGCGTTGATTAGCAATAACGTTTCTAAACAGTATTTTTCGATTAGATGTGTTATTTGTAGTTTTCGTCAGTGGCTACGTCCTACGTGGGACCTGGTCGGAAGAAAGTCATTGTCCTTTCTTTCAAAGAGATTGCAGAACAGTGGTGATGAAGAATGGTGAAGAATAGATCACCATGACAATGCTTTCATACGGTTGAAAGATTCGTTGTGAGAGGAAGGCAGTTGAACAAGTCGCGTTACATAAACTTTCGTGAAACAAAAGCAGAAGAGTGACTGCAGGTGCTGCAGGTTTTTCACCAAAAAAAATAATGTCGGGTAAATTGGACCAGACTATTTTTAGATTAAGAATTATAAAGAATAGATCACTCTGACAATGCAGTTGAAGGATTCGTTGTGAGAGAAAGGCAGTCAAAGAATTATAACATTCTTGTCTGTCACTATCTTTGTGACAACTTGCAATGACCCCATAACTTCCAAAAAAAAGTCGTTCCGTTCCACTGACTTCGATTCGATTGAAATTGTCCTCCGTGCATGTTATCCAAAAATGTATAAACGGGAAAGACACTCGATCTGCAAGTAACGTTGTCTTTTCTTTCATTATGCATACAATATACTAGTACACTGGTACCATCTTGTGCTAAATACGCCACTTGCTCAATACAAGAGCGGATTGGACAAATCATTCGGAACGGGAATTTCGATATCACATGCATGCAGACCCACTTTAGCAGTAGGCCTATACAGTGCGTCCCAGAAAAAACGAAACCGAGAAGTATCGATGTTCTATCATAACTTAATCACAACTATAATTAATGAATGATACATATTTGGAAAGCTTAGAGTCTCCTCTTTCATGTGATGCTACTCAGATAATGCATAGTTCACGCATGAGTGATTAAAAGCAATTTGAAGGAAGGAATCCAAAAAGACATTTGGCGGGCGGTATCTGAATTTCGAAGACAAATTCACATTTCTAGAAAGTTGAGTTTCTGCCCTTTTATATGACACTTTAGTCAGGAAAAATGAGCGAGGAATGACAAAGTTCTGTTTGTTTAAAGCAGTGCTTGCATTTCCATAATTTTATTAAAAGAATTCGTTTTCACTGGCTGCCTGCCGTATCAATAAACGAAATTAACAAAAGACTTAACTCTGTTTCGTTGACAATCAGCCGTAGACGAGAGTCTTCATGCATGGCTGATTGTCAACGAAACGGAGTTAAGACTTTTGTCAAATCTGCTTTTTGCTACGGCAGGCACCCAGTGAAAACGAATTCGTTTGTTAAAATTATGAAAATGTAAGGGCTACTTTAAACAAACAGAACTTTGTTATTCCTGGCTCATTTTTCTTGATTGAGGTATCATATGAAAGAGCAGAAAATGAACTTTCTAGAAATATGAATTTTTCTTTGAAATTCAGATACCGCCCGCCAAATTACTTTTTGGTTTCCTTCCTTCAAATTGCTTTTAATCACTCAGCTTTCCAAATATGTATCATTCATTAATTATGGTTGAGATTAAGTTATGATAAAACATCGATACTTCTCGGTTTCGTTTTTTCTGGGACGCACTGTATAACTTTACCAACCTGCCCGCGAAATACAAATCAGCCAGCCCAAAATGGGACCACACCTATTGGACCCCCCCCCCCGCCCCCCCCCCCAAAAAAAAAAAATCCTTTACCAGTCCTCTCTTCACAAAGCCTTGCAACTCATTATAAAAATGTTAACTGGGCGTCCACTTGTTTAGAAATCCTGACTGGGTGTGACGTTCACCTACAGATTAAGGGGCAATGCCCGATAAGCGGGCAGGCCACCATCTTCCAGCCAGAAATTACGAATTATTTCCAGCCGAATTAAGTGTATACACTTAATTCGGTACTAAGCCGTAGGGGCTTACAGAAGTAGAACAATAAAACCAGCACCTAAAACTGGACAAAGCCTTCTGACTGGGCGTGCTGTTGTACTGTTTAAGGGACAGGGCCCGGTAGGCATAATCAACAGGGGAAGAGTCCCCTCTCCCGAGATTTTTTTTAATTTTTTTTATTAGGGATAGTTCAGTTGCTAGATTACATGGTTTATACTGCAACATGAGTCAATGATTTTATAGTTATTTGCGAGCAGGCAATGTGAGCGAGCACAATTTAATCGAAATTTCCCATTATTGGTTTAAAAAATATGCGTTGAGATTGTTCCAGCACTGCCTATAATGGCCTAGAGGGGCCATCGCCACTGGCATGTGTAAAACTCCACAATGTAATTTCGGAAATATTCCTGAACCGCATGACAAATTATTAAAGACCCTATGGCCCGAATTCACAAAGGAGGTTTGTCGACAAACCTTGGTTTTCGTACGTCATATGACGCGTTTTACGCGTTTTTTACAAACCTGGTTTGTAAAGAATAAAAGGAGGTTTGGTGAAACAAAAGGAGGTTTGAGCTCAAACCTTGGTCTGAGCTCAAACCTTGCTTTGTGAATTCGGGCCTATATGTTTTAGATTTAGATTAGACGTAATTATCATCATCATTGCGAGTACAAGCGGTCACTAAAAGCGGCGTGGTTAAGTGCGCTGTGATTGGTTGAAAGTTTTTAATGTGCCGTGTGCAACAAAACTATACGCTCGAGCTCGACAGAGGAAATCCCGAGAAAAGGGAGTCCTCCGTAAATTCCGATAGAAATGCGTGGAAAATGTTGAGTGCGCTGCTACCTTACACTGTTTGAGCTTTCAATTATACACGCAGTGGAAAATTTCCATAACTTTCGTATTGGAAAATCTTTAATCTTCTCCGGTCGTTGTGCTCTTTCACATGATAAGTACAAAGTGCTTTTAATTATAATACTGCCAGCAGTGCCATATATGATATGTATGACAAATTCGAAGTTTTCCTTTTACAAAAATGATTGAAATGACCCACAACGGAATGATATATAGGGGTCCGTCAGGGGAGCTGACAATCTCCATGCATGGTAGTTGGAGGCACCGACAAAACATGAAAAGTTGTAAGTTTTGAGGGAAAGGTGGGACACAAAAAAGAAGGAATTCACGGGGACTATCTTTCCATCCTGTTTCCACTTTGAACAAAATAGATTTAACATTAAAGCATGTAAATCTCATGATTTAGGCACTTCAGTCGAATAATTAGATGTTAAAAGGAAGCAAAATACTCTTTCTTGATATCCAGAGCATGGGAAGGGCATAACATTTCGTCAAGGGGCACCCAAATCTTTAAATTCTGATTGTCAGCCTAACTGAAATCCGGTTGGTTTGACTTAAAACAATCTCACATAAGTTTTCTCTCTCTCTTTCTCTCTTTCTCTCTCTCCGACTCTCTCTCTCTCTCTCTCTCCTATTCCTCTCTCCATCTATCTTCTTCTCTTTTACATTCTATTCTCTTGCTTTCAATTTCAATTTGACAACGGTCTTCGTATAATTAAGCACATTATGTCGAGCGGCCCGAAACTGATTATTTAGAGCAAATCAGAGGCGGCGGAGCTACTTCCAAAGTGGGGGGGGGGGGGGGGGGCACCAACAAAAAAAGGGCACCTACAAAGGGAAATCTCAAAGCGAAAATATACAATTTTTAGACATTGGTATATACCCCTATAATTTGATTACATTATCGGGGATGATTTTAATATTTGTTTCTCTTTATACATCGTATAAAATATTTCTTTAGCATCATACCTTGCAATTGGGTGTGAAGGTAAACAAAAATCATTTGCGAGCGAGCAAAGCGAGCGAGGAAAAATATAAGATTTGTGAGGTCGCAGTGCGAAAACTACATCTTATAAAGAGGAAAAAACCAATCCTCATCGGGTTATAAATAAGCACATTCTCATAACAGTAAAACTGAAAAGACCTTTGATAAGTAACATAATTATAACATCTATAAATGTGAGCGAGCGTAGCGAGTGAGCTTTTTGAGATATTGCTTTTAGCCGCTTGAAATTAGGGGCACGTTTAATGATGAGAGGAAAAGGGGATACTTAACGAAAGAATAACACACTTATTAGAAAATAAAAGGAGCACATGTCAAAGTACCAAGGGTTATTAACAGAGGTGAAAATGGGGCACTCACTAGGGATGAAAAGGCACTTATGAGAATGGAAATTGGGCATTTGTCGACGGAAAAGAGGCAACCATCAGATTTTGATAGGGGCATTTCTGAAAAAGGGATAGGTTCCTCATAAGAAAGGAAAAGGGGCACGTATCATTGTTAAAAATGTTAACTTTATCAGAGGTGAAAAGGGGCACTTATCGCATCTGAAAAGGGGCAGACACCATATATGAAAGAGGCACTTATGAGAATGAAAAAGGGGCACTAATAATAAATGGAAATGTGCATTTGTCGAAAGAAAAGGAGCACCGATCAGATTTTGATAGGGGCATTTATTGGAGGTGAAAGGGGGCTTTTATGAAAAGCGGATATTATGAAGGAAAAAGAGCATTTATTAGGAAGGAAAAGGGCACGTTTCAAAATAAAAGGGGGTGTTATTAGAGATGAAAAGAGCACTTATCAGGAGGAAAAGAGGGCACTTGTCAAAATAAAACGAGTATCTCTCAGAATTGAATAGGATCATTTACCAGACTTGAAAAGGGGCACTAGTAGGAGAATGAAAAAGGACTTTTTTCATAGGTGAAAAGGGGCATTTATGAAAAGGCGAAGGGCTCTTTGTTAAATGGGGGCACTTATCATAAGGAAAAGGGGTACTTATTAGAAAGGAAAGGGGGCACATGTGATAATGTGTGCTTATCCGAGTTAAAAAGAGGTAGTTATTAAAAGGGAAAGGGGCACTTCTTACAAAGGAAAAAGGGCAATTGTCAAAGTAAAAGGGGCACCTCTAAGATTTGAATAGGGCAATTATCAGAGGTGAAGGAGGCGCTTAACAAAAGTGAAAAGGGGCGCTTCTCGTACCCAAAAAGGGGCACCTACTAGAGATTAAAAAGGGCACTTATGAGAATGGAAAATAGACACTTATTGCAAAGGAAACTGGGAACTTGAGGTAAAAAAAAAAGAGGTACGTGTAAAAATAAAAGGGGCACATATCAGAGGTGGAAAGGGGAGGGGGCATTTTTACAAATTAATAGGGGCACTTTTTATGTAAAAAGGGCGCTTCTTACAAAGTTAAAGGTGCACTTTTCCTATGGAAAAAGGGGCACTTTGTGGGTACTTGAAAAAGTGGGGGGGCACTGTGCCCCCCTTGCCCCCCCCCCCCCCCGGGTCCGCCGCCTCTGGAGCAAATGAAAACAAAATGTAATCAGAAAGAGATATAAGCCATACCGTGACCAAATATAGTGTTTTAAAAGCATTTTTGGCAGATCCACTGTCATATTTTGGAACTATATCTGTTAATGTAGCATGGAATTCAAATTTCTAATAATTTGCAGCTCCTCGGCCCGGTCCCCTCCCATTTATCACACCCACTACATCCTCGAGGTACAGCTGGAAAAAAAATCTTATTAAATTGTCCCGCGCGCGCTGTAACGTTATCGCATAAAGACCAATGCAAATCGTACGATCCCCGTAGCGCAGGCCACGTACGTACCGGTACGTTATATACGTGTTGTAAACTGACTAGCAGACGCCGTTTTATGTGCGAAACATTCGCACGCAAAGTCTATATGGGAATTTACATGTTAAAGCATGCAGATTGGTCAAGACAGGTAGCATCAGTTTCATAGATTTAGCAATTATTAGCATAAAATCTACAAATAAAGGACTAATCATGGCGCTTGAAGAGCTGATGCGTGAACTCTTTCTAAATCCAATCAACCTTGGTCTCTTGTCGGTATGTGGCTTTTTGCTCTATAAAATCGTCAGAGGCAACAGAACACCACCGGAGCCTCCACAACCGCCTCGTCTGCCGAAGATGAAGAGGAAAGATTTCCAGGTATCAGAACTGACCGAATATGATGGTATTAAAAACGAAGGACGCATCTTGGTTGCTGTGAATGGAAAAGTTTTTGATGTCTCGAGAGGAAGAAAGTTTTATGGCCCAGGTTTGTGTGAAATATATGAAATAATTTAAATGTATTCAACAATAACACTGATCAATCTTGAAAAAGTTGAAATCTAACGTTAACTTGTTCAGTTGAACTTAAATTGAAGTTGAACTTGAAGATGCAAGTTGACTGGTCACTCACTGGTTCAGTGGTTGATTTGGTTTAACTTTAAACTGCGGGTTCATAGAAAATCACAAATAGGTCTATGGCAAATAAAATAGCGATTAGCGTATTTCTAGAAACTGGTAAGCTAACAGATGGCCATCGTGCAAGTTTTAGGTCAACTACATAGGTCTAGACTAATCGGGTGATTTATAAAAATACAAATAAAACAACTTCCATAGCCATCTGGAATATGCGAGAGATTCGCCAGAAAAATAATGATGTTTTAATGCCGTCACAATATGAACCAACCCTGCCCAAGCAGACGACATCCCATAAAGAATGAACATAATTGCAATGCTTTTATTTCTTCAAATTATAATGAGTTTAGTGTATAAATGTGATGGAATTTTGCACCTTTCAAAAAGGGATGTGACCCCCATTCTGATAATTAAATTCTTTTGTTTGTAAATACACAGGATAGGGGTTAATGAAAAATCAAAGAAAACCACACTTTCAAATTAAAAACCTACGGAATGATAGCATGGACGTCATTTGTTCCCTCTTGAAACGCCGAACATGCTGCGGTGTATTCAGCTGAAAATAAAATCGCATCTTATTTTGTTTCCTTTTTCTTCTTTTTTTTCTTGCATTTTTCATCAAAATAACACCATGCATGGGGTTTAGAGTGAGGCAATAGATTAAACATTTCGCCTGAGGATCTTGAAGTAAGAGAAATAACTAGGCTCGAGTCGGTACGGTCGATCACCCGGGAACCAGAACACAAATAGTAAAAATGTCGTTTTTAGAAGAATGTGTAAGGTCATTAATGTACATTAAAAACAGTAGAGAACTTAGGATAGAACCTTGTGGTATACGCGGTGTGTAAAAGTAGGATGAATTATTATTATAAAATACATATTGAGATCTATTACAAAGATTTCTTTCAAACCAAGATGACAGACAAATTGAAGTGTTGTTCTAGTTTCAGAGTGGTGAGTCAACACACAGATAACTGAGCTGGGAGACATTGCCAGGCATAGTGCCAGGTGGAGGGGCATAAATCGAAACTCTAAAAAATAAAAAAATAAAAAAAATAGACCTCTAATTAAAAAAAAAAAAAATATTAAAAAAAAAAAAAAAGGGAAAACGAAACCGTCCAATTGAAAACGGAATCCGCCATGGGCGGTCGGATACCGGACGGTTAAACGTTTGACTACAGCACTAGTAGACGTCACAGACACAATTAACAATAACAGTAACACTCTTCTGAATCTGAGAGAGGGAGTTCCATAGCTCAGAAGAGTCCGACTCTGAGTCTTACTGCATCTTGGAAGATGCTCCTCTGGTAGACTAGCGTTCAGGGAAAAGGAATTATGAATTTCTTGGAATGCCCTCTGTGCAGGGATGAAGATGGAGTGAGGAAAGTGTGTGAGATGTCTATCAGCAGGTTGGTGATGCGATAGATCATCACCACCTTAGCCTGTGACAGGGCCCTGACGCCCTGTATTCTGTAATGTTGGCCACTTGAGCTGGTTCAGCATGGTTGCTATGCTGCTTGTCCTGCGGTAGTCATTGAAGATGAAAAAAAACAACTCCAACAAATGGCAACAACAGGGCAGTATATCTGTAAAGCTCTTTATTAGAGACATTTGTATTAAGCGCTATATGAAAGTGGAATATTATTATTTTTCCCAGCCAAATATAGCCTCTTTGAGTACAGGAGACCATTGCAATTAGTATTATGTGGGAATCATAACAAAAGCTGTTATAAGAAATATTGGTAGATACTAGATATCTGCTCACATTTTTATTTTATGCTGAGCAATGGGATTATACAACAAATTGATATCCCAATTAAATCAAAGGAGAGACTGTCTCCAAAAATAGGAAATGGTCTGCTCTACATTTATGTCAGTTGCAGGAGCAGAAAGTAACAACATGTATTTAAAAGCATTTATCAGATTATTGTTGTAGATCATAACACAAGCTTTGTATTGTTGGCCTGAAGTGTATACCGTATTTGGTGTAAAATGTTAAAATTGTATCTTTAATATTCATGCAATTGTAGGTCACTTGTTATTGCAGTCAGTGAGGAGTGTACAACATTCCATTTATCAGCAGCACAATAGCTCAAGGAACTTTGATGAAAACAGCTTTGTCTGTGATATTTGTAATGTATATAATGAACCGTACATGTACTTACAGACAGTACCTTACATCAATAGTTGTGTAGTTTGTAACTTTGTACAGGCCTGAAATGTACATGTACATATTCATGTTCATGTAAAGTTGATGTTAATTCAAACTAATCCAGTATAATCCAAAATGATCTGCATGTACATGTACACGTAGGCTTAGTTGCATCAGAAAGCCAAACCATGTTCCACATGATTTACTTTCACATCACACTTGTAAAGAATCATGTTTCTCACAATATGGCACAAATTATGAAAGTATAAAATCCTTGAAGACTTAAAGTGGTTTGCACTTTATGTTTAGGTAACAATGTGCTACTAATGTCCCAAAAATGTACATCAAGTACTTGAGTTCTGATTTTTTTTTTTTAAACGTAAAATTTACAAGGGGTATGAACAATTTAGTCCTTATGGTGAAGGTTATAACTACAAAGTCCCATACCGGTAATTAAAAAATAAAAAGGTTTGGAGGAAACATGTTTTATGTCAAATGTTAGTGTTTACCGTTAGAAGCCCTTTCTAATGCAGTCCTTGAAGCAATGCATCCCTGGATCAATGTTCAGAGGGGATCTGCATTCTGCACATAACGGTACATGATGAATGCTATTCAGTATTCACTAACCGCAATCATTGCATTGTTGTCTATAAAAAGACATTACAAGGATGTTATGAGTACTATAGTAGGCTTGTTTACATTAGCTCACATGAGCTCAAGCTCGAGTCTTGAGATTGTAAGATACATACATGTATGAGACAAATCAGCTTGAAACTACCGGTCTCCATTAGCCTGAGCCAAGCAAATTTCGCTTGGTCAGGGAATTAGCTAGAACTTCAGAGCATATTAGGCACTAATTGGTCAAATAGTGTCTATTTTAAACCTTAATTTGATTGGCATGATAACTTTGCTAAGATCCGAAGCACAATACAATGGGGAAATATTCCACTAATTGTCTCTTATCTGCACAGTTCATTTGTGTAGTTCGTGCTACATGTACAGTGTAGTTGTAGTCAGGTTAACCTCCCCAGTCCAGAATCAACAGGTAATTTTTTTTAACTCCAGGAGACTAATGAAAACAGACCTGATTACTGGTATGTAGCAGAAGCTAAGAATGTACAGTGTATAGTACTTTTGCCTTGAACTACTTTTTCCAGACCATCCTATTTTTGCCTACCGGTAGATATAATGCTGGTTATTTTTTACAATACTGTACAGGTTTAAAGGCAATAGACCTTACCAGACCAGACTATATATTAATTGTTGCTAAGTAGGCCAAACATTATTTCTTGTCCTACCTTACAACATTTAATGTACGTGTATGCAATTCTCATTCTAACTATTGACAACATACCGTACAATTATTTGTAACAGGTGTATGAAATAATTTATAACGAGGCACTTACAAAGATTTGTGCATTAAATTTGATTAAATTATGAAAATAGCCTATTCTAATCTAATAATAATAATAATAATAATATTTAATTTTTTATATAGCGCTTAATACAAATGTCTCTAAGCGCTTTACAAATCAACATATACAGTATGTATCAACTTAACCCTTTGACAATGTTTTTATTCTATAACATACATTTCTCATAAACTCCAGCCAGAGAATTCATTGGCATTATCCTCAATGGCTTAAAGGTACATGCTATTTTTCTTTTGTTTAATGTAAAGTTAGATTTCCACAGAGTGTTCACTTCTATACAGAGGAAACATACCAAACTCAGTAAAAACTTTTTAGAAATAGTGGTCTGTTTGATATTTGGAAAGATGGTAATGAAAACTAATGATATTTTCATTTGCTTCGGCTAAAAGTTTATACAGTTCAGCAGGTGATGAGATAATGTGCTGTATATGTTAGACAGACCTACATGCACATTGTTCTTGATTAGAAGTGATTTCCTAATGATTTATTATACAATCCGCCTTTAAAAAAATCATAGGCTGCACTGCCTGCATGCCATTGATGCCAACTTTATTCTAAGCTAATTTTTTGATGAAAGGATACATATAAATGTGTTATTTAGTTAAATACATGTACCAAGACACTTCTGAAATACAGTATACTACAAATGCAAAGAATCTACTTTTCTTTTAGCTCAGCCCTCAATATGTGTACATATTCATGCGACATGCTTATCTTGAATACTCTACTAGGGTAGCCTTCAAAAGTAAATAGATATGGGCTGACTTTTGTACCTTCCAGTCTGCAGTCTGTGCTGATTGTTGACTCAGGAGTAAGGAGACGTGTACTTTTTATAGTCAAGTGATTTATGCATTATACCAGGGACTACACCTGATAATCATGTTGAAAAAGGCATACATGTGCTTTGTCATTCAAAGCACTGTGTCTCGATGATTGTTGCTTTTTTTAAAGTTTATTTTTTAACTTTCAGGCAATTTCACAGGTCTTTAGACATGACCTTTAGACTTTAACTGCCTACAGTATTTCATTATCTAAAATCATGTATTACTGTGTTCGGCAGATTGTTAGCATGAAGCCTTGAAATTGTAGTTTTAGAATCTCTAATCAGTCTTTATTTTCATCTTAAATTTCTGAGTTTCATTAGTGTACATGTAGGTAGGGTTCCATGATATGATACTTTTGCAGTCAACAGCAAAGTGATTTTGGTTTTAACCAGTTTACCATACATGTACATGTACATTTACAACAGCATTCTCTCTATCCACATGGCTTAACAACATGAGACAACCTGTTTCCAAAGGCAAATGGGCTCGATTTGTAGATTTGTATATCCTAATATATACACTGTATGAGGCCTTTTGCTCTTGGATTGGTCTTACTTTCTACCTTCCACTTATGTTTTTCGCAAGGAGGGGGGGGGGGGGGGGGTCTTGATTTGCTGCAGGGGTTGAGATGGCAAAATTTTAAGGAGCACACTTTCTTTTTCATAATAATACCGGTTTCTTATGTAGCACTTTTCCGGTAACTGACCAAAGTACTAATATTACTACAACTACTGTTCCGCACGAAACAGTGCGCATTCTCCTCTCCTAGGGGAGCATTCCAGCTAGTTGCTTTTTTGATGGCATGCATTTGCTATTAATCGAACCACAATTATGTTCACATCCTATTGGGCACATATATACCACCTGGGTGGAGAGGAGCAGTACATATAAAAATGCCTTGCTCATCGTGTTCTTAAACCTGGTCACCCCCCCCCCCCCCACCCAACCTTCAAATCCGCTACTATTTGTATAACTTCAATATACACCATTTGACATAATACCATTGTAGAGAGAAAGTCAAAGCTCATCATACTTACAGATTGCCTGACAAAAAATGACAAATGTATTATGTTGACTCTAAGAATTTCTCATGTTTTATAATCACAGAGGGCCCTTATGGTGTTTTTGCTGGACATGATGCATCAAGAGCGTTAGCGACATTCTCACTGGAAAAGGAAACTTTGAAAGACGAGTTTGACGAGCTTTCAGACCTCACCTCCGAACAGATGGACAGCGTGAGAGAATGGGAGATGCAGTTTATGGGTAAATATTAGAGTACATAAAAAGTATAAAAAGTACAAGTCTGTGGGTCAGTGACTCAAAGACATAACTCCAATGTGGCTATTTTGAGAAAAAGTGGTTTATGTGTCACTGAGCACTTGGGCCTTAAGGAGTTGAGTCTATGTTTCACTAGCTATTGACTTCAATGGGGTGTTGGGTGGAGTTAAGTCTTTGTGTTTCCTGGAAAGCCCACATTTATCTGAACATTTTGATATCAAACATTTGTTTAAATAGCAAAATATGGAGTTACGTCTTTGTGTCACTGAACCCTCGATGTAATGTAGCAGTTGCCCAGGTGCCACTGACCACCTAAAGTCCTTTATGGCCATATCTATCCAAGTATGGCAAGCGTTTTGATTTCTCAGGTGGCACATACTTTACCAAAGGTTCTTTTGTATGAAAGTTCATTAATCAGGTCAGGTGGAACATACATGTAATTCCAAAACATAATTTAACATAATTCTGAAAATTCTAAATATTTGTTGCATGATAAACTCTGAAGTATGCAGAAGGTCCATTATTTGTTAAAGGCTGTTTAATCGTATGGCTCATAATTCCAGAAATTAAATAGGGATCATAATTTTGAAAATTAAATACAATAGGGATCGATTATACTGAAGGTTCTTAATTTTGAAAATATAAGAGGTTCCATTTCCTTTTTCAGAATTAAGAATCCTGTTTCATTTTAAGGATTGCCAGCCTTTGGAAAATCCTTCATAGAAATGAACCTTTTGAAATGAAATCTTTAAGTTGATGAACTTACAAATTAAATTACATTAAACCTTTGAAAAAGTTAGATTACTATCTCAAGTGTAGGTCGAAATGTATTCATAAATTCAGTTGAAAACAGGATCTTTGAGTCAGATTTACCTAATTCTAGAGTAAAGTTTTTTGGACTTGTATGAAATTTTACAAACTTCTATGTATCCAGATTGAATTTCAACGTTTCCAGTATAGGCAAGGCTATAGACTTTTTGCAAAGAGTAGACCGGCTGGTACATGTATTATACAAATCACCATCTTTGAACCTTGACAATCATGTGCTTGATTGAACAATGACGTCCAAGCATTTGCAAATATAATGAACAAATACCTTGATGGTGATTGTATTGACTTTATTATCAATCAAAGGTCTTTTTGTATGGCTAGTTAGTAGTTAAAAGTTATTCCAAATTATGCTATGTTTATATTTCTCAATTTAACCATGTTAGGAGAATTATGTATACGTTTTTGTTCATCCTGTTATCCACTCTACCTCTCCTTCCCCTATCCTTGTCTTCATTAATTTATTATTTTTCTCTATCATTATTATTATGATTTTGATTTTGATTTCATTTTATCTCTCTTCTTTTCTTCTTTTTCTTTGTATGCTCTAACTCTACTATTTTGATGTTCCTCAAACAGAAAAGTATGACTACATCGGGAAACTCCTGAAGCCAAATGAGGAGCCTACAGACTATTCTGATGAGGAGGAACCGGACAAAAAGGACAATTAACATCCTCTTGTGCCGACTTCAAGTTTTGCACCTGCCATTGTTCCTCAATTTTCTTCAATCAAGAGTGCCGAAGTTTCATGTTGTCCCTATTCTCACAATGATTATTACATTGGGTTATTGATTATGTACGTTGGGGACACTTTCTATACATGTGTATGTGATGATCTTCACAAATGATGACGACGTTGAGTAATTGTTTATTTCGTTGGATGTTTTAAAATTTTCTTAGATAAACCTACACAGTTGGCTCCATGCACAAGACTGTAATATCCCTTCTTTCCTTTTCTTTCTGACCCATTTAAGACCAGGATTTTTTAAAGTGAGAAATAGATTATCTCTTCTTTAAATTGGCAGTGCTGATAATTGATTTACTGTGACGCCATTCCAACAAGAAGGTGGGAATACTTAAATGAAATTTAAATTGAAGAGTTAAGATTAATGAATTTGAGCACGTTGCCAATTTAATAAAGTTAATTTAATTTTATGTTATTTCTTGTATCATGTAATATTTGCTAATGCAAAAGAAACTGAGCCGAGACTGTTCAGAAATTTGTGCATTCTTTGCTTATGCGTTCGATATATTTTGTTTAGGACTGTGATTCAAGATATTGGGCCAAACCTGATGATGATAAATATTGTTCTGGATGAGTAAAACAAGACCGATTGTTATGGCTGTAGACACAGAATCAGGCTAGAGAATTAATGCCCTTCTGACCCTCAACAGCCGACTTTTGGTACAGGTATGTGACAGATCTAATTCATTGTAGGTCACGGCCATTCTTAGATGGATGTAGAACTTTTACAGTGAATTAATACTGAAGCTTGTAAACCAATATGATGTATAATTAACAACTTTCTGGATCTCAAAGGACGACCAGAGCAGTGTCTCACAAATCCACCAGTGGTACCCAAAGTGGCAACATTCTATTGAAATTGTTGTTGATATTAAAACGGGTGCTTCAATGGAATGTCTGAAAATTTGTGTCAACAATTGATTTGTGAAACCCTGCCCCGCGGACTATGGCAGTCATTAGTATTCAGAATTGCACTACGATACTACTACGCAAATAGATAGAGGGATGCTTCCATTAAAGGTGTATATTCCTTCCTTCTGGAATTTAGCTAGTAGTTGAAGCTGATTCAAGGTGAGGTAGGAATTTATCACAGCAATGAATTCATACTGACTGACCAACCATAGATTGGAGGCTAACATCTTGTGTTGTACGAAACAGGTGCTGATACTGTTGATATCAAGTACAGAAGAGTAGTTGAAAGGCACTCCAAGTGACATGTCTGAAATTTGTGCCCACTTCGGGTAAAATTAATGATGATGATAATGTTCTAGATTTATGTAGCGCCTAATACACCTACAATGTCTCTAAGCACCTTGCATAAATTAGCTTCTTTTGAGTGTATGTATGCAAACTCTATACAGCTTTCAACCTGAAGTGAAACCGAGAGAATTTTTTTTTTAAATCAATACCAACCATTACATTTTCACTTCATTAATATACTGCTTGTGGACATATTTCTCATGAGCATTTTTAATGTGGATAGTTCAATGCTTTCACATAATGGATAAAAATCATAATCCAGACATAAATATAAATAAGTGGAATAGAATGTGTTTTTCTCTGCCGTATGGGCTATCATTGTTGGTGAACTTGCCGTGGTACTTAGCCCACACACAAAAGCATTTCTGCCAGATGTTGATCTTCAAATCTGTCTATTGATTTTTCATTTATATTGTCCCGTTTTGAAGATTTTTTTCTGCAATGTTGCAAAATAACATTCCACATTGCCAGTACAATGATAACATTAATTCATACATGAGGCACTTGGGTAAAAACCAAAGCTCTATTAATGTAATTAATATGAAAAGCCAGGAGCTCTTTGATAAATCCACAATTACATGCAAACATGCATTACATTACATGCTACATGTATTAGGTTTCCATCTTGCTATTTTTAATGAAAGAGGCATTCATACTTACCTTTTAGGGATGTTTTTTTCTCACTAGGGTGCTAAGAAAGATGTTCGCCAGATCTCCCAGTCATGGAAGTAAATCCTATGATTAGTTGCCCATGCAACAGATTCACTAGCCTTAACTTTGGAGAGAAAAAAAAATACAAAAAGTTCATCAATTTCATTTTATATCTGTGAGTGTTTTTCTTCTTTAATTGCAAAGATCTGTCAGTGACAAATATACTTAAAAATAGATTTAACTCTTTAACAATTTAACTCTGGAAAGTTCAGTTAGCGCCCTGGTCAATCAAAACAAAAAGTTATATGATGCATATATTTTCTGCTTGAAAATTTTGAAAAAGGGCACTTAAGAACTGAATGGGTATATTTTATGCTGATATATATCTGGGTTCACTAAAAAAACTGTTAGATAATGGTTGTCTTTGATTTATATTGCTTGTAAATAAAGTTTGCTCTGGGATATTGGGCGCCTGTCGTTTTCAAAGCACTTTATTTTGGGGGAATTATATTTATTCTTGTTTTCTCTTGTTAATTCATAGAAATTATTTTCAAAAGTGAGCTCATCTATGACACCCTACCACAAATTGTCATTGACTTTTATTCCCCTTTACAATGTATAATGATAATTTTGTTGATATTTTTGATGAGATAAAGAGTATATTTAATTACATTTTGTACTTTTTCTTTTTTCTTCTTCTCATAAATGATATATATATTGTTTTACTGGTATATCCTAAATGTTTATAAATGATCTATTTTTCCAAAACATTTTTGTTCATAAAATTAGTGATACTTAGGAATAATATGTGAACAGAGAAAACTACAGATGGGTCTTCCAAAAGCTGTATAACCATCCAGGCAGTCTCATAGTAACAGAATAATAATAATAATAATAATAACTTTTACTTATATAGCGTTTTTCATAAGACATTTATATCAAAGCGCTTTACAATATTGAGACACTATTTTCTAATTATTATTATATTCTTTTTGGGGGGGTGTTTGGGTTTAAAGGTGATTTCTTGTCCTGAAAATTTAACCCAGTTTGACTTTTATTTTTACCTCTTGTTTTTGTGAGATATAGTTATAATGTTATAGATTAAAACAATGAGTAATTCCTTCACTGGTGGATCCAGATTTGCGGTGGGGGCAGGGGGGGGGGTCCAATGGATACGCCCATCTATTATGCTTGTATTTCTAGAAATGTGAAGCACAATTTAACCCAATTCATCCTCTAAAAATCTTAGTATGAGTTTACTTCTCAATATTTGAATCCCAATTTTTAGTTTTCACTTACATAGTCTTTTTGGAATTCAATTATCAATATGCAAACGTTACAGCAAGCCTTCTGCAAGTTTTTTAAGGTACACATATATTGTCATAACACGCAAACTCTGTGCACTGCAAAGACGCATGCTACACTCCTTTAGAATTTACTGTACAACAGAGCACCCCTTTTTGCCAATCGTTGTGTTCTTGTGATCTAGATAAAAGGAATGAAAACAATTAGTGCGCATTATTCTTGAATGGGTCGGCTGCAGACCATGAGACAGACAATATCCCTCTTGCAGGTATTCTGAAAAGATTTCTGAAGGTTCACAAGATCAGTGGCCTATCCAAGATGTAGGTACAATGGGTCTTGTACTCTTCTGACAACTTTTTTTTTTATAGGGGTTTACGAGAACAACATTGTCAATCTATGGGGTATCCCTGAATGAATTTTCAATAGTTACTTGAGTTGTGTTGATATTTGTAGAAAAACAACAAAGATGTTGAAAAGAAAGATGGAAGAGATGTGGGTTTCTTAATATGTTTGTCCTTGTGCTCTGTTGTGTTCATGTTTATGGCTTTCTCCACAGAGAGCAAAGAAAATGCAAAAGTATGACAAAAACAGAGGCCAACAATTTTGGTGTCTGAAAACATTTCTCTTCTTGTGAACAGGTTTGGATATTTTTAATAAACAGAATATTTTGTATCTTTGATTGATTTTATATGCTATTCCATCACCATGCCTGATTTGAAGGAAGAGTACATGATACATGCCCGATAAGTTCCTGCAATGTATCATACATGAAGCATTTCTACCTTGCCGATAGTAAAGAAAACTAAATTGATATTTTTTGAGAAACATTGTACACTACAACCAAAAAACAAACAGTAAATGGTTGCTAAATATGTGTAAGCTTAAAGCCTTTGTAGTCATTATCAGTCAATATTTTGAATGAAATTTATTAGTCAAAAATTATGGCATGTATTTCAATGGTTTAAGTTGCAGCTATTATGTTTTTTTTTATTTGTTGTGATTTTCATCTATGCTTTTTCAACTCATGCCAAGCTTCAGAAACAATTGATGTCTTTTAAGAAGAAAAAGAAAAATATTATTTTTGTTGAGGGGTGGTTCCAAAGATACTTTATTTCCATCAAACAAGAGAAAATATTTGTAAGATATTTTTTTCTTTTTTTTTCCACAGGAGAAAGGCATATAGCACATCTTAAAAACTGAAGGTATGCAATTTGCCAGAATATATTTTGATGTGGATATTCCAATAGTTATATGCATCATTGGTTCTCTGTTCACCCGTGATGTTTTGGTAAAGAATCACATTGAGGGTAAGGGTTAGGTGTACATGTGGGATAGGATTACCCTAATCCTTACCCCTTTACTAAGCTGGAGGTGCATAATTCAGAAATAACTATGTTTGTGTAGAACCAATGGTGTATAGGACATGTAATTATTTGTATTGCTTGAAATTTGTCATTATGTTTGAACTCTGATGTATATGAAACTAAAAATGCTTCCAGGTTATCGATGTATGTACGATCTTCATCTAAACACACATTGTATATTCTATTCAAGATTAAGTGTAATTCATCATTTCACATTGTATTTTGAATGTTTTTGTGTTTTAAGAAATGTAAATAAAGAAAACAAGGAATGATGTTATACATGTAATGTGAGTTCTTTGAAGTAAAGATCATTAAAGGATTTGAAATCATTGATTATCTCTTTTTCTCTTATAATTTGCCTTATTTTTGTTTTGCTTTTCTTTTCTTTGTTTTAACGCATTTGATGCATGTGAAAAAAAGTTGATACATCTATGATACATCTGATATAAAAAATAATTATTTGAAGAAATTTTGTAGTTATTTATTTATTTACTTACTAATTTACATATAAAACTTGAATAAAAGACAAGAAGATAGAGAGATAAAAGTAACAAACTAGGACTTTAAATTCTCATTTTACTTTTATTTATTCATATTTGTTTTGTTAATGTTTACTACCATCGTTATCATAATTGTCATCATGAGCGCTTTGTTGATGTTAATTTTGCCCCTTTTCATTGTCAGAGATACTGTGTGAGAACCTAGTATTGTTATTAATCATCATTATTATCATTAATATTCATCATCATCATTATCATCTTCATCATCGTCATTTGTTGATGTTAATTTTGCCCCTTTTCATTGTCAGAGATACTGTGCTCTCGCTCCCGGTTGAGAATCACGAGTCTGCCATTGACAGCTGCTCAATTTCATCTGCATTTAGTTTGCCATATATATCTTGACCTGAATGAGGCTATCTTATCATGAACGCTTATGTAGGATCGTGTTATTGAATGAGATATAAATGCTACCTGCATATTTGTAATATATTTCTGAGGTATTAAAGTCAAACTTCAAGGTCGCATGTCAAAAAAATGTTGTGCTGGTTTTAGAAAAATGTATATTCTGCTATTGCTATGTGGAGAAAAAAAGAAAACGTGTCTTCACGTTGGATTTTACCTCTTGCTCTTAAAAAAACACAATTCCAATAGCCTTATGCGTCACTGACTCAAACTTTTTAATGTGCGAACATAATTGCAATGACATTTAACATAATCTAAACACGATTTCAATGTGGTATTGAAACTGCCCTTTGTTAGTAGCTTGAAAGTCTTTGTCGGCGTGTTAATTACAAAAATGAACAGGAACAAATTATTCAAAATGTAATTATCAGCTTATATATATATATATAGTGAATACATCGTCAGTGGTGGATGTTAGGGCGTAGGGGTCAGATAAAAAGAATATCTTAAAAATAATGATCTAAATATTCTAATGCTCGGTCACTTCCCTTTTTCACATAATGATCTCGTAATTCGCGCCCCAAGGGATATATTGCAGAAAAGCGGTTTTGAAGAGTTCAAATATGGGGGGGGGGGGGGGGGGTAATAATGCTTGTTCCTCTGCTCCTCCATAATTAATTTCCATCAGTATATTGTTCGAATTTGCGCCAATATAAAGTATAAAATGCACTAAAGTCGCATTTTCAAATATCCAATAAGTGTTTAGAAAGTGTTTAAAAAATCCTGACTTTGCCTTGTGTCCTCAATTACAATTTCTTCAGGGTTTCCAGTGATTTTGCACCCAAATAAAATAAGTGCCAATCAAGCGGTAAACTTTTTTTCGCAGTGTTCTGGTCATGACAGATTAATGTTAAACTGAGGAAGCAAGTGCAGTGGCGTAATGAGCAAAAATCTTTGGGGTCAGAACAAAATCCGCATCACCACCAAGTAGCATAATGGAGGGGCGGCGGAGCGTCTTCCAAAATAGGGGGGGGGGGACCAAAAAATGGGCACCTACAAAGGGAAACATCAAACAAAAAACATTTTTAGACATTGGTATATAATAATAATAATATTAGATACTTATATAGCGCACATATCCACCCTGCAAGGTGCTCAAGGCGCTCCAATATTACCCCGGCTCTGCTAGGCTACCCCTGCCAGGCTACCCCTTCATCGTTATGGTTATGATAACACTACCAGGGATGACATCACTATTTATTCCTTTCTTTATGTGGTACAAGATACTGCTTAATTAAGCCACATACTTTGAAGTTGGGTGTTATAGTCTGTATATTAATTTTTGAGCGAGCAAAGCGAGATTTGTGAGGTCCCAGTGAAAAAAATTACACTCTTAAAAAGAAGATAAAAAAAACAACGTGATGAGTATAAAGGAAATCTAATGAAGAAAGACTGAAAAGTTCTTTATAAGTAACATAATTATAACATCTATAAATACGAGCAAGCGTAGTGAGCGAGCTCTATGGAAAATTAAAGAAAAAGGGGCTCTAAGTCGCCTTGAATTAGGAGTGCGTGTTATGGAGAAAGGAAAAGTAGGCACTTATCAAAAGGGAAAAGGACAGTTATTAGAAAAGAAAAGGTGCTCGTGTCAAAGTAAAAAGGGCAGTATGGGAAAGGAGAATCTGATGAAGGAAAAGCTAGGGCACCTATCAGATTTTAATAGGGACATTTATCAGATGTTAAATGGGGCATTTTGGAAAGGGGGAGAGGCTCATAATAATAAAAAAGGAAAAGGGGCATTTATCCGAAGGAAATATTGTTTTTATTAGAAAGGGAAAGGGGCATGCGTCAAAATAAAAGGGACACTTATCATTATCAGAGAAGAAATGTTTGCATTTAAGAGAAAGGGAAGGGGGTTCTTATTACGAAGGAAAAAGTACACTTATTAAAATGGAAAAGGGGCACGAATCAAAGAAAAAAAAGGGCAAAATTATCAGAGGTGAAAAGGAGAATTTCTCGCTCTTGAAAAGACGTACTCACCAGAGAAGAAAAGAAAGGAAATGGACGGTTATTAACAAATAAAAGGGGCATTGTCTTATGTAAAAAGAGGCTTTTTTTTGGGGGGGGGGCTTGTAAAAGTAGGGGCACAGTGCCCCCCCCCCCCCACCGGGAGTTCCGTCTCTAGCATAATAGGCACAATTAAGAAAAACCTCAGAAAATCATGTCATTTCAGCAACATTTGTCAATCACTGGTATCGAATAAATAAAGAAATAAACCACGTTTGAATTGTATTGGGGGGGGGGGTCAACTGTCGAAAATAGGTACAAAGGATGTGAATAAAAAGCAAATTGATTTCCCGTTATCATCCCCCAAGCCCCAATCCAGGTCCTTGTCCATGTTTGCAGAAGAAAAAAAAAATCTTCATCAATTTGTCTTCATTATGAAAAGTCCACGTTCCGCGTCAGTGAATTGTTTTGCCCTGATGGCGAACAATAGTGATTGAAAACAGTTAGCTCTTTAAAATATAAATGGCCTTTGAATTTGGCATGTCTGCCCGGCATACGACTATCATAGAGCGTGTGTGTTCGAGAGGCATCCCGATTGTTTCATTACTAGGGGATGCACGGGTGAGAGACACACGAACATATTGATGAATTGGTAGAGTATTTTGAATTGATTCTTATATATGAAATGGATGCGTGTATTGTTGCCGCGTTTAAATTACATTTTTAATGCATACGACCAGACATCAATATTGCTGAATTTCATGAATCAGTTTGACATGATTTTGTCATGCTTATTGGAAGTATGATAAACCCCGCAGTGGAAAGCGTCCCCATGATAACGTGGAAATATTAACGTATGTATATTCACTTGTTGACTGGGGTAAGTTTTCTACCATCGGTTCACATTTACTCTAATGTTTTATTCGTTTCACTATTACAATTTTATGAGAGAAAATTTGCATTTTCCTTAAAAATTGTTAATCATATTACTTGAAATGCGTGAGATAATGGTGAGTATTTATTATAATGAGTAGTTACCATTTATCATCTTTACCGATGTGGCCAATTGTTCTCTGATATTCGTGGATGTATATGTTCCTGCATGGTTTTATGTCACCTGGGTAGCAAGCTAGCATGCTTAAAAGTGAATCTTGTGTTCTTTTCTCTTTCTTCCCCAAAGAATCAAAGAAATTATTTTGGGCGATACCCCCTCCCCCCTCCCCCCCTCCCCCCCCCCCCCCCACTCTTCTCGTAATGCAAATCGGGGCCCTCTAAACAGTAGATGATAACATTTGGGTTTCACGATAAACTATATCATTTAAAATATTTCGTATAAAGTCAAACCGGTCTTTTATGGTCACCCAAGGGAAACAGAAAAGCGGCCACTGTAAACAGGTGGTTTAATTATTGCAGGTTCCGGATTTTTGAAAAAACGTTTATTTCCAGAAAATGTATGCCAATCAGTTTGAAAAAATGAGGCATGAGCCGATTGTGTCCACCAAAATAACAAATGAACGATGGGGGCATCGAAACAAAAAAATCTTTAAAACATAGTACGATCAATGAAAGAAACGCAAAGTGCATTCAAATGGTTTGCCAAAAGCTGGCGCTATACCGAAAAGGGTTATTGTGGGACATGCAGGGAAATGGCATGCTGTCATGTACATTCTGAATTTTTGAGTTGTTTTGTTCATCATGCGCAGAGGGTGAGGGGGAGGGGGAGGGGGAGGGGGCGTCTGTCTAAAACCAGGAATTAAGGTCAACTGAATGAGATGTTTAGTCTATACATTATAATACATAGATGATGAATTAACAGTTTGAACCAAAAAAAAAACAACGATAATTATAAACACGAGCGCGAGGTGGGACGATTTTTTTTCTTCTTTAATTTAAAATAATTTTATTCTAACAATATTTCAGCCGGGTATCCTGGCTACAAAATGCTGATTTCGCTTTAGGGACCCTATACACATTAAATAAGAACAATAAAAATAAGCCTAATATTCAATGACATTTTAATATGTAAACCCTAATAATTTATCAATGGAAAATGTATTAGTCTAAATAGTTATAATGGTATAGCTATTATGTCGTTGAATTTAACTCAAAGTGGCTCCACCAAAGGTAAAAAGTAGTATTTTAGAATATGATAACCTTAATTTGTTCATTTAATGAAGATAATAGTAATAGATTTCATGTCACAGACTAAATATAGCCTCGTCATGAACGTCATGGACGAAAACAATGTTTTGAGGTGCGGGTACCCTTCCCCCTTTTGAACAGAATCCTGCATTCGTCTTTGCTATACCATTTACTAATGGCCCGACAGATAAAGTGCTAATCATGCTAATTATGTTGGAAAGGCTGGAAGGTAAGAGCTGAAAATTCCATTTTTGTATTATGAAAGTTGAGGGTAAATCAGATGCTGATAGGTGTCCGAAAAAGGGGAGCAGATGGATTTACCTTGCATCTCTTCTGATAATACTCTCGCACAAAAAAAGAAACAGGTAGGAAAATTTAAAAGAAATCAGAAATGAAAACAAGAAGAGAATAATGATAATTTAGAATTAATGACATAGCAGAATCCAAGACCATGCAAAAAGATACCAATTTGACGTCACTTATTAGGGGCTCGAGCTGTCGATCGCGCCGCGCATGCGCGTAAATCAAGGTACCCTCTTTCCGTGGAATGGCGACATGTGCACAGACCCGAGTGCGAAACGAACGGAATTTATGAAAATACTGTGATAAAGATTGAGGACTAGATAGTACTGCCGCATATTTCTATGGAAATCATTTAGACAAAAAGGGTCCAGATTAGCTGAGCATATATTGGAATCTCTGTGAGCAGAAATTTGGAGCCGAAACGCGCCATATAGTAAAAAGGAGAACGGTAAGGACACGTACAAATCCCTACCTGACCGCCCGTACATATGGCCCAATGTCGTGGCTTGCTATGCAAAAAGAAAATGGTCCATGTTGAAATTTATGTATTTTTCTTGTTTATGTTTCAGTCTTATGTCATTGTAGTAGCAATATTTAGTAATTTATTATCTTAGTATGCATATTCAGTCACTGTTTATGAGCAGATCTATCAAAAAATGCTTGAAATCTTCTCTTGTTTTTCATGCATTTCACATTGCTATCGCCTGTGGTGTGGCGGCCGCGTGTGTGTAGCATTTGTGTACGCATTTGCTATGTGTGAAATATGAATGGACATTTTGTGCGGGATCACTGCACTGGCATGATACATGTGCGCGATCGGAACATGAATCATATGGCAATGTATGGGTTGCAATTTGTGCACATGTTGACCCTTATATTGCTTCTCTATTCCTCCATATTTTGTAAATGTGATTTGTTTTTTAAAGGGAGAACTAAAAAATAATGTAAAAGTTAAGTTAAAGTCTAATTTAGTCTTTGCAATTTATTAAACTGTTTTATTCTCAGTCTTGATTCTTCTAATTTTCTTGATTCTTCTATTTTGTCTCTTTCTCCCCTTCCTCTTCGGTCTCCTCTTCTTCCTCACCATCTTCCTCTTGATCTGCAATAAATGGTGTTAGATTATATTCAATGTTATGAATCGGTAGGGGCGCTGGTCCGAAAATAAGGATCGTCTACAGTGTATGTAAACGCTGACAGACTCGTCTGCATTTTCGAGGACGTTTCATATTTCCGATGAACTAGGGAAAATTTTTGCGGACGATCCTTATTTGTTAGGACGCAATTTGTCTGTGTTTACGAGGAAATCCTTGCTTATGCAGACGATCCTCATTCTCGGACCAGCGCCCCTATTGATTAATATGATTTTTAACCATAATGAGTAATTGAGTTCCCATGGCCATACCTCCGGGGTAAAGTCTTATATTTCTCTGTGGTCCTGATGGGAATTTCTAGGAGTGATTTAGATTAAGTTAATTTAGATCCCCCCCCCCCCTTTCCAAAAGAAAATGAAATAATGTTGAAGCATTGCTGACTGGTGCATGAATGAATTCATTGCAATCGGAACCTTGGCTAAGCAAACTGTTGTGCCCTGATCATTCTTATACTGTGAAACAAGTAGGGTCCATGTTCAAAATAGAATCAAAATGTTGAAATTTCAATTTCATTTCGCAAAATGTCTGGTTTTCACTGTATACTAAAGAAAGAGACTGCTTTTTTTGCAAGTGTTTAAAGGGTCGTTGTTTTTGTTAAAAATAGTGATGAATGTAAATTTATAAATGCTTTATTTTCTTCAGTTTAAAGACTACTACTGGGCCAGAAGGGATTAGACCACATAGCGAGGTCACTGACAGGTGGCTATAACATAAGAAAAAGAGGATCATGGGGGACATCATAGAGGGAGCAAGTACATGTAGCTACAAGTAGGAAAGTGGGGCTTTAAACAAAGAGGGCATTGTATTTGTCTTTTGCTTTGTGTGTGTGTGTGGGGGGGGGGGGGGGTTGCTATTTTATAAAAAAAAAATTATGAATGAATTGCACTGAGTAAAGTGATGAAATAATTTTGTTCACCATTTCACTTTTTCCCTTCACCCTCAGATTCTACCGTCTGTTCAAATTAAGATATTACAACTTTCTGGTGTTTCAGAAGAGAGTAAATGTATAACATCTCATGATGGCTGTCCAGCAAGCATGAAGAACCCTACTTCGACTGTGTAGACACAGTTGCTTCAAAGTCGAACAAGAGCACCTGTAAACTATAAGGATTTGAGAGGATTTTGGAGTGGTACAACACAGTGTCAGGCATGGCTACTGAAGTGGCTAAACAGGCGAGCTACAGCAGTGCTGTGTTGGGACCACCAGAGAAAGTACCGCAAGACCTACTCCAGAACGAGAACCACCAGGTCTCCGAGCAGGTCTCAGAGCAGGACTCCTCGGAATCTAAAGAGAATGTGAACCCATCTGCTCCTCCCCCAGGTTCACAAGACGGAAAAGACGAGGAGAAGGATGAGGAGAAGAATTCAGAGAAAACTGAAGATAAAAAGAAATTTGTGCCAGCGCCTCCTCCCAAGGTGAATGCATGGCATAGGAACAAGCAAACACCACCCGCTGCTGCTGTAGTGCCAAACAATGTACAATCGCCTACACCAGCAGCTGCTGCAGCAACATTGGCCGCTTCAAAGCAGCAGCCCCAAAACTCCACTCAAAGACAGTTATCCCACAATAATAAATCCCACCAGGCTAATAAGTCCGGGGGAGGTAGGACTAACTCGAGACAGTTTAATGGTCCGCGGGAGAAAAGTGCAAAGAGTCCAAAGGCAGAGAAGATAGAGAAGACTTCCACAAAAGACTCCAAGGAGTCGGAAGAGAGCAAGAAGGATGCGGCTAAGAAACGCACGGTTGAAGCCACTCCTGCTCCACCCCCTAAAGTAAATGCATGGACCAAAGCACCAATAAACTCAGTTGTGCCCCCAGTGGCGCCTCCAGTGGGGAACGGTGATGGAACGGACGACACTCCTGATCCAACACCCGTTGCTGTCATTACTCCAGGTAAGTTTCATATATTTTAGAAAATTTGGATGTAGTCAAAATTAAGGTCTGCAAATCTGAAACAGTCTGATTTTTTTTCTTTCTAGGTCATTTGTAGAACTCTAGCAAGTTCTTTATTTGTAGAACCCCATTTTATTTACTAAACAGATTAGATGCAGGAGAGGAATAAATGAGTAATCATTGTCCAAAGAGCATCAACAATTCTTTTTACATGGTAATAATAATAAGTAGCCAGTAATTTTGTTTGCCTGCCTGCATTAAATTAAATTGTCACTGGCTTTCACTAGCCAATATTATCAGCTCTCTAAGTTAATTATGAGTGCTGTCAATTAAATGAAACATGATTGCAGCATCATAAAGAAAAAGGGAAAGAACGAACAAACACAAGAAGCAACAAATAAATGCCTACATGGAGCAGAAAGTCCCAGTAAAATCATCCCAATAAGATACTATCCTATTGGATTTTTGTCTTATGTCTGAGAAAATTATTGCCAGAAAGTGAAAGCAATTTGAAACAACATGCAGATTTATAATAATTAAACAGATATGTGTGATGCCGAGTGACTCTTTCTGTAATAGAGAAAACAAGAATTCATGGGTAATGTATACAAGATGAAGAAGGGTGGTTATGTTGTGATATTTTTAAGGAAAAAGTGTGGTGGTTACTGTACAAAAAATACATGGTTATATAATTAGATTTATTTAAATTTCCTCAACAAGAAATGTACAAATGGTGTGCAATGAATCTAGGGCAAGACAATGCAAGTATAATGCATGAAGAAAAAAATGTACTTAAAATTGGCTTGAGCATGTCGGAAAGATGGCTAGAATTTTCAGTTTTTACACCATGTGAAATTTCATGGCACAGTTCATTCTACAAATAATGGATATTTAATGATTTCATGTAAGATTAATGTTGGATGCCTACTTTTGAATAGTGTGAGTGTTTTCCTCATCAAACATGTAGGTTCACAATCGCAACTGCAATGGCGATTATACATGTTCAATTGTACATGTATGTGATTGCGATCAAAACATGACCACACATGACCCTACATGTACATGTTTGAGAAGAAAAATACTCATAGAAAACAAGCCAAGTTTTAGGTATGGACAAAGTGAACGCTAAGTCTATACTGTTGTCTCGCATGTGGAGATTGGTGCACCGGATGAGAGAAATCAAATCTGGGCTCCAATGGGCATAGTCTGTGCCCAGTTATAAGCTGAATGACTCAGGCCCAAACAAATAAAACACAAACAAATATAAATCAAACAAAGCAGAATGGAATATAAATGCACACTGTATTATCACGGATGTAGCACATAGTGCTGTAACATCACGGATATCTCCAATTCCGTTTAACCGCCAGTCAAAACCGGACGGTTTTCGGTTAAACGATTAAAAAAAAAAAAAAAAAAAAAAAAAAAAAAAAAAAATCGTTTTTTTTTTTTTTTTTTTTTTTGGCCGACAAGCCAGGTCCGTGTGGAAAAAGCGGGAAGGACTTTCATTTAACTGCGAGGTGCAGTTATAGGCGCCGATTTGTGCTTGTAAACTTGTCACAAATAATAGTAACAATGTCGTTTTTAGAAGAATGTGTAAGATCATATAATGTAAAAAACAAACAGAGGACCTAGGATAGAACCTGGTGGTACACCATGTGGAAAAATTGGATGAATTATTATTATAAACTACATAGATCTATGAGATCTATTACAAAGATGTTACTTTCAAACCAAGATGACAGACAAATTTAAGTGTCGTTTTAGTTCCAGAGTGGTGAGTCAACACACCGATTACTGAGTAGTGCCAGGTGGAGGGGCATAAATCGAAACTTTAAAAAAAAAAAAAAAAAAAAAAAAAAAAAAAATTATAAAAAAAAAAAAAATTATTAAAAAAAACAAAAAAAAAAAAAAAAAAACGGGAAAACGAAACCGTCAATTGTAAACGGAATCCGCCATGGGCGGGCGGATACCGGACGGTTAAACGTTTGACTACAGCACTAGTAGCACATAGTAAGACAGAAAAACATGTGAGTTTGGCACCCGATAATTGTGGATTTGTAGAGTTATGCCCCAGTGTTTATCTTGCAAGTCATTGGATGTAAATGTTGTGCAAGATATTTAAATGCAAGAGCAACCACTGTTAAATTCCATTATTGCAGGGATTTTTTGCAAACAATTCCTTATTTGGATGATTGATGATATAAGTTTGTGCGGTTTTAGAATTCATAATTCCTTTTTTTTTTTCCCATTCTAATAAGGAATTGGAATTGGAGCATACAGTATGAAGACTTGATAGTTTTTTTAATTCTGTAAAAATATGATTTGCTTGATCAAGCAGGTTTACAAATATACTTGCGTATAGCACCTTGGACAGACTGATAGTGATAGCACATTGCTAGCTGCAGAATTCCCTGCTATGTATCAGTACTATGTGAAACAATTAGGGTTAGGGTTTATGGTCAGGTACTCTGGAAGGGGGGGGGAGGGGGAGGGGAGGGGGAGGGGGGGAGGGGGAGGGGAGGGGGAGGGGGGAGGGGAGGGGGAGGGGGGATAGGGTTCAAAATATCAAGTTGTTGATCCCCTTGTCCCTTGTCAGCAAAAAATTCCCTTTGCACATTGCATCTTATTTTATATGACCGACCCCACCCCCCCCCCCCCCCCCCCCACTCATACACATTTACTCTTGGCACAAATGTTGTTGTGCGCTGGTAAGGGACCTGTGTGTAATGATACTCATGCCCAGTAACAGCTGTGTTCATGATCATGG
Source organism: Strongylocentrotus droebachiensis (assembly GCA_035222895.1). Taxonomy (NCBI): domain Eukaryota; kingdom Metazoa; phylum Echinodermata; class Echinoidea; order Camarodonta; family Strongylocentrotidae; genus Strongylocentrotus; species Strongylocentrotus droebachiensis. The sequence goes on along the minus strand of JAVYIG010002459.1, from coordinate 220 downwards.
TCATGTTGTACATACATGTAGGCCAACGCAGTTGTATCTCAAGTCGGTAGCTACAGTGTATGTGGAATTTGTTGATGTTTACGTTCATCAGTAGAGCCGTATGGTCTGGATATCATGATGATGATACATTACATGTATGTGCGCCATTAACCTGTGCAATGTACACTACTGCCTAAAGGTTTTGGCAGCGGGCTGCGGGCGCGGGCAAGCTACCCGCGGG
>JAVYIG010002458.1:0-247088 GCA_035222895.1 Strongylocentrotus droebachiensis | reverse complement strand
CAAATTTTTGGCTAGAATCAGGTTTCTCAAACGTCTTTCAGGCAAATTTAGAAGGTGATAAACGCAAAGCCTTTTTTAAAGGTCTTTAGATATGGGCATATCTAAAGACGCAAAAAGGTGTGTTTTGAATGTGACATACAGCCAGAATCACGTTTTCTGAGAGATGATAAACGCAAAGCTGTTTTGAACCCCACATACAAATCGGACCACCCAGGTTAATTTCCGGTTCGGGGGCTAGCGCGTGCCATGTGTTGTGTACAAGCATGTGTGTGTAGTTGACCTCCGAGAAACTGTCTGCTTCCCGGGTCAAAACAGCTGTGCAGACACAAGGCCTTTATTTTGAATAGTGAAGAGACGATAAACGCGACATCCCGCAAATCACTTTCGTATAGTGGGGTTCGATAGTGGGGTATGATAGTGGGGTACGATATGTACATATCTAGTGCAAGACCCAATAAACGCAGCCATAGTTTTGACCAATCAGTGAATGACCATCTACATGTACATGTATGTATGAGGTATATAATATCCATTCTACCAGTATTTTATTTAATTTCTTTCCACTCCATCATCCCTATGTAAACCACAAATAATTTGTTTTTAAAGATGATTGGTTCCTAACCAAATACTCATTTTATCCATGCACAGAGTGAATAAATATTGATCACTACAATGCTAATGCTGGCCTTTTGCTGGGCCATGCTACATGTATAGCCAATGTAATAATTGTGGAGCGCCAGGGGGTGTTTTACAAAGGCTAAGATTGACTTTTAGTTGGACTTAACTACCGTATGGCAGGCCGTTCATGCCACTAGTTGCTCTCGCCATTGGTCTCTCAATTAAGATCTTTAGATTATATTTTTTCCTTCAATAATGAATTATCAACAAATGTAAATTCTGTAGATTTGTGACCATGATTTGTAAGTCCCTTTTACCGGTAATAAAGACCGATGCCAGTAAATGGTGAGAGCAAACAGTGGCATGAACGGCCTACCATAGTTAAGTCCAACTTAAAATCGATCTTAGTCGTTGTGAAACACTCCCCTGGAGTCCTGGAGTGTCAAGTCTGACAGACATGAGCATTAATACAAGAAACTACACATGGCTTGTATTAAGAAGTCACTTGGCCTAGTGAATTGAGGTCCTGACAGAAAGGAAAAAAATATGGAAAATGAATTCACTGTCTGATTTTTATCAAAAAGGAAGAAATGGTCAAAGTGTAAGGAGGAAATGTCTATTTGAAGGCTGTCTGTTAAAGGAATGTACATGTACATCATCATGTACATGTTGTAGTTGCTTGAATACTACCAATTTTTTTTTGCATGTTAAAGGGAGTCTATCATGGCAAATACTGGTTACCGCCATCTACGTCTTCTTTTGGACAACTGCACAGAAATGAATGGACTTGATTAACTGGGTCAGCGCGCGCTAGCGTTCGCGAAACAGACCAAAGTTCTCCTCACGCTTCGGTTTCTTGTATGTTGCATGCACGTGAATGCTGCGGTCGAGTCGTCCGTAGTTGTATTATACCCGATTGGCCCCGGGTAGGGGCACGGGACAGACACATACATGTACATGTAGTCTCATCATGACACACTCCCTTTAAGAGATTCATTTACTGTAAGACCAAATTGGAGGTGTCTTGGTCTAGTGGTTCATTCACTTGACCCTCAATCCAAGGATTAAGGGTTCAAATCCCAGCCTGTTCTAACATCCTTTAGCAAGACATCAATCCATTTTTGCCACTCTCCACCCGGGTGTAAATGGGTACCCATTTTTACCCAATATATGCCAGAGCGCTACATGTACATGTACAAAAAGTATGTATATGGCCGCCAGCTGTGATCAGGGTAATGTTGGAGGGTCAAGAGTGTCACAAGGTGACAGACATGAGCGCCTTAAATAAAGCCATCATTATTCCTTTTATTTACACAAAAGTCACAAAGTCACCTCTTTTTAAAGAATATCATGGTTATTCTTTGTTTTGTTTTTGTCTTCATGTTCATTGAAGAAATAAAGGTTATCGTTGATCTCAGAGGTTTAGCCTGTTTGAAGTTTGACCAGGAAGTACACTGTACATGTTGTGTACTTCTGCATAGTACCTCTGCATGTTATGTAGTACCTCTGAACATGTACATGTACATGTAGATGTGGCAAATCTGAAGTGAATTTACATGGTTTCAATAGATTCTTGCAAGTTTTATTAAAGGAAAGACTGATTTGTAAGAAAGATATTGATCTTTGAGCCAATGATTCACTAAGCTTAAAACTACACTCCTTATTTACTTAAAATGTTAGTACCGTATTGCACTGATATATGATAGCCTTCCCCTAATACTGTATATTAAATTACACGAGTCGTAATTTTTTATTTCATCAGACAAATATGTGTTACTGTATGCCCCTTACTTTCTTTAGGGGTATTACAACTAACAATGAGTAAATACATGTACACTGTACTTTATCTTACATGGCAGGTTATCAAATTTTCAATGGATTTTTAGCAGTATTCATTGTAATTCATTGTAGAAAATAAATTCTCAGATTTAAAGTTGACTTAACCTACATGTAAAATAGATTGACATGAGTTCAGCCTTCCTGTGATCTCCTTTAAGCAAATTATGATTTTTAAATAAAATTGCAGTACCATCTGTTAATACGAAAGTGAAACGTTGAGCTAGAGATTATATTTCATACAGTGTACTGTCCATTAATCTGAAAAGTCGTTTGAAAAGGTCATAATGCAACAGAGTCATCAATTGTGAAAATCACTCATGGATGAGTTCAGTAACTTCAGTTTTACTTGTAATGAAGATGATTTGAACCGATTTGAATTTATTACACATTCTTTTATTGAGACATAAAGGAGAAAACAAAAATGAACAAAGTACTGCGTACATTTCAAATAACAAAGTAAAAATACTTGTGAAATTGTCACTCATCAATAAAATCAATTTCAGAATTCTCCCTTTTATGCTATGATTTCTCGTATTAAATTTGCTTGGCTGACTATGATATCTCTCCATTATTTAATTACATTAAAGAGAGAATCGGAATGAGGATACATGTACTGTATGACGTAGACAGTATATTTAAGATGGAGATTTAGTCTTTATCAAATTTAGGTTAAAACATCAGTGTGTGTAGTGTGTACCGTAACATGTAGTGTGTGTACTTGTATGTATTTGAATAATTTGACATTAGTCATTTCATTATTCAATTGTTGGGATGAATACCAAACAGACCCCCCCCCCCCCACCCCCTAAAAAAAAAATGTACAGCTAAACAAATCAGATGCAGGTATTTCAAGTCTCCAGGATAAGACATAATATAATGAACAGTTGGATGAAATAGTCTAATCTTATAATTTGGTCTACACCCAGCCTGTCTTTTATCCATATGTTCTAATAATCACTTAATTGTAAATAATAATAATCATCAAATGATTAATGCTTAAGGTCTCAAAATCATTTGATGATAATCATTATTTATGATTAAATGATTATCATACCATATGGATAATGGACAAAATGGGCATTAGACAAACTGGGAATTAAAAACGACTGGAAATTAGACTGAATGACCAATAGACTAAATGGGTTGTAGACTATTTAGAGATTAGACCAAATGATTATTAGACCTTGTGGATAGTAGACAGGCTGGGTGTAGACCATATGGGAATAGACCAATTGGGTAGTAGAGTAGTGGATGAACTGGTTGTAGACCAAACAGCAATAAACCTGTACTGTACATTAAGGCTGCGACGGGTAGTCGAATGCTCGAGTACCCGCACGGTTGACAACTACTTGGGTACGATTTCTCGTACCCAAATATTCGGCCGCAAAAAAAAAAAAAAAAAAATGTCAGGGAGAGCGGCGGCCGCTGGCATGGTACCGTCGGTAAAAATGTTTCCCAACTCAAGCACTGTCAAACTCACCTTTCAGAAACTGGGACCAAATGTCCAGATTTCTGTTTGGACTTGGAGGAAAATGGATTATTCTGCCATCTTTGGTTTTTAAAACAGCATTGTTTACTGTTATTATTCTTATTAAATCGGCGCCTTCAACTGCAACTCAAAGTAAAATTGCATGCGTTTTCGGCGAGGGACCTGGGAAACTGCCGAGTGGTATGGTAGTGGCAAAAAAAAAAAAAAAAAAAAAAAAATTCAACAAAAAAAAAAAAATCAAAAAAATTATAAAAAAACATGGCGTCCGAATATTCGAGTATTCGCTTGTGAGCCTGGGAGTGTACTCGGGTACCTCATTACACTGTTGTGCACAGCCTTACTGTACATGTAGTTGTACACTTGTATAAAAGACAAAGTAAGAATGTACATTCATGTAATGTACTGTACATGATTAATCAGACCTGCCAACCAGTACGATTAAGGCGTATTTGGTATGATTTCCCTCATTAAAATACGATTTTCTACAACAAAAAACTGTAAAAAAAAAAAAAATTAATGGCAAAATTCCCATTCTGTAAAGTAACCTACACTGTACAAGCATCTCACATTGGCAATTTGGGGATGTTCATTGGTTCATCGAACACACCATTAGTGACGAAATCATGCATATTCAACCAATGATCCATAAAAAAATTCTTCTTTTGTGTAGGAACTGTAAGAGGCATTGATCTGCGTAACAGTCCGTGTTGATTTTTAAGAATACAACTTTTGTCAGTAAAATACAACTCTTGGGATTAAAGAATGCAGTTTTTGAACTCCAGAGGTTGGCAGGTCTGGGTTATGTACATGTACAGTATATGGAGAACAACTGTGAAAACAAATACACGGGGGGGGGGGGGGGGGGGCTCAGGGCGAATAGCCCCCAAATTGCCCAAAAGAGCCCCCAAAATCAGAAAAGAGCCCCCTTAAATTTGCATAGAGTTCAATGCAAAACAAATTTTAGAATGTTATTTTCATGCAGGCAAGGTTGAAAAGTAGCCCTCGAAAATAAATATTCATTTTTCCCTGCAACTGTTCGCCTCTTTTTGTGTGGGAATAACAGAAACTTTTCATTTTTTGTTTCAAACTACAGTGGTAACCAGTATGTCACAGCCTGAAATGAGTGGATTTGAGAAATCAATTCCTTGTGCAGATAGTTGAACAAGTGGTCAGGGCTACATCAGTTAAGATGCAGAAAGGTGTTTTATTACATTAAATACATGTAGTCTTACCCTGGAACGTTCAGACTACCAAAAGTCATGTATACAACTGTAGCTACGTGTACGATTTATAAGTTTATTTACATTTTTTAGTTGGAACGTTGTATTTATAAAGAAACGTCATATAACGAAGCGTTATGTAATAATGAAGCGTTATGTAATAATGAAATACCTGTTTTCAAGAGCATCATTTCAAATGAAAACTCAATAAAGAATTACATGTAGCTTCCTTTTCGAGTCTGAACAGTGTATCAAATTGAAATCGCATAACTGGGCGGGGCTTAGCGTGACGGCGCACTCAGATTGGCCAGACGTCATGTCAACTGTCCTCTTTGAAACCAATTTCTTTATACAATGTACTGTACACGCAAAACATTTCTTTTAAGTAATTTAGTCTACATTGTACATCTACAATGTACTCCTTTCGCTATACAATGATTCTTTATTTTTTATGACGTTTCTTTATACAAGTTTCGTATAAATTGCCCATAGTCTGAATGGGCAACATGTACGTTAACACCCTTCTGTCTCTCAGCGGAGAGTTCTTTTCGTTGACCAAGGAAATAACCCAAGGCTAGAAAAATGGATTAGCCCAATTCTTTAAGCTGTTATTTGAGGAGACTTGACCTCCTAGCAACGTTTTAATCCAGAGGGGGTGTGAAGTGCACTCCAAGGCCCCTAGGAAATACAGTGTACCCGTACATCATTTTGAAATTGTATGCATATTTTTTTAAACAAAGATTGTTCTTGACAATCTGAAAGTGAAAGCTCGCCCGACAAAGCACTATTTATTTATGCAGACTGGATTTGGAGTACTTGTATACTTTATTAATTAATGACAGGTTTAATGGAATAACTTGTCACTACATGTATACATGTGGGCCCCAGGAAAGAAACATCCATAAATTGGAATATTTGCATGGTGCATTTTTGTTGTTGTTGTTGTTTGTTTTTTATTTTTGTTTCTCGTCCAGGATAAATACCAGTTTTCTCTCATGTACTTGAGGAAGGCAGTGTACTGCACATGTTAAAGGTAAAGACCAGTATTGGAAAGGCCTCCAATTTCAAAAAATGAAATGGAAGCTCTTATTACCAATCATGTGAAAGAATATGTTTTGACTAAATACATGATGATAACATTTTTGCCGGGAAACCGCCTACGGTACTTATTGATATATTTGGTAAATTAGTTTATCTATTGGCATGTGAGAGATAAACGCACGTGTCGCGCACGTGTGCGTAGTCCCATATGTGCATGGCTCAGATCAAGGGTACACTTACAAAAATGTAGATTGAACACTGGGAAATTGTTCAATTATCCAAAACCATGAGACCCAGACACAAATTAGCATTTTTATATTAAAAAGTACCATTGGGGGAAGCTCCAAACAAGTTTTCAGCTTCATTGAGTTCAAATTAAAGATTTTAGAGCAATTTTATGATGAAAAAAGGCCTATTTTCAGCACTTTTAACGTTACATTCAAAACATGCACTAATTGGATACCATATTTTTACTAATGGGATGCAAAACTTGTGATTTTTTTAAATCTTGATGTAGAATCTATGTAATAATTAACATTTCTGTTGAGTTAATTCCTATTATTTTACTTTCTTATTCCATTTACACATGATACAATTTTTGTGATATGTTCATAACTGTGGTGTCCTGCAAATTTCAAATCTTACTAACTGAAGAATGGTGTATAAATAATTGATTTATTTACAAGCTTGCAATGTTATAATGTTTAGTTTCACTTTATCTTTGATTTCTAATCAGATCATTTCATTATGGGTCATGGTTTTAAAAATATTCAGATTTCTGAAAATGGAAAATGTTTGGTGTCCTGCAGTTATGAACATATCATGCAACAGAATCTATACAAAAACTTATTGTATTCTTTCAAAATGATAATGCAATGGTGTATATAGGTGAATGAAGAGCACTGATAACATTGGATTCCCCATTTTAACTTGAATGTGTGATTTAATCAACAATGAATGGACACCGAGTTATGTACGTGACGAGTTATGTACGTACACCATGTTTTTTTTTCTTCAATAAGACCCCCTATATTTAGTTATTTGTTATGGTAGGTAGTAAACAATGTATAAGACATACACACGTCTGATTTGGTGAGAAGAATATTACAAAATATTGCAGTTTGAGCTTTTTCATGTCATGTACATAACTAAGACACCGTTATGAAAAGACACCGAGTTATGTACGTTACTGCCAATCACAATTTGAAATAAATTATCATAAATGAATCAATTTATTTCTGTCAGCATGAATTGCACCCTTCTGCATTTTCATTTAAACAAACATTTATTGAATTTAAGGAACAAGAAGTTATAATTTGAATGTAAAACTACTTACTTTTGGTGTCCACAGTTATGTACGATTAAGTACAGAAATCTTACATTTCAGTCCTGAAATAGTAGTTTACAAACCATTTACACATTGCAAATTATGTTTCATTCAGGAAACACATCATTCCTTCAATTGAAGTCGATATTAGACTAATTAATGCAAAACCATATCTGACAATAAGGCAAAGAGAAAGCATCTAGAGAATAAGATGTACTGTACATAACTCGGTGTCCATATTTGTTTTGGCCAAATTCTAATAACTAAATTGAAAAAAGTTGATATGGCAATGGTTTTAAGTTTTGTTTAGGGTATGTTTTAACATCTCATGTACTTTGTTGAGAAAAATTAAAATTATAAGAGAAATATCAGCATGAAGTGGACACCGAGTTATGTACGTAACATTTTTGATGATGTGATATTTGGCTACTGATTGCCGCTTAACGGCAATTTGTTAAGGTCTGATTTTTTAGCTACATGTATGTGTTGCATAATGTTTGCAGATTACAAAAATAATGTTGCCACAGTCTATAATTGACTTTTAAAATTCACCTCATATGTAACACTTTTGTGCCCTTGATCAGAGCCCTGCACATATACATCTTTCTGTGTACAGTGCTTGTAACTTTACCAAGACTGGGCCCAATTTCTTATCATTTTGATGATTCCAGAACCTTGCAGTACACACCAATACTTACAGTATATGCTTCCACAACGTTTCCACAACGTTGCTTTCACAATACCCATAACTGGTCTTTATCTTTAATGTAGGACAACATTCAGTGTATGCCCTCTTACGAAGGCTTTAGAAAATTAAACAAAACGTTCAATGTGTCTACATGTACAGTGGTAAATGTAGATTAATGTCTTGCCAAAGGGAAATTAGTGCAGTGGTGGGACTCAAACCGCAAACCATGTGATCCGGCGACGTATTCCCTAGACAACGACATACCTAATAATAATGATTATTGTCAGGTTGACTACTTTTATGTTTATATAATGAAATTATGATGTCTATCCTCTTTTAGTCGTTGAAGATATATTTTTTACTTCTCACATGTTCAAATATTTACATGTACCGGTATGTCTTTATGCAATATGAAAAATGATTGTATGAAAATATTTGTCCAAGCTGTGCGTTCTTTATCATATATCTGTACATTCAATTACTGTACATACATGTACAGTATGTATGTACTTGTACAATTGTACATGTATGCCATCCTTCTTAAATATTGACTTCACATGTACATGTACATTGTAAACAGTATAGATTTCATATTAAAAGGGATCATATTCATAGGCTTAAATTAGTCTGGAATGCACAAACCCTTATCAGTCGCTGTGCGTATTAACAGTGTCTGCCTTTTGAGACTAACCTGACAGCATACTACATAGGCTCTGTACTTAAGCTGCTCTGGATACAGCCAGGGACTGTCACAGCTAGGCTCCGCTCAAGGCTATAGAAATTGTGGGAAAGTGTCAAATTAGAGTCTGTGCCTCCAGACTAGGCCTAAATAGAGAAAGGAGGTGAATTCAAAATCAGGGGAGAATTTGTATCAAAAACAGAGCAGGCACTTTCCAATGTCAAAGGATCAATTTGATTTGTCCAAGATGTGGTTTAACATGAAGGTCAGAATAAGTGATTAGGTATTAGTGTGTTCAGAGTTCAGACTAGGGGAAATTCATATGTAACTCATGTTTACAAAGAAAATAAGAAACATTGTATAGTCTAGAATCTGTGTAAAGCGAAAGAGGTGGGTCAAATATGTTTCCAATATGTTCATTTGAACCAAATTCATGGCCTCATACCAAAACTTTGTAATACCTTTAAGTTATTTATTGAGGTTGCATGTAGGTTTCGTTTAAGATATACCAAATTGCATTTCAAGGAGGGGGGGGGGGGGAGGGAAGGACATGGAGGACATTATTTTTAATGGAGGGGCACAGTTCTCAAAAATTGCACAGTTGACTTAAGGAACTTTTTTCTTGTTGTGCACTTCAGGTTTAAAGCCAATTGAGGTTAAGGGGGGGGGGGGGCATGCACAGAATTCTGCAAAGGGGATGGTAGTATCTTGGTTCGTACATGTACCTTTTTATTGTTATTTCTATACTTATGTTGTTGTTGTTTTTTTAATAAATGTATGTTATGAATTGTGTTATCTTTAAATTGTACATGTATTTTTTTAATTGTGCACAGACCTGCAGAAGAACAGCCATTGGCTGAAGTTGGTGCCGTGCAAAAATAAAATAAAATAAACTGAACTGAACTGCGTTCACCTTTTTATGAGCTTGTAATGAATTCGACAACAGATGTGAATCATGTTTCAAATTTGATTTTGAAGTTGACTTAAACGGGAAATTGTAGGCATAAGAACGTCATATAATCGTTAGTTGGATAGAACTATATTTGCATGGCTTTGTTTGTATAAATGTGCATTCAGTTGCAAGCAACAATTTTTTGTGATATTGTATTTCATTGATTTCTGCTTCTTAGCATTGCACTCTTTTGACAGCTGCAGGTCTACTAATATTTCTATTATCAATATTAAATGGCCTAGAGTCAAATACAGGGTACATATCGCTCAAGCTGGTACAAGTCAGTACAGCGATTGAAGTGTATACAGTGCCATGGGGTTTGACAAAAGAAAAGCCGTTCAATATCATTATCATCGTTTGGTTTTAGAAAGCATGCAAGTGCTTGTAAGTAAGCAACCAACACTCAAGAAAGAAAGATTACCGACATTCCTTTTCAGGACTCCCCAATCCTCCCCCTCTCTCACATGGTGTAACCGTAAGCCTACTGTATGATTACTAATATGTTTCATTTTCTATGTTATATTGTAAATGTCATTTGATATTAATTATATGTAAGCATTCTTTCAAGTTTTGATTGAGTGGTGGAAATAAATCTATTTGAAGTGAATTGAATTGTTTACCCAAATAGATTGTGGATTTGCAGCTGTGTTTAATACACCAACTGCCAAACTTATCTCTGGGGTGCGGGGAGACTGGTCTTGGGTACCCTTTTATTTTGGTGTAAATGCTCCAAACCTACCCAAGATTGCTTTTTACTCCTGATGTAGTCTTGGGGGGGGGGGGGGGGTGGCTGAGATAGGGTTTGGATTTGATGCAGCATGTAGTCTCCATGCACAGACTCGTGAAAGTGGTAACACCTAACACAGGGTCAGAACTGTGAGATTGTAGACTTCACCCTGTTCATAACCGCTTTACATAAGCTGTTCCTATAATTTGACACAGGCAGAAAACTGACAAGTTTGAGAAGGCTCAAAACCTTATGGAATTGTCAAACAGATAGAACTGTCAAACAGAGTCTGTAACTGCAGACTATCCAGCATATATGGAGAGAATTATAGTCTTGTTGGGCACTGCTAACATGTGCAGCGAGGAGGCCACACACTAAACCTGCCTCGGGTAGCTTTTGGCAAGGCTGTAAACGGTACAAAATCTGGACCATTTTGGGGTCAGTATTTTGGAAACCTGTCTCGGGTACAAGTCTTTGGTAGGTTATCTCGTTGAATAAAGGAGGTTTTAACTCACTCCCATTCTCATGTTTCTGTCCTGTTTTCACTTTCTTTTCTCTCCAGGAAGCAAGCCCATGTGGATGATGGGAGACAGGACCACATCTATCATCGAAGACAAGGCAATGAGCTAATGGACAACAACGGCTGGGAAGAGGAAGCCGGACAGGACAACCCAGAGAAGGAAGATGTGGGTGGTGACGAAGAGAGCAACCTGGCCTCGCTGGAAGGAGACAAGGATCCCAAGAAGGCCGATGCTGCAGGGGAGACGCTACCAAGACCAGACACCGTCCTAGATGAAAGCCCTGGGAAGGTGGAGAAGACGAAGGTTGGCCCAAAGACAGATCCGAAGGGAAAGTTGACAGTCAAAAAGCCACCTGCTCCTGCTGTCGATCCCGTAGCGAGGTTTGATTGGAATCGCAACAACGGAGGAGCTCGGCACGTGGCGCCACAGGTCGGTTTAACCGCAGACAAGTGCACTCCGAGGACGAACATCACCTTCCTGAAGGTCCACAAGACTGGGAGCAGCACGGTGCAAAATATCTTTCTCCGCTACGGCGATAAGAACTCTTTGAGCTTTGTACTTCCTGTCCAGGGTCATCACCTTGGCTACCCGAGTTTCTTTGAGAAGCAGCACATGCTCAAGGTCAAGAATGGTGTCTACAACATCTACTGTCACCACTCACGCTTCAGCAACGAGGTCAGAGAGGTAATGCCCCCCAATTCTGTCTACATCAGCATCCTTCGTGACCCTGTCAAGGTCTTTGAGAGCGCCTTCACCTACTTCAAGCTCGACATGCGGATGAAGATGGGTGGCCAGAAGGACGCCATGAAAATCTTCATGGACAACCCCGAAAAGTTCTACAACGACTTCCCCACCAAGGTGCACTCGCGGAACGGAATGCTGTATGACTTTGGTGTCCCGCAAACACAATTTGACGACCTGACGTTTGTCAATCGTGCAATATCCATGATCAATGAACAGTTTGATTTAGTCATGATCGCAGAGTATTTTGATGAGTCGTTGATCCTCATGAAAGAACTTTTGTGTTGGAAGATGGAAGACGTCACAGTGTTCAGACAAAATGCGAGAAACGTGGATTCAGTGCAGTCTGTCAATGGTGACATGCACACTAAAATCCAATCATGGAACTCTGGGGACATGCTCCTGTATAACTACTTTAACAAAACTCTCTGGGAAAAAATTGAAAGGTACGGACATGAGCGGATGGAGCGGGACAAAGCGGAGCTGGAGAAGAAAACCAAGTCGTTGTTTGACCATTGCATTTCAACAAATACTGCCCCCAGAGAAAAGGGGGATTATAAGGTCTGGCAGCCTCCGGGCGTCAACATCAATGCCTTTGTCTTACGGCCGGAGGCTAAGGGGAACAGACTGTGCGAGAGTATGGTGAAACCTGAAATACAATACACCATGGAGCTCAAGGTGAAACAGTTCCCGGACATGAACTTTAGCCGCGTCAAGCAGAAAAGAATTCCTTCCAACATGATGGGAGGGCTCAAACGCTCCCTCTAGAAATGTACTGAGCACTGTCCTGACAACGGTATCCAAGTTTGCCCATCTTCTTCATTTGCCCTACAAATTGTTCAGGGGATGCTTTGAAATATTCTCCGGCGATAATTGCTTTAGGCTTTTTTTTCTTAGTTGCAATCGGGTTTAAGGATAGTTTTCTTGTAAAGGATTAGTTTTAGGGTTTAATACATGTAGGTATGGTGTATGGTCCAAGGTTGAAATCAAGAATTACCAGTAGGTTAGTGTTAGCTTTAGACCACAGAGTCATTGTGGCCTGAGCATGCTTGTCTCTTTTCTGCATCCGTGCTACAGATTGTTCAACGGATGCTGCGACATCTGGGACCTGTTTCACAAAGCCTTTTTTCAATGACAAATGACAAAAAACAGTGACAAATCTGTTGATAACCAATCAGAAGCAAGTATTTCAGTAGCTTATAACAAAAACTGTCATTTGTCGCTGATGACAAGTTTTGTGAAACGCCCCCCAGCTCTGACAACAATCGCTTCAGGCCTTTTCTCATCATAGATAAATGTCTGGGTTTATGGTTATGTTTAAGGTTTGGGTTAGGGTTTAAGGTTAGGAATGGTTTTTAGTCCAGATTTGAAATCAAGAATTTGGTTTAGTGTAGAGAGACTTGACCGCGAAGCTGGTGCGAACGGAGCATGCGTCGTACAGTCATGCAGGGCATGCACAATTTATCACAAACATTAACCCACTAAATATGACTTGTTTTATCATGCATTTGCAATAAATAGCAGACTGAGTAAAGGCTCGTTCACATACAGTATGCCCCTGTTTATATTGGACCATGACAGTGTGTGTTGCGTACTGAATGAATGGCTAGTAGGAATGAGACATCTTGCTGTGCACAACGATGGTCCTACATGTACATGAACACGTACTCGCTTTAATATCTGTGTGTTATAAGATGCGAAAATGTGAAGGGCAGTACGCTTAAGTAACCTTAAAAAACTGTGTGATTTTGATTTATTGTGGCACATGCGATCAAATGTCTATTTAGGGTTTCAAATGCAACATGTTATTGAACATAGGCTGAATTAATATTTCATTAACAAAAATGGTTGTGTCTTTATGTCTGCAAATTTTACCCACGTGACGTTTTTGTTCTTTGAAATTAAGTTATTTAGATTTTTTTTTAAATGTACATGTATGTACAGTATTATGTTTTGGGCATAAACTGCATCAAATGCCCAAACATTCTTTTGCCAAAAGCTGCTTATATTATTTATAGATTAGTTATTAATACATGTACATTGTATCAGATACTGCAAATAATATTTTTTTAGCTCTCACTGTAGAAAATACATAAATATATAAAATATTTTATTGGAGGTCAACTTAAAAGAAATAATAGTTCATTCAAATACTCTGTATTTGTTTATGTATGTAGGGGCTAGCATTGTTTAGGCAAACTTCATGTTATCAGTTCTAAATCTACTTCTTCTGGTTTTACTGTTTTGCTTTTCTGTATAATATACTTCATTGATGTGTTGATTTTCCTGTTACGGGTTCTCATTTGCCAAGTTACAGCTAGAAAAACATTAAAGTAATTAATTTGAAGTCAAAACATTCGTTTTGTACACATGGTTTCAAGCTATATGAATACATGTACAATGTACATGTACCCAGAGCTCCCTTTTTTTAGTCAGGGAAAACAAATCACTAAGCAGTCAGTTTCTCTCGTAATTTGTCTCATGTCAAAACAATATCCCCTGGATAATTGAGTATGGTGGCTTTCAATGTGCAAATTGCCTTCTTTAATCATCTATGCATTTCGTAAATCTTCACCTGGGAAATATCAGAGAAAAATGATGGACTTTGTTTTCATGAGTTGTTGGGAAGGTGACACGACATTTGCTCCTGCGACAATTGCTCCGGGCTTTATTTCGTCTAAGATGTAGGGTTAGGGTTAGGGTTTCAATAGGGTTTTATGTTAGGTTTAGGGTTAGGTTTATGGTAGGGTATAGTGTTGAATCCAGGGTTGAAGTTAGCCATTCGATTAGTGTATGGAATTTACAGCGGAGCAATTGTCGCCGGAGCAAATGTCATGGAATTGTTGGGAACCCTGTGTACACGATCCTTTATTGATGTGCATTTGACTGAGAGCTGCGACAGGGATCCTAGTTACCACATCATGATTTATAAAAAAGAAGAAGGTTTGGATGATTTAAAATGCATTCTCTACATATACTTCATTACTTTGTAACTGTAATAGAAAGCTAACAGCAAGTTTGCTAAAGCGAGCCTGATTTTATCATTAGATGCCATATGATGTATTCTTGTTCGCTTGGTTGCACATCGTGACACGTAGCCGACGCTCGGGCGGCGCTGGTGGCTCATAAATGATTGAAGCAACTGATTTATGTGTCTGAGTGGGGATGTATGGTGAAGCTCAAAAATGAAGATAAGTGTAGAGGAACTGGAAGTGGATTCTTGCCTCCGTTAACACTGCAATAGCTCCCCAAAGACCTCAATTATTAGCCCCAATAGTGTTTTTCCAAGGGACACAACTTCTATAGAAATTTGGAGTTTGTTTTTCTTTTTGTTTTTCTTTTCTATGTAGAATATGAAGGCATTTGATGAGCCATGCATTTCAGAGAATAATTTTCCTCTAATGTTCTTCCACACTTGCATAATAACAATGAAAACGCTCACAAATTATTTTTCACCTCTCAAACTCACCCTTCTCTTTAAGAGAGGGAGGGAGGGAGATAAAAAAAAATGTATTTGTATGCAACAATGTTCTCTATGAGTATGAGTAATGAAGTCAAGATGAGTATTTTCAACTTTTAAATACAGGATGAAATTGTATGCTCCTTTAACCTGCTTCAGAAAGCTGACAATATAGAGCTTGAATTCACCATAACTATGGCTACCAAAGGGAACCGATATTCTTTGATTTAATTATGAGATGCCTAATGCATATTGTTTTCACTGGTCTGCACATCGTGAGATACATATATCTCATGATCGCTGGCGTGCATATATGATCAAAGCATCTGATTTATGCATTAGTGAGCATGGCTAGGAGAGCGCAAAATACACTTGTGAGGAAACTGGTACTGTCTGCTCCCAGTCTTATTACTAACAGTTCAAAGAAGGCCTGTCTTCATCAGCTCGAGATTGCCAAATAGCCCGCTATTTCTGATTTGGGAAATAATCCCAAAGTTACAAATCGCGTCCTCATCAGCTCCAGACTTGACCTCTAAACTTGAAACTCGAGCTCTAGAAATTAGCTTGATATAGTTTGCTCAGCGTTCGCGCACAGTGTGAGTCTCAAGGCTGGTGAAGACGTACCAGGCAAATAGCGGAATATTTTGCAAACTAGCCCAAGATATCGTGGGATGATTATCGCGACCAAATATCTTGCTAATTGCAACTTCGGCCTGATGAAAACGCAAATTATGAACTGGATAATATGCGATCGGGATAGTTCAAATAGCAGGATATTTGGATATCTAGAGCTGATGAAGACAAGCCTATAGACCTCAAATGTTAACCCTTTCAGGACAGAATTTTTTATTGAGGGCTAGATACTGTTCTGTAAATTGGCAACAATGATATTTTTCTTTTATTGTCATTGTTCAAACAATATATAATATCTCTGATAACAATATACATGTATTATGATGTATATGGGTGAGAATGTTGTCAAACAGTTTTTCAATTTCCATTTTCGATAGAAAAACAATGACTTTTGAAAATCAAAACGTGTTGCCAAATTAAGGATGGTAAAGGTTATTTTCCTTTTTATAGTCATGAAACAAAAATGGCTGCTGTGTGTGCAGGCATTTTTGCCCTTTCTTGCTCATAAATGCATCTGGTATATATTTAGGGCTCTGAATCAACAGTTATTGAACCAAACCACAATATGTGGAATGATTGTCTTAAAAAGGTTACTACAGGACACAATTTTAATAGAGGTGTCAAAATATGAAAAATGTAGATAAACACAAAACATGTAAAGAGACTGAATCTCTATACTGTGTGCATGATTTTACTTCAGGGGTTTTGCGATGCTATCGTTCATGTTTTGTTTACCGGTATCCAAAATATACTGTATACACGTAGGTTGAAATGCCAAAAGGGTACTCTGAATACAAATGATCCGTGAGTAGACTAGTTGATGCTCTTGCCATGCTAAAGCGGGGGTAATAATGTGGAGCGCCAGGAGTGTCTAGTCTGACAGACGTGAGCGCTATACAAGAACCCACTATTACTATTGTTATTACTATTATCACATGCATGCATGCATGCATACACACAGGTGAACTCTCCAAATCAACTTGTATGCTCTACATTAAATGAAATCATTTCCCCTTTATGCTTTTAATTCATGGCTCATTTGAATGTCTTGCATAATTTTTCATTTAAAACAAATGTTTTGTGGGTGGAGGGAGGGTGTGAATTGGTTTCATGTATCGAGATTTGACAATATCATTTATTTTTGGAGCAACTGATTCCCTATATTAGTTGATGTTTATACCTCATACATGTTTACTGTAGGTGAATGGTGATCATTATTTTATTATTACATGAAGTATTAATTAGTATTTGAAATACCTGTGCCTGGGAGGTGAAAAGCAAGCTGAATCACTGTAACCCTCAGATCTCTCCTCCCAGTTTAACTGATTGGGGGTGTGCAGGTGGACCACTACACTGGGGTTTCCCCCCTTCTCATACGAATACTACAAATGGTTCTTAACGTGCAAAGATGGTGTCTCTCCTGTGCAAGGGGCCCCCATTTAACATCCTATCTGAGGGGTGGAGTGTTTTCTTCTGTAACATAGCCTGTGAATGGTGATCGTCTGTGTTAAAAGATGCTTCACATTCCACACCTGTTCACTCAAGTTTCTAGGAAAACCATAATGTGCTCATGTCAAGCAAAAAATGTAACTAAAGTCATTACAGATGCCACATTAGACATGGAAAATAATGTCAGTATTAGATGTATGACACAAAGGCTCCACTTTATTATCTTTTTTTTTTCTCAGGGAGGCCTACCGTTAGATTGAAAATTTCAGGGACTGTATCAAGCGTCAAATAGTGCAAAGCCGAAAAATAGGAATATAGCCTAGAAACCAGACAGTGACGTTTTGGAAGGCCATTGAGGCTTAGTTATCCATTATCATAGTATCGGTGGTCTTTAATTTGATTTTGAATCCCTGCTGTTTGCATGCATCCCTATTTTGCGGGATCTCAAGTCAAATATATTTGGGCCCTTGTACATGGGAATTCTAATAGTATTAAACACTGGGTATGGACACATTATATTCCTTACAGATTTGGACAAGCAAACTAGTATTTGGGCAAACTTTTTTTATCCATCATGTTGTTGCCCTCCCAGTTTTATGTTTCATGATTAATATACTCCATACAGTATTTTTATGTATACATGTATGTAATCTTCCATGCATGTATGTACACTGCATGAACAGGTATAGCAAGGGATTGGGCTGCAGCCACAGACTCTAATTTGAAAGCTTTGAGTAGAGCCTAGCTTTGTAGGTCTCTGGCTGTGTCAAATAGCAGCTAAAGTACAGAGCATAAAAATTATGCAGTATGCTGTCAGCCTAGTCTCATAGCTCAGACACTGATAAGGCACAACTGACAAGGGTTTGTGTGTGCAGACTACACGCAGTTAAAACTGTCACTGTATATTTGCCGTGATTCGCTGAATCAAGGCCACTTTTAAGCACTTTTCTTGTCGCTTTGGCAATCTGTATTTATGCACCCGCATTGCCAATTTGCACGTCTTGCTGTAGGAGTACAAGAAGGGATGCCAATTTTGTATATTCCTGTAAATAATATAGTGTTATATGTATTTGTACAGCTACATAAATCTTTAATGTACTTTTGCTTGTTGCTTTAAAGGGTTTAAGCTTGTATGTTTGAAATTATTTGATGCAATATTCGCATTTTAGGAAGAACAAATTTTAAAAAATTATCTTTTTTTTGGGGGGGGGGATGGGGGCACAGCCTTATGGAGAAAGCATAAAGTGCTTTATGTAGTTTTAATTTACAGTTCAGGAAAAACTATGACATCTATTGTAGACTATTTTCGTAATGTTGATACATTAGGTTGTATTTGGTATTAATTAGTGTTGTGTACACAAGTTGTTCACAAGTCGCAACTGGTCTCAGATATTAAAAGACATTTAAATTATATAAACATGAAATATCATGGTCAGTATTTCTACATTGTACAAGTATAGGTCTTCGTAGTGAAAGTATATTATGGCCGTATTGGTAAAGATTTTTTAGGGTAAATAGTTGTACATGTCATGTGGGTAATCCTTTCTTTTAACATGCTAAGCAATACCAGTTTTACTTGAAATATCAGTATTTTCCCCCAACTTTGTAGAATTTTGCTTAATTCAACCCCAGCTGCATATTTTTTAAAGGAATTATACCATTTTAGATGGAATTTTTTATTACGGTACAAATGTGTAGATTTGCAGTGATCAGTACTGACAACAAATTTTGATGACTTTTCTTACTTTAATTTCATTTTGTCTAATTTCCGCACCTCCATTTTGACATTATAGTGAATTCTGATGATTTGCCAATGACAACTTTGATGACTTTTCTCACTTCAATACCAATATCCTTTTATAGTCAGATTTGTGCTCTAGTCATAGTCATACATTGTATACCGGTCAATACAATGCAGGTAGCAGTTAACATTTTATGGGGCTTTTCAGGAAAAAGGGTATGTCCCCATTTTTAAATGTGTGAAATTTTGATGTAGTCTAAATTTGTAGTAATATTATTATGAGGGTGTTTATGTACTTGAACATGTATTTCCTTTTTTTGTAAAAAATGTAATTTTGCTCTCTAGATTAGTGAGTTATAGGTAGATATTGATGATGCAATATACATTTGTCTTTATCATTGCTTCATGTGTGCTATTGCTGTTATTGTACAAAGGAAAGTGTGTTATTTGACTACATGGTTTAAATTGTTGAGAAAGGGATGTTATCAAACTGGGTATTTCAGGCATTTCTCTGAATCAATTTGCACAACTTATTCATTTCTTTGAGGAGTAATGAAAAAAATGTCAACTTTTCAACAAACAGTTTAATGTGACTTCAATTAGCATGTTTTACAATAGTGTTGTACATGTATTTGCATGTAATTCAAATTCAAATGTGGAAACAAGATCATGGTGATTCAATCAATGGGATTGTAAAACTATGGCATTTTCCCCTTTAATTGTTACCAAAATATGTCTGTAAAACTCTGTATACATGTATGTGGAATACAAAAGCTTTCATTTGTTGATAAACTTGTCTATTTTGATACTGCGGAGCCAGAAACTGGCAAATTTGAGTCATTGAAATTCATGAACTTTCAGCATTAAGATTTGATTGAATGACAAGCGATGAAATAAAATTTTGCTGTAAAAATGGCTGTCGTGGGACAATGCATAACAACTTTTTACAGCACTTTTCCCCCCATGTGATTAAATAACATGAACATGAAAGAGCCATGAATATTTAATTTTTAAGGTACATTAGGCCTCTTGTGCTGTATAATGGATTCATTTTCAGCACTTAACTTTTTTCATGTCACACATAATAATCATAATCATTGACGTTCTTTTGGTCAATATCCATTATTTATTTTTTCAGCTTTTTGTTTTTTTCAAGGTGCTGCATTTCAGTTAAAAAAATGAATAGTCTCTGTGCTTATGTTTTGCTATAGATATAAAACAATCTTATTTTTATGCCATTTGAAATTATAGCTTTATGTTTATAGATGAAATAAATATTGAGTGTTAATGAATGTGACTTTAACCCAGTATCTTGTCCTTTGTTACTGGTCAGGCCATTTCATTGTGAAAGAAATTGAAGAAAACAATTTTGGAAATGTTTATATTGTGGTGCATAAGAATCATCTGACAAGGCTCTGATAAGCTTAAAGTTTGATAAAGCAACTTTTTTTCAAGAAGCATGCATAAATTTAGTAAGCAGGTCTATTCATTCAGCCACAAAGTTTTGGAGAGTGACTATGATTTAAGAATTATTCTTGACCTGAGACGGGCTTTATAATTGTGTGACAAGTGTACTTTTTAAAATCTGTTTTTACAGGAAATATTTTAAGCCCCCCCCCCCCCCCCCCCTCCCCTAAACAAAAAAAAAAGTTTCCTTTGACAATGATGATGCAAACATAGTGTCCAATGAAAGAGTATGTATACTCCTGAAATATGAAATTGTGTGTTTTTTGATAAATGGTTGATTTGGTGACCCGTTGTATTTTTCTATTTGAACAACATCAAAACAAACACACACAGTATAGCTTCCTGAGTGAGCTGCCAAAGGGACTACCCAACCAAGTACCAAGTACAAATGAACAAAGCAAAAAGAAAACAATAATTTTTTGTAATTTCTCATTTTATTCATCAATTGGCATCACAGTAACATAGGCTTCAGATACAATACTAATCTTAATAATCTCTTAATAATAATGAAGAATGTACATATTTCATTCTTTACATAACTTTACATTTTCATTAATTTTTTTTTTGCCCCGACATGCTTTTCCATCCCCATGCATATCAGAGAATATACATCACACATCAATGTTATATATCTTCATGTAATATCCTTCACACGTTGTATCTCGCTATAATGTGTACAAGTTTTTAATCCAATTCAACTCTTATCTACATATATTTTTCAGGAAATGAAATATTTAAACACTGATTGATGTTGCAAAAAATCGTTAAATTCTTTAATATAGCATGAAACAACTGATGGAACATGCAAGATATAGGAGAATATATCTCACATCATTTTATTCTGAGCAATGACGATTTACAAAATGCAAGCTATATTTCATGTCTATGATCTGTGCATGTGTTCATGGAGAGTTTAGAAATGTATGGGCGTGTGATTCCATCAA
Source organism: Strongylocentrotus droebachiensis (assembly GCA_035222895.1). Lineage (NCBI taxonomy): Eukaryota > Metazoa > Echinodermata > Echinoidea > Camarodonta > Strongylocentrotidae > Strongylocentrotus > Strongylocentrotus droebachiensis. The sequence goes on along the minus strand of JAVYIG010002458.1, from coordinate 225,552 downwards.
TTTAGGAAAAACAGCAACTCTGAAAGGTCTCAAAATCACAAAAGTTGTGTACCTTGAATTTGTTTGATTAGACAGGTTCATGAACGATTTCTAAATGTCTGAATTTGAAACAGAACCTGACCATTTTCTTTCTGCTCCTACGTCTTGACATTGCAACAATGTCTTCTTAAATCTAAAGGTTTTCTCCTTCTCGTTCTTGACTTCATTTCATTCCATTCCATTTTAAATATCATATTTTAAATTTTGAGTTTTCCTTTCCTATCTTTCCCCCTTTTTTTGTAACCATTATAAAATGTTATTTTCTACAAAAAATAATTCTTTACTTCATATACATTGTGAAAACATTTAATAATTACATCATGTGAACTTCTCTCATAATTTATCTACAAAAACAAAGTTGGCAATTGACCATATTCGTAATTTAATCAAAGTTGATGCATAAATCATTGTAGAGTGTCTTGTAACAAATTATTTCATTCATCCGTTACAAATAAATGTATTTCAATAGTCAGGATGCGAATTGCAACATTAATTGTTGCTAAGTAGGACAACATTCAATTCAAAACTCTTGAGAAAAAAATTATTCATAACAGCTGAATAAATAATATGTAACAAGAAACTTAACTAAGGTTTAAATACCGGTATTAAATTTGATTACATTACGAAAAATGGTATATTGACAACAAATTTGATAAGCGTCACACACAGCCAATACAATTATTGTTTTTTAACATGCACCTGACATGATGTGTGCAAACAAGTATTAAATCGTACATATTGTAGTTTAAGAAACACCACTTTGTATCGGTCTGAATGAACCCATAATTCAAGTAACACATGCAATGAAAAAATATTGATGCATGCACATCATGAGTTTTTAGCACGGTTGTGATAAACATCATGCACAGCACATGCAACACTTTGAGTTAATCATGTAATGGAACATTCTTGATACATCTATCGGTACACTGTCTTTTTAAGAATGATTCACAATGTGCAGTAAGTGTATGAACGCACCCAACATCTGAGTTAGAAATATAATGTAAGAACCATGATATGTTCATATTACAAAATTTTAATCCTCTGTGTAGTCTATCTTGGGACAAGTTTCTAATTGTATCGTGAAGATTTGCAACGAATCTAATCAACCACAAAGTCAGGATGGCCAATTTGCTGAGTATGAAGAATAGCGATTGAGTCGAGATAGACTGATATCTATTACTCAAATTTCAGGTCCATCTTCGAAACAGATGGAAAAGATCTGAATCAATCACAAACACACAATCTCTTATGTACATATATGACCGATGTCAATCTCAGGTTACTTTCTAATCAATTCCAATCACCTGCGACACTTTGTGAGACACTGCCCCATATTGCATCATGTTATTATCAAAATACATGTACATGTATACATACCGGGTACATTAATCGTTTCCATATGGACACTTAAGTATCACTTCTTGTGAAATCAGAAATGTTTGCATGCATCAAAGTCGTGTGTACGGTATACGTGACTCGCAGAAGTCTGATGTACATGCAGCTAAATCAAGGAAAATATTACATTTTCATTATTTCGTTAATGTTCTAGGCAATAAAGCAAGCAGTCATTAACAATGAGTGTTTCATGTTGTGATGGTTTAAGAGTTTTCAGTTCAAAGAGCTATAAAACAATGATTGCATGGAGAGAACATATGTGTCCATGCACATAGTTAAAGATTAAAATTTTATTAAAGATACATGCACTTATCAACTATTTTAGGCCTATGGACAGCAAATGACCAGAAGGAAAATTAATACACGTAGTGAACAATTAAGGACTTGAAAGCTTCAAACAGTGCTCTGGTAAAATGAAAAAATAGCTCTGGTGAAAAACATTGAAATATAACATCACTTTGTGAGAAAATCGTACTTTCAAAAAGATCTCCCGTGAACGGAAAAGTATTTTTAACACTGATGACCAGGTACTGGTAATAAAAACAGGGGAAATATTTCTTTAAAAAAAGAAACAACAGATAGATCTGAAACACAACAGGGCAAGTTTTTTAATTGACTACATTGACTATCAAGTTGCTTTTAGATTACCGTACCATACATAATTAAATACACCGTACCATACATACAATACATAATTCTTACAGCATTTTAAGATGGCCTCATGAGTATAATTTAACCACAAACATTTCAATATGAAAATTGTCAAAAGTAACTTAAGGTCATTCGGCCAAGTTGAAATGATTTATAAAACCTAGAGGCATTGACTTCACACGATCTCAGAATGAAGCAAAGATACATATACAGGCATCTTCTGTTTTTAATAGAATACAATCTTGATTATAGTCAATATATACTATCTCTCCCCAGTACCTTTGAAAAATGATGCTTTTTCATTGAAGTCCTTTAAATTGTAATCTACATGTATCCCATAAGCTAAATGTATATTACAAATGTAGATTACAAACTATTTTAACAGTAACAATATGAAATGATTGATAGTCTACTAAAATGATTAATTGGATTGACATTTGTCGTAAAAGGGGACACTCGTGTCCCTTTGTTTCTTATCTGTGAAAAATGTATAAAGATCCCAAATCATTACAAAAATTGATGCAAGAAAGACTAATGATTTAAATGCAATTGATTTTCAAAAAGATACTTTTTATGTAAAAAATAAAAATGCAGGCAGGAAAAAATGCTCACCATCTTCACATGATCTGGCAAATTTAAAATCATCTATCATCAAATGATTTATCACACAAGACTTAGCGCTTAAAGGTACTACTCAACATTTCCAATAAATTGCGCAAACTTATCCAAAAAATTATATTAGGGTAACATAAGAATCACACATGAACATGTAGTTATCAGAAAATTGTATATAATCAGGTAAGGTATTGTAACAGAATTTCTTTTTATATCTGGCATAAACACAAATTTCAGAAAACATAAATACATGTAGGTAAACTTCACTCTTGAATAACAATGGAAATAATAATAATATAATATTTAATTTTTATATAGCGCTTTATACAAATGTCTCTAAGCGCTTTACAAATATAATATTACCCCGGTCATTGGAATCAGTGCTTGCCCGCACACACTGTGTGCACAATCTCCACTCCCTGAGGAGCATTCCAGCCGGGCGTTACTTGACGCTCACAAGCTGTTTGACCAACAATGACGGCCGCATCCTACCGGGTACCCATTTGACACCTGGGTGGAGAGTAGCAAGTGCAGGTTAATATCTAGCCAAAGGATATTAGTGCCGTGTCGGGATTCGAACCCTCGACCTTCGCATCTCCAGTCAAGCGCCTTAAACCACTAGACCACGAGTTAAAGATGATCATTAACAATGAAACTTTACTTTGTCTTCCATTTCAGAAAGACAAGTGGACTACTACACTGCACAAGAAGACGAGGTGTTAAATAGTGCCTTCAGAGAGTAATACACAGCAATATACATTAACCTTGATTATGAGTAATATACCCAAGTCTATAATTCATTCACACATATCTTCTTGTAAAATGAAATTGCACCAACTGATCATATTAACATTCCTATTTTCCTATTTGATAAGACTCTATTACCTTCTACATGTAAAATTCATAAAATAATAAGAAAACATGAACATTATAAAATAAACCCAAAGAAGACAAAATGAGGAGAAAATGAAGCTTTCCTTCATTGGTTAGATTTGGGTTTGCTGTAGAGCAAGCCTTAGTTTAGGAAACGTCTAGAATTATAATAGCTTCTTGGGATAAGGGCAACTACATGTACGTTCAGTAAATGTAGATTAATGTCTTGCCAAAGGATATTAGTGCCAGGGCGGGGCTCGAACAGCGGACCTTGTGTCTGGTGACATATCCACTCAACCACGACACCTCTACTTAGGAATTTATGTGACTAAAAGGTCACATCTCATATGTGTACAGTCTGAAACTTTCTCTCACTTTAAAAAATGATTGGAGAAGGAATGCAACCATGTCTCAATTTATGGTCTACACGCAGGTAAAAATGTCCATATCATACAACTCCCAAATTCTTGTTCTGTTCATAATTATATGCGCACAGTAGCAGTGGTAACTTGATAGAGCTGCTTTTGAATGTAAAAATGGAATGAAATAATAATTTAAAAAATCATTGAGTCAACATTGGGCAACAGGAAAATAACAGGACAAAAATTATGACTTTAAGTGGATAAGAGTCATGGTTCAAATATAAAACAAGGGAATTACGGCAACGTTACAAAATCTTGGCAACACATATTGTCAGCTGTATAATGGAATAAAGTCAATAATGGAATAAAAATTTGTAAAGCAAAAGAAGAAAGGCAACTGAAAAAAAGAACACCACGTGATATCTTTCTACGTTCAACAAAAAAAAAGAGAGATTTTCATGGTAAAACAATGATAGTTGTTGAACTACTTCATGATAATCATGATTTCTAGTAATGACAGAAAATAAATCCCACAGATTGAAACGACCCTTGCACTGAATTTCAAAGACAACAAATAAATGCTACCGGCCACATAGAATGGTATAATGTAGAAATATGTACATGTGTAGATTTGCAGGGATAGGAGAATCAACCAACAGTTATTTTCCCAACCATATATTGAACAAAAAAACATGTGGTTTCAGTGAATAAATGTTCTAGAGGTTTCCATTATTTTGTTTCAGTTTTGCTCCTCCAAACAGCCAATCTACGCCAAGAACGATGGATAAATAATTCTTTAAGTTTCTTTCAACTCATTACTTGTGGTGGAAAAGCTACACATTTTGAAATGAAACTGAAAATGTAGCTCTATTTTCAGAACTCAAATTTAGCTTCGACAACATAAGAAAGTAGGTTGAGATATCCCTTTAATATCAAAATGGGGCAAGTACAAGATATTTTGTCCAAAACACTATCGATTACATCAAAGAATTTGCATACTTGACAGGAATCCATATTCAACGACAGATACAATATCCATAGGCAAGCACACCTGCTGGTATTGGTTACTACAAAAGTACTGCGTTTGCTCTCGGTAAAAGAAAATTAGGGTATAGGGTAACTATATAAACAAGTATCGATCAGAGCAACCAACAGAGAGCAATTAGAGAAGTGTTCCACAAGCTAGCAACTATTAAGTAAAGACAGAGAAACACCTGTGCAATGTTATACTGTATGTCTGTACATGGACCCTAGAAAAAAACATTATAGTTTATCTTGAGTTCAAAGGCATGGAATAGAATTCCAAGAGAAACAGGTTTAAAGCGGAACTGCACTACTTGTAGCTACTTGCGCCCTCTATATAGTTAACAATGCCTAAGCGGTACCCATTGGTCCTTCATGATCCCCTTTTCCTTATGTTAACTGAGAGCTGATTTGACGAGATAACCATCTGTTGGTGACCAGACAGGGAGGCCTAATCCCTCTTGGCCAAACTAGTGTAGATAGGCGTTAAAGTAATTCTAAATTCCACTTGGACTTGACTTATGTCATTTGAGATCGATGCGTGGGGTGAGGAACTGAATTTGGTGGGAATCAATATTACATTTAGAGGTTGGGATAAGACAAGATTTCTTCCAGCTTTCACAGAGAATGTACAGCAGTGTCAATTAATTCCTTAGTTTACTAAAAACTATTGTTCAGGTTTGATAAACTCCTCCAATGATTTGATGAGATCTATGTAGGCACCACCATAAACCCTGTCTCATCGCCTTCCCCAGAACTGTATCCGTGCATGTGCTGACTTGCGCAGTGTGGGAGAAAAGTCGCCCTCTATTGGCTAACATCGTATAGGCGGTAGGGTTAATTATATAATATGTTTGAAGTCTTCGACATTCAGTGTAAGGTTCTACTTGATTCTATGAGAATTTAGTTTCCAGAATTCCAGATTTCAAGGTAAACTTAAATTCAAACCACCTCCCTCATATATAAGTACCATGGCTTTTAACTCTAAAATTCATAATACGAGAACGGCTAAAAAAGTACAAATGGGCATAGCAAAGCAAAATGTGAACGAATGAACAAGGTAATATTAAACAAGCTACAACCATGGCCTTTCAAATGGGAAACTTCATATTATAGAACACTTGCCTGTGCTTTTGACATGATGTGCTCTTGCAGTTGGGTTGAGTGCGAGGCAGAGAGAGATCTGGCTACTAACAGTTAACAATGGCATAACACTGGGTGTCATCAGACTGCATTTATTTAGTGTAAGTTATAATACAGCACTGGGTCTTAATGGGATATTTGCCATTACTGAAAGTCTAGCACTGGTGGGATTAAGCCTTTTGGTGTTACTTTTGGTGTTAAAAAAAGGGTGTTATCTTGCCATTTGACATTACCTACAGTGCAACAATTGGTGTTGTCTCGCTATTTGGTGTTAACAAGTGTGTGGACGCAGTGTTATCAGAATATATGTGTTAGCAGCATGTATGGTGTAACACCAGGTGTTATCTTGCCAGTCTGTGTTACCTATGGTGTAACACCAGGTGTTATCTTGCTACACTGTGTTACCTATTGAGTAACACCAGGTGTTATCTTGCAACACTGTGTTACCTATGGTGTAACACCAGGTGTTATCTTGCCAGGCTGTGTTACCTATGGTGTAACACCAGGTTTTATCTTGCTACATGGTGTTACCTATGGTGCAGCTACATGGTGTTACCTCTTGTGTAAAACTAGGGTGTTAGTTGATTGCACTGTATGGAGGAGGGCTATCGGTGTAGATCTTGAGTGCTCTCTCCTTCCGAGGGGAGTAGGTCACCTTCTGACCTGTCTTGGATAACCTGGAGAGAGAGAGAGAGAGAGAGAGAGAGAGAGGAAGGACAAGAGAAAGAGGGATTGGCAGGATAAGAGGATATAATAAGAGAATGGCAGATAGACAATGAGATGTAAAGCAAGACACAGAGAGAGAGAGAGAGAGAGAGAGAGAGAGAGCGAGAGAGAGGAAGAGCAAGAGACAGAGGGAGTGGGGAGATAGTAAGATATACAGAGAGAATGGCAGAAAGAAAGTGAGATGCAAAGGAAGACAGAGAGAGAGTGTGTGAGAGAGGGAGAGAGAGTGTGTGAGAGAGGGAGAGAGAGAGAGAGAGAGCGAGTATGTGGGAGAGGGAGAGAGAGAGTGAGAGAGAGAGAGAAAATATAAATGATGATTAATTAATCATTATTATTATCATCATTGTCATCAACAGCAGCAGGGCAGGGCTTGAAAAAAACACATTGTGAACAGTACACCATAAGTTGCACTCTACATCGATATAAACATCATTAATACATGAAATATAAAATCAAAATGAGAGGGCTAGATGTCCCCTCTGTCACGCTGTAATTACCCCCATTATCATCGTCGTCAATAGGTCCCATATTCCTTTGTTACCATCGTCATAATCATCATTATAATCAGCACTACATCATCATTAACCACGCCATCATCAATCATCTTGATTTTCCTCATCAATTCTTCACTAGCATTATATCCTTACAACTGGTGTGTTGGCTCAGTCAGTAGAGCGTCCGCCTCACAACCGGGAGGTCGTGGGTTCGAACCCCGGCCGCGTCATACCAAAAGACGTTAAAAGACAGGAGTTGCTGCTACCTTGTTTGGCGTTCAACAATAAGGGATAGAGCAACGTCGATCTGGCGCTGCTCATTGGCTGCCAGGCTCACGATCAATTGGACAAAATGAATTTCAATTTTCGGTTAATTTAATAAAATTTGCAGAGGATTTTAAAAGATTATTATTATTATTATTATTATTAACCATAACGACAGTCATCAACACAACCAACATTATGTCCACCACCGCTTAGAACTGCTTTTGCTATCAAAACAACCTCCAGGAAAAATTAGCTTATCTGCTACATACCTTGCATTTTCCTTCTTCTGTATCTCTTTCTTCTCATCTTCTTGTAACTCCTTCAGCTCCTCCCTATTATCTCTGTTAAAAAGAATAAAAGATTTGTTTTGAGTGGAATGATTTTTACAGGCAACCGGTGGGGCAGGAATGGAGTAAATGCATGATATAGCTCCCACCCAACAACTAACACACATAGAATGAGAGTGAGAGAGAGAGAGAGAGAGAGAGAGAGAGAGGGGGGGGGGGGGGAGAAAGCGAAAGAATGATAGCCATAAATAGTCATAGACAGAAAGACAGTCATAGACATTAACAGACAGAAAAAAGAGAATTTCCGGAAAATAGAAACAGAGAGAGAGACAGAGAGAGAGAGAGAGAAGAGGGAGGGGGCTGACGGACAAAAGAAATTAAGTGAGAGAGAGAGCAAGAGACTAAGATAAAGAAAACAAACTTAATTCACTATCTATCCACACTTATCCATCTAGCGATCTATATATCTAATTAAATAAATGAACAAAGAGATACAGAAAAGAATATATGAGTGAGTAGATACATACAGTAGATTGACAATAAAGTACCACCATTCTCACCTGTAGTAGATAACCGTCCCATCATCAGTGATGTAGAGAGGCCATGTATTGAGTGCAGTCACCCTGGGCTCCCATTCCAAGTCAGTGTTCATCTCAAGGAGTGAGATCTCACAGGGGAACGTGCCACGCCCCTTGGCAAACTCAATGTTCTCCAAAGGGATCTCGCTTAGCTCCGACAACTGCGGGAAGAGAATGCAACAGGAATTCGGCTCAGAAAAATATAAATCTTGATCATTGCAGTTGGCAGAGCTGATGACCCCTAAAAATAGACTTTTATTAAAGCTTATCAACACTAGTGTGGCTAGGAGGGATTAGACCACACAGCGAGGTCACTGACTCAGCTCTCAAATAACATAAGAAATAGAGGATCATGGGGGACCAACAGGCACCGATTGGGGAAGTTTTCTATATAGAGAGAGCAAGTATCTACAAGCAGGACAGTGGGGCTTTAAGAATGAATGAATCTGCATGAGGGGTGACTCTTTATGGTGAGGGGGAGGGGGGAGGGGGGCGGGGGCGGGGGGGGGGGGGGGGGAGGGGAGGGAGGAAACAAATCCCCACCACAGGTGGTATTCACTCCAAGGCCCTGTTTCATTAAACTTTTTATCAATAACAAATGCTAAATTTCTATTACAAATTTGCTCTCAGCTAATCAAATGCCATGATTTCAATTGTTTATAACAGTTATTGTAATTTATTATTGATAACAAGTTTTTTTAAACAGGGCCCAAATCAGTGTTGATTCAAGGAGTGAGAAATCGCGAGGGTACGTGCCCCAGCCCTTGGCAAACTTGCTGCTCCCCATCTCTGACAACTGGAAGTGGAGAGAGTGACAGGAACTTGGCTCAAAGATATTTTATCATTTCAGTAAAGTAACTCCCTAAATATAGACTTGTGACATTTTCTCATTTTAGGAAAAACTCTCCATATACATACAGTACATGTTTTGGGATTTGTAGGGGTAGGGGGCATCTCCAAATTACTTTTGTCAATTTATAACGTCTTTTCTCTGGACAGGTGCCACTTATACATGTATCTTGATAACTAGAGGTGGAGACAACAAGAATGAGAGGTAGAAATATTAAAGGAAAGCACAGTTGGGCAAGTTTGAACTCTCCACAGGGGTGCTGCTAATCCCTGACATCTTCAGGAAGTGAACGAGAGAGAAAGATGGTCGACTATAACCTCAAGTATAGAAAGATTGTATTGGTCATTTAAAAGTTCTACAGCAGCATCATGCAAATACTTTTGAGCTCATCACATAAATTATTTTCATAATTTAATTTCAACTAAATACATCTAGGTATTTGCGCATTTTATCATGAAATACTTTTTTTCTATCTTACGGCTGCCTTGAAATCCGAGACATTGGTATCGTCCAGAATCTCTTCTCAAAGTAATCGAATTTCATCTCTTAAAGGTGCAATCACCTCATTTAAAATGAGTTTGTATTAAAGCATGTTTTGTTTGTCTTCTAAGGTCTTCTAACACTATACTAACAATGTTTTTCTAACTTTATTCATCTTACCGCTGTCTTGAGATCGGAGACGTTGGTATCGTCCAGAATCACCTCTTCAAAGTGATCTAACTTCATCTCTTTAAGGTGCAATCACCTCACTTAAATGCCTCATTTTAAATGTCTTTGTTGAATGGTATTCTATATCTTCTAATGTCTTCTAACACTAGACAAACAATTTCTTTTCAAACTTTGTTCATCTTACCGCTGTCTTGAGATCGGAGACGTTGGTATCGTCCAGAATGACCTCCTCGAAGGGGTCTAGCTTCATCTGCGAAGGGCGCCATCGCCTGACGTACAATGCAAGCTGGGATGACGATGCGACTTGCTCTGGTCCTAAAAGAACAAAGATTTTGAGACAAATGTTCCAATTGACCTTATCTAATGAGAAAAACATGGCCATAATTCATAAAACTTTTAAAAAAATCAATAACAAGTCAATAAGCCACCTTAACTGTTTGGCTATGAGTGAATTTGTATGAGAATGTTAGCTTTTGTATTGTCCATAAGACAGTTTATGAAACAGGGCACACATCTTTATTTTTTTAAACATAATTAAAAATAGTTGAGTTTGTATCGCAGTATACATACGTACAAGAAAAAAGCCAACCTCATAGTTGTGATAATAATCAAGCAAGTAATGTTCTGGGAAAAGGTCCATCTCTATTGCTGGGGAGAGTTTGTCAATATTCCCCGCAATTCATTAGTAAAGCTTGTATGATTTTCATTAAATTTTCGGGAAACGTATACCGGTGCAGGTTTACTTTGTGTGCTTTTTAACTTTCCCAAAAAACAAGAAGAGGGAATCTATAGGTATCACAACTGTTGTTTAAACATCAAAATATAGGAAATATTCCTCAAAAATAGAAATGGTTGAGCAGGTATCGGAAGTGCCTTGTTTTCAAGGATGAAGAATGATTATCTTACTATCTAGGAGCTCCACAAAGACTTCCCAGTTTGTGAAGATGGGGATATCCTCTTCATAGATGCGATCGTTGAGAAAGATGGTGGCTGGGTTCTTCCAAGACTTCTTGCGCAGACGTAACCTGTACAGGCAGGAAATAATGAAATATTCAATAGTCATTCAAGTCAAATTAAATTCAAATGGTGTTTTTCCTTTTAATGAATTGACATTACTTCATAAGATCACTGTCTAACAAAGAGGTCATCAGGTCAACAATAATTACAGCGATAAGTAAAGCCATTTCACCAAAGAAATGTGAACACTTCTTGATTTTGAGTAGTTTTACTTGTCCTAGAGTAGGGTCTAAAACCGTGTAAAATTCATTGTTTTGAAGTTGGTAGGTGGACAAAAACATAAATAACAAACTGACTAAACAAAACAGAGTGAAAAGCATAACACAAGAAGTAAATATCATGTATGTTTTAACAGAGTATTGACCAGGGATATATTTTGCTTAACGACAAGCAGCCAATAGTAAAATTTAGAGCTATTGACCAGGGATATATTTTGCTGTAATGACAAGCAGCCAATAGTAAAATTTAGAGCCATTGGTTTGACCAATCAGAGGCCTGGAATGTTGATAGGAGGTACTGTACATTGTACTATTATCTACTGTTTATAAAGCTTCCAAGTGGTACAATAAATCAGTGTATTTAATATCTTTAGCTCAGTACCCGGATGACTGATCAATACTGTTTCCGTATTGCTCTGTCATCCGGGGAACTTCAACTGTTGATAAAATATTGCTTGAATATCAAAGATCAACAACACTTTTGCTGGTACTCGGTCACTGTACAATAGGTAAGTCAAATTTTGTTATTTCGCTAGTCAGCCTTATATTACAGATAATAATTATAATATTATATGGCTTTGTTTTGGGGCGATACTATATAAATATTGCTCTTGCTATGACAATATATTTTTGCATCACACTCAAAGCCAACCAATATTATATAAATAACTATATGCCGACCTGTCTAGAGGGACGTCTATACTGCACTTCTTCTTGAGTTCAGGAAGAAGCTCCTTCTTGGACTGCAACACAGTCATACCTTTGGCAAACACCCAATCAAACAGATATCTGATGGGCTGTGGGAAAAAAGAAAGAAAAAAATGTATGTATGTTGCAGGGTGGTAAAAAGTTCAAATGTCTCATAAATTTAATTTTGTCTCCAATCAACCATTACAATTTTTGCACAAATTTAGTTTAGCTTCAAAGGCATAGCCAACTGATGTTTTAGAAGTAATCTAGCTTCGTGGTAAATCAATAGTATAGACCCAAAGTTTATGTAATGTTAATGTGATGTCCATGTAATACTGGTAGAAAATGAAATGTATGTTAAGCAAAGATTTGGAAGAAAAACAACTGATACAGGAATGATTCTGGCAGGGCACTACTATATATATTCATTGCATAAAAATATTCAACAGATGATTTTATCATTTATGTATTGTAGAAGATCTTATACCAACGTTACATGAACATCATCATAATTTGTGCCCCAACCTCATGGAATGACCCAAATACAAACAGATACGGTAACAGGTCTAGACTAAACATACCTCATTTGAGTTGACTAGTAGTTGGTGAATATTCACTCGGTACTCCCCCTTCCTAAGAGCTCTGCCAAGTTTGATGACTATCCGACTGTCATCGCTGTATGATTGCAGCGTCTCATTCAAACGGATACTCTCAAACTCCTGATTGTTAGCGTATACTCTATAAACCTGTAAGTAATGGCAACAAATTATTATTATCATTATTATTAATATTGTTAAATCACATCCTCATTTTATAATTATCGGTGCTTCAGTGTTAAATCTTTAATTAAATATGTAGAATGAAATGTGAAGTTTAATGGGGTCAAGTGGTACATGCCAATAAATGCACTGTTTCCAAACCTTTGAATGATTTGACCAAGGCCATCTTGAATATATCCACTGACTATAACATCACAATTCCATGTCAAAGCGAAAAACACTGACTTTTAAACTAGGGCTCCTCTATCTCACTACTGTGCTATGCACCTCAACTTCATTTATGGCAGTAATTTTAACATTACCACTCAAAGCAATCAATTTATATGTGAAATATGTCATCATATAGAATTACAGTTTATAGTTTATATCCACTGTGACTGGGACAGAAGGCTTTTTGCCACAGTTATTAGATTAACCTTTTGTCTGTCCCTGGCATTCCAGTGGTTGCATTATCTATACTTGCTCAATTGTCCGTTTTCTTATTTTATTTGATTTATTGCCAAATAAAATAATCATAATAAAAGAAATCCCCTGCCATGAACAAAATGTGTTCATATAAGGTGTTATATACCTCACTTAAGTAATCCAGCCCTCTGATTGGTCGAAATTGCATTCATAAACTTCAACTGTTCCTGTGAAATTCTCGGTAACCATGCATAAAACATTTCAATATTTTTAATAACCATGGTTATTAAAAAAATAAGTCAGTCTCCATGGTTACCCCATAGGTTTACATGTTAAAAAATGGTTTGAGCGATGAAGGATACCATACGTGTGCGAAAAATTGGTCGGTAATTTCATACAAGACAAGACAATTCCAAACAAGACAAAAATGGCTCAAGAATCTCTCCCAAGATTTCAACTTATCAAATGCAAGACTCGCTGACAGCAAGAACAACAAAAAGGGTACGTGAAATTATCCATAAACATGTTCGTTTAGTTGCTGAAAAAGCATAGACGTATAGACTGTAGACGAAATTAGATCTAGTTGTCAGGGTGTCTGATCGCGTACCCGATGTTGTGTGTTAAAATTATTCACATAGAGATTGTACGCAATGCATTCCCTATGCAGTCTACGTGCATTCCGCGACCATGCAAAAAAGGTCAATTTTTTTTTTCAATTCGAGATTCAAACCTTTATAATCTGTTGTGATCCTGAAGGTGATACTCAATAAGTGAGGTGTCATATGAAAGCGCAGGTTCTTCTCCATATTCCCCACAGGGCCGGCCCACCCCCAAAATTGTAAAAATATCTTGCTTAGACTAGAATCTAGATCTAGTCTACTTTCAAAGATACAAAAATAGATCTAGTTGTCAGGGTGTCTTGATCGCGCACCCGATGCATGTTGTGTGTTAAGGTCAGGTTTTTTTTTCAATTCGAGATTCAAACCTTTATAATCTGTTGTGATCCTGAAGGTGATACTCAATAAGTGAGGTGTCATATGAAAGCGCAGGTTCTTCTCCATATTCCCCACAGGGCCGGCCCACCCCCAAAATGTAAAAATATCTTGCTTAGACTAGAATCAAGATCTAGTCTAGATCTACTCTCAAAGATACACTCATAAAACACAACCGTGCAGATAAACTAGAGAAAGGCCAAGGTGGTGTCATTAGTTGACTCTTTTGTTTTCGGCATATAAAAGTATTAATGACTGCTTTAATATTCGAGAAATAGTTGTTTTTATACGCTCTCGGGAAGGTTACAATTGGGCTATTCCCCTCGGCACGCCTCGGGTAATAGCACAATTCTAACCTTCCCTTGAGCGTATAAAAACAACTATTTCTCTCAAAGCAGTCATTAATACTATACTATCATTGAAAAGGATAAGGTAAGAATTCTTGGTAGATTTTTGTGTCAATTTGGTATATAAAAAACATATCGACTGCTTTAATATTCAAGGCTTGGCTGTTGGCTCCCAGGGACGTTGCATCCTGCCATGACCCCTCAGCGCGCCGCCCACCCAGGCGTGCCTCGGGGTCATGGCAGGATGTGCACGTACCCTTGAGCCTATAAAAACAGCCGGGCCTCTAATAGCAGTCAATATATCTATACAACTCTTCAACATACCTTGAAATTGAACGCTGTCGTTCCTACGTGGGTCTCAATGCAAGACTTGAAGAATCCTAACGACATCCGTCTGTCAAGATTTACCAACAGCACTGGAAGAAAGAAAGCAAGACATCAAAATCACAACATTCTGTATACCTAAGCGGTAAAGCCAATATTTTCATGCACAAAATTTGGCCAATGGCAAGAGAAACAGACTTTATTATGAGTTATTGTTTTAAAGGTGTAGACCAGTTCTGGGAAGACACGTTGTGGAATCGATCAGAAAAGTTTGATTATCTAGCATATAAGTATTGGTGTGCACTGCAAGGTTCTGGAATCTTCTAAACGATAAGAAATTAGGCCCAGTCTTGGTAAAGTTACAAGCACTGTACACAGACAGATGTATATGGGACTACGGGATATCTATCCAGTCCAGATAGATATGATACTTTACCAAATATATATATAGGCAGTTTCCCTGCAAAATTTGTATCATCACGTATTAGTCAAAACATATTCTTTCACATGATTTTTAGGAGCTTTCATTTCATTTTAAGAGAGGGGGGAGGGGGGGCATTTCCAAAACTGGTCTTTACCTTTAAGCTATCATCAACCGAGGCTGTATTTACAATGTGGACCCCAACTTCATGAAAAACAAAACCCTTGCAAAATAATAGCTTATACAATAGATACTGAAAGCATATCAAGGCATTTGTGATCAAAGCATGCTACACTAACTACACTGACTGTACATTAAAGGATCACCAATTATCTTAATAGACACTGGAAATACAAGCATGGTCTGATTCAAACTATTTTCATTATCTTCATACCTGCCAGAATATTTCAGCAAAAATTAGGAATACAGTCTATTTACTATACTTTTCACACAGAATATTTCAGCAAAAAATAGGAATCTAGTGTTCAAAACAATGGCTTAATGGCCAAAGAGTAGGAATCATTTATCCAAAATATGTATGGTTGGCAGCTAAGTATCTTTTAGGAGACTTGAGAGCGAAAAACAAAATTAAGTTTAGATCAATTACTTTGGAAGAAAAGAAGAAAAAAACACCTATTTGAATAAAACAGGGTGTGAAATGATTTTACAGCAACTCATACCTCTGCCTTCCTCTGTGTCTGACAGCTCTAACGGCTTGAAGTACCAAATCTTCTTCTTCTTCTGTGCTCTTGCTGCGTCACTGGCTTCCTGATCAGAGTCTACACTAGGTTCCACATACCCTAGAGGAGGTCCGCTTGGACCCCCCTGCTCCACCCCGTCTCCGCCCCTGTCACACGCCTGGTCCACCGCATCCCTCCGCCTATGAATAGCATCCATGATCTGAGGGTTGAGGGGTCCGGGGAGAGGGCTCATGGCACGGGGGCGAAGGATCCCCGCGTCCGGAACCTGCAGCTTCCCACATTCCGTGCACGACGCTGCAGCCTGCGATTGCGACGCCACCGGCAACGTCAAGTGACTCTTGGCGATTTGTCTCTGACTAGATAACGATGGCACACGGGCGGCGCTCTCCCCTTTGTCTCTATGACTCGCATCCTTCCGCGGATGCGAGGACGATGTCTCGTCACTCGTGACCGGTTGTGCTGCGTTTAACGCATCAGTTAATTCCTGGGCATTCAAAGGGTCCACGATGCTTTGTTTCTCTTGAGGACCGTCGCACCCGCCATCGGGTTCACCGCGGAGTTCATCACCAACTACATTATCCTCCTCTCCTGCTTGCTCGTCCGTTAGCCTGGCTTCATTCAGGGACACAACACCACTGTCTGTTTCACTCCCAACCAAATTCACACCGTTCTTCTCCAGTGGCTGATCATCGCTCAGCGTTGAGGAGCTTCCTGTCGGGCTGGGCGTCGGGATTTTGTTGGGAGAGAGGCCTCCAGTCTCGACTTGTAGGTCAGAGAATTTCTCTGCTACCGAGTCGTTTGAAGAACTCGTCTCGGACACCTCCTCCTTGGCACTGTCCTCCTCTTCTGAATCAAACAAGCAAATAAGTCATTAAGGATCTGGCTCTACTCATGAAAATACACTACCAATAATCTATTTTCATTATCTACAAGTGTTGTATAATCATCATTATCAACGTCATCATAATCTTAATCACCCACATCGCAACCATTACCATCACCACCGTCATCTTCTTGTTCAACAACATCATCATCTTCCTCCTCCTCCTTCTCCTCATCATCATCAATACCAACACCATTATCGTTATCAACATCATTGTCACGATAATAGCCATTACCATCCATCTCTCATCATCACCATTATCATCAACATAATCATCACCACCATTATCATGACCAAAACCATAATCGTCATCATCATTATCTCAACAATGATCGGTATTAACATCATTGTCACATTATAGCCATTAACATCTCTCATTCTCATCACCGTCATTATCATCATCATCACCACCACAACTACCACCACCACCAACACCATCATCATCATAATAACCATTAACATCTCTCATCTACCACTACTACCTTCGTCATCATCACCACCACCACCACCACCACCATCATCGCCAGCGCCACCACTATCATCATCACCATCACCACCCCTACCCCCAGCAGCATCATCATCACCACCATCACCTCCACCACCACCACCACCACCATCATCATCACCACCACCTCCACCACCAGCATCATCATCACCACCATAGACCACCACCATCATCACCACCATCACCACCACCATCATCACCACCACCACCATCATCATCATCATCATCATCACCTCCACCACCACCACTACCTCATCACCTCCACCATAATTGTTCTTTACCTCCTGAGAGAGGCGGGAGTGATACAAGGAGACGGATTGTGTTGGCATATCTGTCCAGCAGTGTGTAGAGCTGGGAATGAGGAAAGTCTGTGTCCATGTCTTCCAGTCCACTTGCTTCAACAAACACCTGTTAGGAAAAAGTTATCAATATCTTGGTTACCCAGGGTAGCCTCATCTTCCTGAGGGCCCTGCAATACCCCAGCTTAAACCGAGCTGCCATGAAAAGATGCTCAAACATTCAAGGAATTTATACCCAAATTAATATCCATCACATCTGTTACACTTTTTGTTTAATATAGATCTGAAACATCACGACACAATTTGACTCCCATCAATGTTCACTATTAAACGGTGGGCAAAGGAATCATGGCCATGGATACCATTTGTCCTGCTCTACAGTTTATTTTTTTGCTACTAGTTTGGCCAGGAGGGATTAGACCTCCCTGCATGGTCACTGACAGGTGGTTATCTCATCAAATCAGCTCTCAATTAACATAAGAAAAGAGGATCATGGGGGACCAACGTGTACCACTTTGGCATTGTTTGCTATATAGAGGGCGCAAGTAGCTACAAGTAGTGCAGTCCCACTTTAAGGAATATAAATCCAGATTATTATTTCTTACCTTATTGCATTTACTGAATCCTTCTGTTTTCAGGTTCTTGCCCGGTACAGTGAGAAGACGAAGCTCGTTGTAATATTTCTCTAAAACAAGACGCATCTTGCTGGGTGGCAGACCAGTTAACTGTGGAGAGAATGAAGTAGATGAAAGCAAAGAGGGAGAGAGAGGCAAAGGAGAGAGAGAGAGAGGAGAGAGAGAGAGAGGTACAAAAAAAAAAAAGACAGAGATAGCAACACAGAAAGAGAACACAAAAAAGAATTATTGTCTAAAATATACTTATTTTACGACTCTTAGATAGTAAAACGAAATGAAAAATATAACAATTTTTTTTTTAAATAATATATTTTTGGGGTGGAGCTGCATACCACAATGTCATTCTAATGTTACAACTGTTCTTTCCAATTAGCACCCCAAAATACTTGCATGTGTAATTACTTTGAGTGTTGTATGCATGGCTCTGTTCCGCAGTATAACATTGGCTTGATCAAGAATTACATATCCTCTAGACAGCTACGTTCTCAAAACTCTTGCTTACTTGTTATTGCTAGGGTTAACACAAAGTGGAGGAGCAAACCTTCGCTCATGCTGGGCTGTCATTATGGAATACTCTCCATCAACGGATTAAAAATAGCAGTTCTGGTGAAGTGTTAAAAAGTAATCTTAAGAAATATCTGTTTCATTTAGCCTATAATTGATTACCATAATTCCATTACCTTTCATGTCCATACCTTTCCTAATGTACTTTTGTCTATCATTATATATTTAATCTTTTGCAGGTTTGCACCTTGAGCATTTGATTGTCAAGTGGATTTGGCGTCTTACAAATCTTATGTATAATCATAATGAAAACAGGAAAAATGTCTTTCAAATACGTTTTAATCTGTATTTTGACTTAAATTTACCCTCCTAACCAGGAATATCACTTACCCCTTCGATCTGATCTTTGAAATCTACGAGGGTTGTTTGATGATAAGCTCTGGTTGTGATAGGATTGTGTATCTCACCTTGCCTCAGGTCCACCACAAATAGTTTGATGGTCACACCTACACAAAGTAAACACAAGAATTTTATGACGCTATAGTATTGATAGGTTAATTGGTGATTGTTTTACCTGATTGTTAAAGGCTAAGTCCACTCCAAAAATAATTTGCTTTTAATAGATGCAGAAAAACAAAAGAAATAGAGCAAAAAAAATTGAGTAAAATCAGATAAATAATAAGGAAGCTATGAATTTTTTAATAAGTATGAAAAACTATAAAGCTTGGAAAATCACTACACAAATTACCAATTTGGTTATCAGTTTGTGACGTCATTGCCTCACTAGTTATCAATTGCTTTATATATTTTTATCCCATTAATTTCCCTTTTTATCCCTAAAAACTTGATTTCCCCCATGCCTTTGCCCAGGTTTTATGATTTGTATCATATTACATACATGACATTTCACAAAATCTTTTATGAACTTATAAGAATTTATACAAAAAAAATTATACAAAAAAAAAATTCTCACCTCCTGGCTTGTAGCTCTGAAACTGTTGCTCCGCTGTCCTTGTCTCCATCAGAAGGTCAAACATATATGACCCCTTGACCCCTCCAAGGAGTTGACCCATGGGTGTGTCCTCTTCCCCCTCATACGACCTCTCAAGCGACTCGTGGAACTCGTCATACTTGACCAGTCGGCACTGCTCTACCGGTATGACTTCATCGTATCCAAGCAACTGCAAGAACAAGCACGCATTTCATCATAGGGTATAATGTAACTTTGAAAGGCATTTGATTAATTGGTCTAAATGGTTACGGGAATCAAGACTGAAAGTTTATCTATAAAGCCTATTGAATAGCAATGATTATAAGATGATGAAGCAGATCCTAATTGATTGTTTGGTTGAGAGCGTACACATGACCAGTCATTTATTTTGCCTAACATGTAATTTTATTAAAGAACGGTCATTAGCAAATACTAATGACCAGTCATTATTAAAATCATGTTATAAAACATAATTTTATAAAACAAATAAAACATTATCTTATAAAATAAATAATACGCCACATTTTGTTCGGGCATAAGTAATATTACTCACGCTCGGTACTTTCGAAACCGTACAAACACCCTCGGCTATCGCTTCGGGCGTGTTAGACTGTTCCAAGATACCTTGTGTAGCCTGTTCTAAAGGTACCTTGTGTGGGTAATTCTTACTAATGCCCTCACTGATGTGTATTATTTGTATACCAATGCTTACCTGATGGCCCTGTTGTGTAGCCTCTGTTAATGTCTTGTCCTTGTGCACCTCTAGTCTTGTTTCGATCGTCTTTCCTGTCACTGGATGAACTCCAAACAGCTTGATCTGTAAGACATCATCAAACAACTCATTAAAGGCATCGTTTAACAATCTTAAATCTGAGATGCATGGCCTTACGTGTTATCATCGATGTGATATGGTGTAATATTGAAGCCCTAAAAAAATTGCGCTTTAAAATGATCATGAAGTGCCTCAAGAAATTTAAAATCTTTGAGTGACCGGTTTTACCAAACTCATTTTCCCCAAACAGACTGTTATAAAAACCATTAGGAAAACAAATTTTTAAAATTTTCGATTTCCAATCATAAATATCTTGATAATCAGACAGGCGATCGGCTTGTAAAAATCACGAGATTCCTGACTGACCTAAAGGTTTATAATTATGATTGCAGCATGAGCTAAATCCAGGATGTTGTTTCAGAATCTGAGGCAATGTTACTGAGTCACTTTAAAGGAACTTTGTATCTCGTATCAACTCACCTTGCATGTGTTCCTCTCTATCTCCCGTTGTCTCTTCTCTTCTTCCTCCTCCTGATACAGACCCGTGGAGAGGTGGGAAATGTGGCTCGGGAAATTGTCTGCGTTCATGAAACCTGTAGAGAAAGAACAGAATCAGATGGTGGTGATGATAATAATAATAAGAAGAAGTTAACGCAAAGCGTAGCATCCCCTTGGCCTATATACGTCAGAAATTCCATCAAAATGCACCCAACATTACTTAAGTTATCAAACAGAAACATTTTTGCATAAAACCCATTCTATTCGAAAAATAGACTTTCTATTTTAGTCTAAAAAAATGGACTGATTTTCATTAAAATGGGTGCTCAAAATTTTGATAATTGTACTCCAATTGTTTCAAATTTCAAAACTTAATTTAAAAAAGTAATCACAAAGTGCGGCAGCTTTTTTGTATTGCCCAAGTTATTGAATTGCAAGCTCGGCTTCTGCCGAACCTGCTAGAGCATGCTGCCAAGGTTTGGCTTCTGCCGAACCTCACACAGCACGCTGCCAAGGTTTGGCTTCTGCCGAACCTGCCAGAGCACGCTGCAAGGGTTCGGCTTCTGTCGAACCGGCCAGAGTAGGCCGTCAAAGTTCGGCTTCTGCCAAACCTGCCAGAGCATGCTGCCAAGTTTCGGCTTCTGCTGAACCTGCCAGAGTAGGCCATCAAAGTTCGGCTTCTGCCGAACCTGCCAGAGTAGGCCGTCAAAGTTCGGCTTCTGCCGAACCTGCCAGAGCATACCGCCAAAGTTCGGATTCTGCCGAACCTGCCAGAGCACGCTGCCAAAGTTCGGCTTCTGCCGAACCTGCCAGATTAGGCCGTCAAAGGTCAGCTTCTGCCGAACCTGCCAGAGAATGCCGCCAAAGTTCGGCTTCTGCCGAACCTGCCAGAGCACGCTGCCAAGGTTTGGCTTCTGCCGAACCTGCCAGATTAGGCAGTCAAAGTTCGGCTTCTGCCGAACCTGCCAGAGCACGCTGCCAAAGTTCGGCTTCTGCCGAACCTGCCAGATTAGGCCGTCAAAGTTCGGCTTTTGCCAAACCTGCTAGATTAGCCCGTCAAAGTTCGGCTTCTGCCGAACCTGCCAGAGCACGCTGCCAAAGTTCGGCTTCTGCCGAACCTGCCAGATTAGGCCGTCAAAGTTCGGCTTTTGCCGAACCTGCTAGATTAGCCCGTCAAAGTTCGGCTTCTGCCGAACCTGCCAGAGCACGCTGCCAAAGTTCGGGTTCTGCCAAACCTGCCAGATTAGGCAGTCAAAGTTCGGCTTCTGCCGAACCTGCCAGAGCACGCTGCCAAAGTTCGGCTTTTGCCGAACCTGCTAGATTAGGCCGTCAAAGTTCGGCTTTTGAAGCCGAACTTTGGCAGGGTGCTCTGGCAGGTTTGGCAGAAGCCGAACCGTGGCAGGGTGCTCTGGCAGGTTCGGCAAAAGCCGAACTTTGGCGGCATGCTCTGGCAGGTTCGGCAGAAGCCGAACTTTAACGGACTGCTCTGGCAGGTTCGGCAGAAGCCGAACTTTAAAGGACTGCTCTGGCAGGTTCGGCAAAAGCCGAACTTTGGCGGCATGCTCTGGCAGGTTCGGCAAAAGCCGAACTTTAACAGCGTGCTCTGGCAGGTTCGGCAGAAGCCGAACTTTAACGGCCTGCTCTGGCAGGTTCGGCAGAAGCCGAACTTTGGCGGCATGCTATGGCAGGTTCGGCAGAAGCCGAACTTTGGCGGCATGCTATGGCAGGTTCGGCAGAAGCCGAACTTTAACTGCCTGCTCTGGCAGGTTTGGCAAAAGCCGAACTTTGGCGGCATGCTCTGGCAGGTTCGGCAGAAGCCGAACCTTGGCAGCGTGCTCTGGAAGGTTCGGCAGAAGCCGAACTTTGAAGGCCGTCTCTGGCAGGTTCGGCAGAAGCCGAACCTTGGCAGTGTGCTCTGGCAGGTTCGACAGAAGCCGAACCTTGGCAGCTTGCTCTGGCAGGTTCGGCAGAAGCCAAACCTTGGCAGCATGCTCTAGCAGGTTCGGCAGAAGCCGAGCTTGCAATTCAATAACTTGGGCAATACAATAAAGCTGCCGCACTTTGTGATTACTTTTTTTAATTTAGTTTTGAAAATTGAAATAATTGGAGTACAATTTTCTAAATTTTAAGCACCCATTTTAATGAAAATCAGTCAATTTTTTTAGACTAAAATAGAAAGTCTATTTTTCGAATAGAATGGGTTATACATAATTACTGTAGCTATTTCTCGTGTACATAATTAGCAATTTTTAATTAGCAATTTTTGCATATTCATTGAGCTGTGACCCTGTGACCATTGACGTACATACTCAACAACATTACTTACGTTTTGGAATGAAAACCGCATTTTTGCATATAATTAGGTATTTTCTCATACCTTTGACCTTTGACCTACATACTCCGAAATCGAACATAGGCTGTGTTTTGATACCATGTACCTTCATATCAAATTTCATTTAAATCCGTCAAACATTACTAAAGTTTTATAAATGTAATGCTTCCTGGGAGAAATTTCAATTATTTAAACATATTTGTGGCTTACACCCAGTACAGATTGATCAATCGATCTTATTTACTGGGTGTAAGCCACAAATATGTTTAAATAATTACTAAAGTTATCGAACGGAAATCAGATTTGTTAAGAATGGAATGACTGACAGAAGGACGGACAGAAGAATGGATGGCAGCGTTACTACATCCCATTCGACTTCATCGACGAAGGGATAATAATAACAATTTTTTTTTTTTTTTTTTTTTTTACCGTGGGAAGCCTCATCAGATCCAATGCTATTCTTCCTGTGGGCCCTGCAAGTATCATCACCCCAGCAATTGCCAGAGACAAAGAAAATACTACTACTACTACTACTCACTAGCATTGTGAAGTGGGTCAATCTGTCTGTACATCAACATGTATGCATTCGTGGAACTGGTGTAAGAACTGGAGTAGTAGCCCCTGTAGTGTGTTGGCTCTCCCCCGTAGGTCTTGCGGATGTCGTCGTAAGTGATGCGCGATACGTGCTGGTCATTGAAGCAGTACCACTGGCCATCAGTGAAGGACCTAAGAATAAAGACAGAGAAAAAGAGAGAGAGAGAGAGAAACAGAGAGACAGAGAGAGAGAGAGAGAGAGAGAGAAACAGAGAGAGAGAGAGAGAGAGAGAATAATTGTTCAGCACTGTTAGGACTGTCTGCAAGTGCAGCGTATATCACTACTTCTTGAGCTTCAACACATGAATTAATTGTTTTATAAAATAGGTTGTAAATATAAATAGAAGGACAAGAAATAAGCAACAAACCTGATCAAAATGCCAAGAATTGCACAGCCATGTGGGCCGCCATTTGCTTTGAATGACAACACAGTATAAGCGCAGCCCGACAGTGTAATGAAAGTCTCAGTAGGCGCATCAATGTCCTTGTTATTTAAAACTGCATACATTTCATTGAGTCGTAATTCTATTCAAGCTGAAATCTTATCTTTTTTAACAATACCTGTACTTGGCACTAAGACACTCATCTAAACTCTCTCACTCTTTCTATTTTTCTTGTGCGCCTCGGAATAGAATTGTCTAGGTAGACGGCGCTACATAAATGCCTATTATTATTATTATTATTATTACATGCCAGAGATATGCATACCAGCAGCTTAACCGTGCATTATCCGACGAAGCTGTGGATTATGTTCATTCTCACCGGGCGTCGTCTTCACTCCTAGGATGCGGATATTATTGCGTCGTGAATATTGCTCTAGATGATCAAGTCGATTTGTGAGGTTACTTTTTTATGGAAACTGTTTTGCACGTGGTGTCATTTGATCTATCGGATTGCCTATATTATAGAGCCTGTTTTATGAACATAAATGTTCATTCTCACTTGATATATGCATAGTAATGTCCGCCCGATGCCGTCCCAGAATGCACCATGATGGAGAAGAGCTCGTAGGTGTAGGGCCCCCTCGTCTGTCGCTCCTGATCATTCCTGTGATTGGTGATGGCTGTAGTTGAGGCCTGCTCCATCACGATTCCCTCGTCGAGGGCATCCTCAAGTGAGTTCTCCTGACTCTGACTGCTCGGGCTTCCGTCCTCGTTCTCTGCTCCGCTGTCGGACTGTGTCTCACCTTCAACCTGCACAGATGAAACAAGATAATGCAAATAATAATCTGGATTTATAAAGCGCTTAAAGGGATAGTTGAGTTTTGTTGCAGAGGGTGCTACACAAAATATTTTTTTTGTGAGATAATGAAAAACTGAGTATCAAATTTCACCTTCAACCTGCAGCGATAAAACAAGATAATAATAATGATACAATCTGGATTTGTGTAGCCCTTAGAGCCTATCTGCACTACTTTGGTCAGAGGGGATTAGACCTCCCTGCATGGTCACTGGCAGGTGGTTATCTCATCAAATCATCTCTCAATTAACATAAGAAAAGGGGATCGTGGGGGATCAACAGGTACCGCTTAGGCATTGTTGGCTATGTAGAAGGCGCAAGGCTCTACAAATAGTGCAGTCCCGCTCAAAATACTGTCTTTAAAAGCTTTACAGATATTACGCAGGTCATCGGCTTCATTCATCCACTCCCTGACGAGTAGTCGTACCATATGGTTACCATAAGGTCACCATAAGGTCATATATTGCAATTACTAATACAAAGGCTTTCGTCATCCCGCCAGGTCCTCATTTCTCTCCTGGGTATGGAATGGCAAATGTAGATTAATATCTTGCCAAAAGATGCATATTTAAAGTGAGCTGCTAACAGGGGAAGTCACAGGATCAGCTACATTTCCCTAAAAGAAATCATCAGTCTAGTGGTGTGGCTTTACATCTGACAGGTCTTAAGGTTATTTGCATACCATTTAATTGGGTTAATAAGTGCAAGGGGAATGTACACGTTTATTTGGCAAAAATAGTTATTATTAAACGTTTAAGTAACATTTGAGCTAGAACTTACATCAGAAGGGAGATTATTCCATCTACAAGGACCAACAGATTTAAAGGAATGAAGAGTTGACTGACTGAGTGCCAAGGGATAATGGAATATATAACGAGACCGGAGTATTATATCGATGATAATCTTAAGTCTAGTGGAATGCTATCTATGGAAGACCCCTGCTGTCTAACTTACGTATGCTTGCACAGTCGTCTTTGTAGGTGGTTCCCCTTGCGAGTCAGCCTCGGCTACGACAAATGCATTTAGGTCGAGAATCTCAGGAAAAGTCATTCTAGAAAGCAAAACAATCAAACACAGGTAAAGGTAAAAGATTACAAATTTAGTATATACATGTAGTGCACTTGATACACACAAAAATCAAGTCAACATGATATTGATGTCTAAGTTTTATTGTTTAATATTAACTCATTCCAGAAGTACAATGACTTGTAAATGATGGAGTAAATATAGCTTACACTTGGTAATCAGTGGACTAAATCAACTAATAGTAATTATCATCATTATTTCTATCATCATCATTAGCCTCATTATAATGATTACAAATATCATTTTATCATAAATCAAATTAATGTTGAACTAACTTGTGACTGAGTTTGATACGTTGCATCATGTCATAATCAAATTTGAATTGTATGGGTTGCAGCGTACCATCATAATTACTCTAATTATTATTACAGTGAAACTTGTATATAAAGTCCACCCAAGAGAGACAAGAAGAGTGGTCTTCATAGGCAGGTGGTCTTTATGTACAGGTTTCTTTCATTACATATTTAAATGAGAAATACTATTCAAGGGAAACAGAAAATCTGGTCTTTCTATACAGGTGGTCCCTAAAGCAGGTTTCACTGTATCGTCAATATTAATTTATTAATTTACTTCTAATCTTTTGTCAGGGTAGCCCATTCACCAATAAGTAGTGGTCTTCCATGGGGCCCTGAATAATTATGAACATGTTTACATCAAAAAGCATAAAGTTTATACAGAACAGTTAAAATAAAATTCCACAGTACATTTAGAAAGATATAACACGCCAATAATAGACGTGGCACAACCGAATACTCGTTTGCGAAATAATAATATTTCAGTAACCTAGTTCAACTGTAATACCACTTGGAAAACAATGATTAAGTCGCAATTATGTGAATAAATCATAAAGAATTTGCACAGGTCAAATGAGTTTGGACTCACTTGTCGTTGAGTTTGATGCGATGCATTGTGTTGTAGTCAAAGTCGAATCGTTTGAGTTGCAGAGTGAGGAGGTAGGGAAAGTGTTGGAACTTGAGGCCCTTATGAGCGTCGCATTTCATGTTGCATTTCTCACAGAAGTACTGGTTACTCTCATCCAAGGTCTCTGGCTCCACAAAGGCTCGCAAAGCCTCGTCCTAAAAACAAACAAAAATTAGGGTTGATACTTAGAAAAAGAATTCAGAAAGCTGTACGAATCAACCACTTATTTTTAACTACCGTATTTGCCGGCGTAAAGGCCGCAGTATTTTTGGAAGAGAAAATATCAAAAAGTCGGGGTGCGGCCTTTACGCCGAAAGAGTAAAAATCGCAAGTCAAAACAGCACGTCCATTATTTGTAGGCAACTTCATACAACAAAATATATTAACAAAATTGACTTGAAACACATCGGACAAGATCTTTTCTGAACCACGTCAGCAGCAAATTTGAAGAAGTTATCTTTTTAATCGTTGTGCAACCAAAGAAATAAGAAGAAAACTGACCAAAATGTCCTTAAGAACACCGATGATTGCTCGCTGTGCATCTCCGAAGGTGCGTTGGATTTGTTAGCAACTCTCAGCCCCGTAGCTCCCCTCCACAGAGTGTGTGAGTAAGGTATGATTTTGGTTAGTACAAATCCAACGCACCTTCGGAGATGCACAGCGCGCAATCATCGGTGTTGTTAACTTTTCAGTAAGATAATTCTGAATTATAATTGAGACTATCTAATTAATTAAAGCGACAAACTAACCTCGGTAGATCTCTAATAACAATACAAAAGCTTGTTTATTTTCTCCATTTGACGGTACGATAGGGGTAAGACCAGATAACATTATAAAAAAAAAAAAAATCCTTCCACCATGCTTCCACCCTGCGATAGGTTGGCCATTCAGGTTTCTGTATGCATGCGAAGTGCCCTCTAGTGTCCCATGAATGTGCTAATCTGCCTAAAAATTGATGAAGATTTGCTAAATTACGATCATTTTTTAGGTAAACTTCCTGTAAATTTATAAAATGATTGATAATTTTGGTATTAGTTTGTAGGAAAAATAGAGTTCTACGGGAAAATTACAATTATTTTCTTTGGTCCTTTTTTTTTTTTCTTCCCCTTTTTTTTTTTTTTTTTTTTTTTCTCTACGAAATGTCAAAGTTGGGGGTGCGGCCTATGCGGGGGTGCGGCCTTTACGCCGGCAAATACGGTAGGCAGAAATTGTGTACCTTCAAGGTATCGTTTAACAATGTTAAATCTGAGATGCATGGCCCTAGGTGTTATCAGTGTCTGTTATATGGTGTAATATTGAAGCCCTAAAACAATTGCGTTTCAAAATGATCATGAAGTACCTCAAAAAAATTAAAAACTTTGAGTGACCGGTTTTACCATACTCATTTTCCCCAATAGACTGTAGTGTTTTTGAAATTTCGATTTCCTCTCATAAATATCTTGATAATCAGACAGGCGATCGGCTTGTAAAAGTCACGGGGTTCCTGACTGACCTAAACGTTTATTATTATCATTGCAACATGAGCTAAATCCAGGATTTTGTTTCAGAATCTGAGACAAAGATACCCAATCCCTTTAAGTGAAACAGATATGTCATGTTGCATTTATCCCTGAATTAAAGTGGTAGTCCACCCTTTATATTTTCAATCATAAATTCACCTAGATATAATTATTACAAATATGTTTTTATACAACCCCTGTATGAAACAAATCTATTCCGTCATCAATTACTAAGAAAATGCGAATGTATGACATTTTCTGTACAGAGCAAAATTGGAGAGGAGCTCGCAAAATAGGTTGTATTCGTTAATATTGGTAGTCTACGTTCATTCAGCTTTCCATTGATGTAATTGTATTTTCATCGGAAAGGGTCTGTAAGCAATTTTACAACTAGACATGTAGACAAAAAGTGCATTACTCACAACACTGCTGTAGACCTTGTTTGCACCAAACGGTCTGATCACCAACGGGATGTCCAAGAAAGCATCTGATCGTGCACTCTCATAGCCACACTGGAAAGAAAAAAGTTGTGGATTAAGATTATCATGTTAAAATACATGTACTTGTATATATGACCTGGGATTTTTGTTTAATGTCCATACTATGTAAAAGTTTGGATAAGTTGAGATACATACACAGATTTTGGCAATTTGTTTCTAATGTCCCCCAAAAAAGGGTTAAAAATACATTTCATTTACTTATGAAAATATTAGCCCTCATTCACATTTAACTTCAAGCACTTGAAACAATCCTTCATTTTGTTCGTTCGTGTCTCCTTAGATCAAGATTAATGTATCTTGATCTTTGGAGTAGTTGCTACAACCGGCCGTGTCAGACATGTTAGACAAGTTCAAGTTCCTTCATTTGTCCAAGTAGATCGGTTAGTATTCATAATGTGAATAGTGTCATATGTTTCATTTAATAGTTAGTTTATTGGTTTATTGGTTTATAAGATTCCACAATATCTCATTTAAGAGTATTAGCCCTCATTCACACCTATCTTCAAGCAGTTGAAATAATCTTTCATCTGGCCAGGTAGATCAGTTGGTATTCATAGTATAAATATATCTTATTCAATTCATTGTGGGAGTATTAACCCTCATTCACACGAATCTTCAAGCACTAGAAAAAGTCCTTCCTCTGGCCAAATAGATCTGTTAGTATTCATATTGTGAATAGGGTTATATATCTTTACAATTCAGCATGGGAGTATTAGCCCTCATTCACACTTACCTACAAGCACTTGAAACAGTCCTTTATCTGGCCAAGTACATTGGTTAGTATTTATAGTGGGAATAAGGTCATATATCTTTTTCAATTCAATATGGGAATATTAGCCCTCTTTCACACTTACCTTTAAGCACTTGACATAATCTTTCAGCTGACCCTGGTAGAGTTGGTTTATAAGATTACTCTGATCCGTGTTCTTCCAATTCTTCTCCAGGGCATCAAACATGACCCTGCACAGTTCCTGGACATCATGCTGCTGCCAAGCTGTTTGAAAAACAAGAGAGCGAGAGAGAGAGAGAGAGAGGGGAGGGAGAAAGAGAGAGAGAGAGAGATAATATATTAATCATATGTACTACTAGCAAACAATTTTTGTTCTTATGCCTCCGTCACAAGTGAGCGCATACCGCTCTGTGATCCAGTCTACAATGGATTTTATCAAAATACTTGCATTCAATGCAAGGGCTTACATGTGCCTGCAGACCACCATTGCATACCTGTCAACCCTTCATAGCAAATATTAGGAATGTCTCAAGACAGAAATAGGAATAAAGTTCCTTTTGTATAGTTTTCACACAGAATATTTTAGAAAAAGAGAGGAATCTAGGATTAAAAACAATAGTAGGAATCATTGCTCCAAAATAGATATGGTTGGCAGCTATGTCAGTGCTGTATAATTGACAGGCAGGACTGGTATTATTACCGTCACAGTACATTTCTCATGCAAATGCTCAGCACAATGGATCGAATCATACCGTTAAACAAATCTTACCTTCACTGCTATCCCATCCAAAGCTTCGTGTGACGTCTGTCGTCTCGATGGACCTCTTCTTACTGGTCTGAAGCTGAATGAAGAGCCGTTGAAGGTGATAGGGTATACTCTTAGATCTCTCCTCCTGTGTATCAGTATACTCCCATCTGACAGGGGGGAAAAAAGAAAATTGGTTTTATTTCATTAGTCGTTGCTTTGTCAGGCTAACCTCTGACCAGTCTCTGAAATCGTCTAAGACAACTTCTACACCTGTGTATCACTATACTCCCATCTGACAGGGGGGAAAAAAGGAAAATTGTTTTGAATGTAGGAGTTGTTGCTTTGTCAGGCTAACCTCTGACCAGGCAGTGAAAAACGTCAAGGACAAATTCTGACCGCAAAGATTTTGAAGATTTTGAATATAAATCATGAACATGTATAAAATTACAGTTTGCTCCGCGATCGATTCACTACCGTAACTGAATCCTTCACTTCAGTCCTGGGCCGTTTCATAAAACTAAAGTTCTATGACAAATTTGCTCTCAGCCAATCAGATGCCACAAATTCAGTAGCATAAACCAGTTATTGTAACTTTTTATTGATAACAAGTATTATGAAACAGGGCCCTGGACCAAAGATTATATCTAACCCTACATTTTTGTATAAATAAAACCTGGAGCACGTCAAAGTACCAGTAAATCTGGGCCCTGTCTTGTGAAGAGTTGCGATTGATCCAAATCAATTGCAAGTCCTCCAATCAATCGCAAGTTTACAGCCTCCTATCTCTTTTATATATAGTTTTGTACATCTCAAACACCATTTTGAAAAATCATACATTTTTGGGGTCTACCATTTATACTACTGGAAAACCCATAAAAATCATCAAAGTTTGCTCATACTGATTTGGGGGTAAGAAGTGCGCATGCGCGACTCACTGTTGCCCTGCATGCATTAGCACGGAAGCGAGGAGAGTCACATGAGCAAAAATCTGTATTTTGCTGAAGTTTGCCTTTATACTGCAAAAATAGGTGAAACTTCGGCAAGCATTTAAACAAAACACACACTCCAGTGAGAAAAATCAATGATTTTTGGTTGCAGTGTACATGTAAATGCAGCTAATGTACTTACTTGTAGACAGCATTCCTAAACTCTGGTGTCATGTAGAGTGTTTGCATCAGACTGTTGAGATAACACGTCATTGCCTGGTTGACTAGACCAACAAAACCTATAGAGGAATGAAAGAAAGATTGGATGGAGTGGGATGTGAGTTGAACACTACTAAAGATCTAATCACAACCATGATGAGAATGGTGATATTAATGTTTCGAAAAACAATGGTAATAATGATAGCAGATAAAAATATACATAAAAGATAATAAATCATCTCTCGAGACCAAGAAGGGCATCTGTGCTTTGTTAAAGATAGGCCTTTCTTCATCAGCTCGAGATTGCCAAATAGCCTGCTATTTCTGATTTCGGAAATAATCCCGAAGGTACAAATCACGTCTTCATCAGTTCGAGACTTGACCTCAAAACTTGAAACTTGAGCTCGAGAAATGACCTCGCGCATAGTGCAAGTCTTCGGGCTGGTGAAGACACAAACTAACTGAATAATTTGCGATCAGGATAGTTCAAATAGCGGGATATTTGGCAATCTCGAGCTGATGAAGTCAGGCCTATAGTGAAGGAATGGGCTCTTATGGGGAATTCTACAACATTATTTGTTTACCTAATATCAGGCGTTGTCAATCACCAGGATTAGCCTTCAGTTATATTACCAACAGGTAATGCTCTGCATTTTCCATCAATCAGAAAAATGGAAAAGTCATTACCTTACATTTCCCTCATCCGAAGACTCTGAGGGTGCGTTTATGCTTCATTTTGAAGCCTGAATGAGCGTTTTAAAACGCTCATCATAAACGCAGTTTCATGGGGGTACTGTTTATGCTCCCTTTTACAGGCGAATTAGGGCTCTGTATCTGGATTCGTTTACTATTACCAGAATACAGTAATCGTGAGGATGGGGTTTTGAATGTTCTTACCTGTTTCTGATCTTCCAATGACAGCCGAGGAGTAAGGGACATAGGAGGAGTAGTCGGATGATAGAGAGCTGGTATCAGATGTTGCAGTGATGATCGGGCTGGTGTCATCGGTAGCTAGATTCAAGGCATCTATTTCACTGGGAGATTTAGTTGTGCCACTTGCCCCAGCCTAAGACAAGACAAATAAAAATAAAAAATTGAAAATAGGCGCATTAAGATATAGGAAGAATAGTCGGATGATAGTGAGCTGGTATCGGATGTTGCTGTAATGATGGGACTGGTGTCATCGGTTGCTAGGTTCAAAGCATTTATTTCACTGGGAGATTTAGTTGTGCCGCTTGCCCCAGCCTAAAACATGAAAAATAGTGTGTATGATATCAGTTACTACAAAACCAGGAACATTAAAATAGTTTAGTTTTCAACAACAAAGATGAAAATAGACAGATAAAGACAAAGGAGGAATATTCGGAGGAGAGGGAGCTGGTTTCGGATGTTGCAGTGATGATCCGGCTGGTGTTATCTGATGCTAGGTTCAAAGCACCTAGAGTGTACAACATGAATTACTACAATGCCAGGAACATAGTGTTGCAGCTGCGCACAAAACTTTGTGATCTTTTAGATCCCTTGTTGACCATACATTGCGAGACAAACAAATATCACTAGCGATATTATTTCTGATACTATATCCGCAGTGAGTAATATATTTAGCAACTTTAACATAGTTAAGTTTTCACCCCCAAAAAAGAAGAAGCCATGAGACCAAATGGGGATTGGACATATCATCATTGGACCAAATGGGAATATTACTTTACCTGTATAGGGACTGGTTGTGCCCCATCCTTGTCTTGTAGGTTGAATAGATTCCTCCCTACAGTCAGCATGCCTAGCTCACCGAGTGACTTCTGACCCTTGTCATTCAAGAAAACCTGCAACAAAAATACAAGAAAAGAGAGAACATTAATTTCATGCGCATTTCATAGTTTAACTCTTACATTATACAAGTCCACAAAATAACAGGCTTCCCAATCTCAATATCTGAAAGGGGTGGAGGTAGCTGGTGGTGTTAAGCACATACATGTACATGTAACCCCCCCCCCCCCTCCCTAGATGATCCTAATATGACTGTCCTTATTTCAATATGGAAAATCACATACAAGTACATGGACACATGTAAATGTATATGAATGGCACATGCATGTACATACAATGTGATTACAAGTACCTCCACTAATGTACATGTACATACATACCTACAGTACATGTATTACTACATGGTCTTATAAATAATGTACTGTACATATAGAACACACATACAATAAATGCATGTGTGAACAAAAACAAACAAATGAGAAGTGGAATTTTCTTCCTAATCCTTGATTATTTCAGACTTCCTGCTTTTCTAGCCTGACTCTAACCAGCAAGTGCTATTACAGATCTAGAGATATGCAGATCTATTTGTACACAAAGCTTATGTGCATGGTACCATGACATTGCATACTATGCTAACAAGTACATGTATACATGTAGGAGCTACATGTATGTACATTCAGGTAAAGAAAAGCTTTTATCCAACAGGTTATGGAAAGCAAGATAACTTGTACATGTACATGACTTGTGACAATCTCTTGAAATCTGGTTTAAATATAGTTTTAAAGGTAATACAAAGTTTTGGTATGGGGTCATGAATTTGGTTCAAATGAACATATTGGAAGCATAAGCGATCTTACAATATTCAGTGATCATTGTCGTGGTTGAAATCGAGTCTAAATGTTGAAATTGTAAATAATAAAGTATTTATGTTGTATAGCTCACTTTCAAGGTCAAGATTTTCATTTAGCTTTAAAACAATGTTTCTTGACTAAAGTCGACTGATTGGCTATTCCCGTTTGGAAATTATGTATCACAAGTGCATATTCTGAGATTTTCATGGTCGCAGCTACAATTGTATGGACCTACATGTAAAAGCTATTTGAAATTTATCAAAATTTACCGGGAGCACCGGTAAATTTTGATATTCAATTTTTCTCGAAAGCAGAAGTGGTTTAGGGGGGCTAATATTTCAAGTGCTTACATGTATATTACATCCTCAGGGGCATCCAAATATATCAACATTTTACAGAATCGCTATCCGGCTATTTTCAAAACATCCCAAAACTTTGTATTACCTTTAATGATGTCTATGATTTTAGATTTATTTTCATGTACTTATAGCATTGTGTGCTGTGGTGTATGTAAATGAATCTAAAATCAGACATCATATTTATTGTTCTTTAAACTTCCTGAAATTACTTTTATTTTCGAGGACAACAACAATAAGAGAATGCAAATTGTGAATACTGGTATGCCAAAAAATTTACTAAATGCAAAGAAGCAGTTTCTATTCTGTGTATTATAATTATGTATGCATTGCAACATGTGCATGTAATGTCCATGTACATAATTAGTGCATCAGCCTTATCCTTCATGCGATCATTTGGAATCACGTAGCAAAATCAGCACGGTGCTTGGAAGCTGCCAACTTTAATTTGAGAAAATATTGCACAATTTCCTTTCAAGATATCATTACATGTACTTCAGGAAAGGAAGGCTAGAATCAGGGCCCTTTTTGGCTTGAAAATCATAACATTCAAAACAATTAAGAAAAGACACCAAGGCCTCGAGTGCCACTGCCTTCAACTTTTTGTATTAAAATAACAGTCCTGAAATTAGATCATGCTTAGATCATACATCAACAGTGTACTAAACACAGGGAAAGTTTTATCCATTGCAAATATCTCAAAAATTGATATCACAATAAAAAAATTGGCAAAAATTGATGTTAGAATGTAGAAATTTATACACAGAAACAGGCCTACAAATGAAAGTATTACAGTGAAGATTGTATACAAACATTTTTAAAAGAGGAAGTCCACCCTAATATTAAAGATGAAGTTGAGTTCTGGTCATGCGATTGCATTGTGAAAGAAACGGTGTTGAACCGACCAGAAAAGGTTGATCATCTAGCATATAAGAATTTGTGTGTATTGCAAGGTTCTGGAATCATCAAAATGATAAGAAATTTGGCCAAGTCTTGGTAAAGTTACAAACACTTGCACAGAAAGATGTATATGGGACTACACGAACACGTGGCGTAAAAAGCTGCCCCCCCCCCCCCCCCCCCCGATTTTTACGATGTTACATGCATATTTAGAATATGAAGGCATTTGAAGAGCCATGCTTTTCAGGGAACATGTCTTAACTGATGTTCTTCCACACTTGCATAATAAGAATGAGTAATGCTCACAAATTATTTTTCACCTCTTCCCAGAACTCAACCTTCTCTTTAAGTTGGTTTTAATAGAAGCAGGAAAATAATAGAAGTAGAAAAATAAGAGAAACAGTTCAGTGACAGTTTTAACAAAAAACAATTTGAAAAAAGGTCTCCTCCTTTTTGCCCTGGACTAAACAAAAAAATCAATAATTTATAGTTTCCCTTAAAATTTGTCAATCATACATTCACCCTAAATATAATTATTGCAAACATGAATATATATATACAGTCCCTGTATGAAACAAATCTATTCTGTCATCAATAACTTAAGAAAATGAAAGTGTTGCCAATTTGTGTTTGATTGATAGCAACTTCAAAAAATAAAAACTTAAAAGCCCATCTGCACTAGTTTGACCAGGAGGGATTAGACCTCTCTGCAGGGTCACTGACAGGTGGTTATCTCATCAAATCAGCTCTTAATTAACATAAGAAAAAGGGGACCAAGGGGGACCGATGGTCACCGATTAGGCATTGTTTGCTTTATAGAGAGCGCAAGTGGCTATAAGTAGTGCAGTGGGGCTTTAGAATGAAACCTTCATCCTTACATTATCATTGCCATCTTTTCCGGCCCTCAGCCAGTAGAGTTCAAAGGTGTCTGGTTCGTAGTTAGCCTGGCGCGCCACCTCCTCGCACAGTTCTACGGTGGTCGTTGACGTCGGCAGGGTGACGGTGAACTTGCACGTCTGCCATTGAGGGTTTGTGATGTCATAGATGATACACAGAATCTTGGGTAGGTCAGCCGTGCAAGTATCCTGAAGAGAGGAAAATAAAAAAGGAGCAAAATAAAACGAGGAGTCAAATCTAGTTTACGTTCATACAGTAAAATCTGTATGAGCAAGACCAACGTAATAATGATAACAATATTCTGTGTTTATATAGCAGTTTAATACATCAACGATGTCTTTAAGCGCTTGACATAATGTATACATGTATATTATTAGGCAGGTCATCGGATTCATGCACGCATACATGTACAATGTATGCACATTCTCCGCTCCCTGGGCAGCATTCCAGCGAGGCGCCATATTACAGTCGCTCACAATGCTGAGCAAACTACATTAACATTCCCGTCTTACAGAGTACCCATCTACAAACGGTCTGGTCCAATTTACCTGACTCTTTGTAAAACCCTAGTACAGCAAATCTACAAAAGGTTGTGACCTTAACAA
The DNA here is from genome assembly GCA_035222895.1 of Strongylocentrotus droebachiensis. Lineage (NCBI taxonomy): Eukaryota > Metazoa > Echinodermata > Echinoidea > Camarodonta > Strongylocentrotidae > Strongylocentrotus > Strongylocentrotus droebachiensis. The sequence continues at coordinate 188,426 of JAVYIG010002458.1, read as the reverse complement.
GCGTCTTCACATGATTTTCCATTTTCGATTCAAAGTAAGCCCACTTTCACGCTAATGATAACTTATTACTGTGATTTAATTGCATGTAACATGTGTAGATATCCTAAGAAATGGTTTCATTAAATGTATTACATTGATCATGACTTTGCATGACCGCTCGGTAGGGCTGGCATTGACAATGCTTGTGTCAACATTTAGAGTATAATGTACAGTATGCACATGTACATGGCGAGGGAAGAAATTTCCAGCTATTAATACATGTGAATGACGGCACAGATTTCCTTGAACTCGACAGAAGTATTTTCACAGCATGTATTTCCAGTTAACTTAACCCATTGCCTATGTAAAACGGGTGGTCCCTGTGTTAAGCCTATGGGAATTAGAAAATTCAGAAGTCAACAGGTTAATAAATGTTGCTGACTCTTTCATGATACTTATTCAATTCAATGGATGGAATAGTGCATTACATGTAGACTGACCAAGAATTCAGTTTTGTCGACATAGATTACATGGACATGGATACCAACATTTGGATATTACGGCAACATTAATCATTAACACAGAAAATCAGTGCTGACAACGGCCCTAATTATGTGGATGACTGATACTGTAATCATATCGCACTCTGATAATCAACATGGAAAGAATGATACGAGCAGTGACACTGCACTGCAGCAGAATACATATGTAGGTGTACATGAAATTCAAATAAAATCCTGTTGTTTCTGGAGGGTATTTACATTCACATTAAAATTCTTTTTTGCACAGTTTTAACTCGTTATCTTTTATTTTCATCACTAAATTCCCTGCACTACATTGTACTGGACAAACCATGGCATACTACAAATTTATACAAAGCATGCATGCTGATATGAATAAATCACAAATTCCTTACATTTTCTATGTATGACACTCCTGTACATGTACTAGCATTGTCTAATTGTGCTCATTTCTACGCTTCGTCAAACAGCTTTGCAGTTGAAATCCATTCGTCATCATGATCAATCATATCACACACAAACAACAATAACATGTACCAAACCATACTCATACATGTACATGTACAGTGTACATCTGCTTACTGGTAATATTTTTAAAAAAATACCATCAACATTACTAACAAAACAACATTTTAAAAAAGAGCCACATTAAAAAAAAAAAAGAGCCACATGAAAATAAAATGCAAACAGCACCTTGTTACCATACAAATTTAACAAAGCAGGAAGGAAGGACAAACGCCTTGAATAAATAATCTTGCATGTGTTAATTCAACTTAAAATCTTCAGCATGAACTTTGGAATAATACTACAGGGTGCTACAAAAAAAGTGTTGACATGTGCCCTACTGGACAGGATGATATAATCAGGGTACAAAACACTGATGCTTGCAGAAAATTCAACATCTATCTGAAAATGTCTTCTTCACAACATACTGATAAAAAATAAAAATAAAGACAAAATATTCCCTTTTATTCTAAATAACTCATGCTTCGTTTACTGATATTTACTTAGTAATCAAAACAAGATTTGATTTTCATCGCTGTTACAAGGTAAGTGGCCCATGTGACACGCGTCCATGGCGATGTCTGCCAAGTCGATCGCTGATTGGTCTAAAGTAGCGGGCGGCATAATATGCCGCCCGCTACTTTAGCTGCCTATCGCGTAGGCCGGGATTAGTCTGCGGCTAGACACGGGGCGAATGTTTTGCCTCACGCCGTACTCCGGCTTCCCGCTACCGTACGCGTACCGGGTGGGAGCTAACGCGTATTAAACTGTTCAGTGCATTGTGTAGGCCCTACGTTGCCCAATATACTAGCTCAGGACAGCAATTCATCTGTACTATTTATCGATCGCTTTTGGCCGCACTGTCAGTCAAAATGATTCTTTCACTTTGTGTGACTCAGGGCAGCAGACTGCTTGTCAAGTGGAAGATAGTTTGTGTAGATAGTTTTGATGAAACTTTGACATTTGAAAGGTTTTTTGAGTCTGTGAAAAGAGGGGATGTGCTCGGCGTGCCTCCATGCATTGAGTGGCCACGCGGGCCAGGCCACGATGTACATCAGCACATCAGTACAATACAAAAGTGCTAAGTTTAATGAGGTGAAATGGTAAAAGAATTGTCAGATAATAATTAGAAGAAAGTTAGGATACCTACTTACAATAAGAGAATATGAAGGAAAGTACTTGTGAGAAGATAGAAGAAGAAGAACAAGAAGAAGAACAAGCAAGAAGAAAGAGCAGAAGAACAAATAATAAGAAGCAGACTGAAGACGAACAAATAAAGATGTATATCGCTATATCATCAAGTTCATAATTTAATACCAGTATAATAAAACAGGGCCTTAAGTTTAAGTCAGAAACGAAACAGTATAAATGAAAATGAAATGAAATGAAGATGGTGTCACAGAAACCCAAATATCACAGAAAATTTGGAAGAAATAGTCATTGGAGTATGATATTGGTGTAAGAGCGTTACATGTATAATGTACAAGACTCGATACCCTCGACAAGTTCTATTGGTTTGTATATGAAAGATGAATTTGGATCAAAATCCCTCATTCAAATTCCAAATATGCCCGCGAGAACATGAAATCAAAGTCAGATGAAAGATGAAAGTTGATCTAAATCCCTCATCAAAATCTCAACAATGCCTGACGAGAACCATGAGATCAACTTTCATCGGCCTAAAGCAAATACTTAACTTAGACAAAGAATTCAAGTTGTCTAAGAAATGCCTGGACAGTGCCAGGTGAACCGCCAAAAAAATAAAAAATAAAAAATGGCGGCCGAGTATTAGAGAACAAGAAATCCTATTTGAGTAGTTGTCAACAGTGCGAGTACTCGTTGCAGCATTAAAGTACAATCAAGTCAACTCATCATGTTGGAAAAAATACTTTAAACTTTAAATCGGAAGTCTACTGTCACTCTTGGCGGACAGCCGCTTAGTATTCATCGTGTGCATTACTTGGTCGTCCCGTGCGCTGAATCTCTGTGAAAATTTGATCCATACCTTAATACAGTATGTCACGCAAATATATGTAAGATCCTGTAATGGAGATTTTGAAAGTCGATTTTGATTTTTGTCGATGGTTTTGTTTATATGTTTATAATCAATAACATGTAGCTGAAAATTGGACGCTTTCGCAACAGGATGCGACGGAGGAAAATCTGCAGCAGTTTCTTCAGTTTTCCGACATGATTTTCGAGTTGTGCATCAGCTGGAAATTACAGAACTGATTTAATATGCTCATTTATGTAGCCTTCGTCATTCTGCACTAGATGGCGCGCTTGGGGACGCACTTGGTAAGTTGGTTTATGTACGTAAGGTGTGCTCAAAATTTGGCTGTGATCTGGCTGCATTGGTTTTGATAAATGGATTGATATCATGTTGTTAAAAAAGTACTGCTGTTATTCGGCAAACTTGCGTGCATAGTTGCATACCTACATTTTGCACAAACTTACAATTTCTTGGGACTGCGATTTTGGTTGCTACCTACCTTGAAAGCTGAAATTTCATCGATATTTCATCGATTTTTCAGCACATAATGTTGGCTTATGATGGCCACATTTGGATGATCGAGAAATGAGTGGTGATTTTTAATATTTTGTTTGATTACTTTTATCGTTCTCGTTTGATTTGACATGTTTGATTTGATTGATTCGTGTCGTTGTTTTTTTTTCTCACAAAGTCACAATCATGAAAAAAAAGTCTAGATCTATTGTTAATAGCCAATACCTACAGTACAATGTAATTTGTAAAAGCCTAAGGACTAAAAAAAGTCTGAACTTAAAGGTTGAACAGGAGGGGGCTCGTCCAAGAATGAGGATCGTTCGCAAAAATGAGGATATTCTTGTAAATGCGGTCAAATTGCGTCCAGAAAAATAAGAATCCTCTGCATTTTGTTTTTTCTTCGGCGCTCTGCGGATGTACATGTAGGGTTCCCAATCTGCGCTGGCAATGCGTAATAAAATACCCCCAGTTCACCGTCTACTTTTGTCCGTCTTCCCAAGGATTTATCGTTCATAACATGAAAGTCTCTGTCCTGCGTTAATGAGAAATGCATCATATGGAGCATCGTCGTGGAATCCGTTTATCGCATCGCCAACGCGCGGATCGGTAATACGGATCGTTAGAGGAAATGCGGGGCACGCTACAAGAGTCCTATCTCGCACCCCAGGACAAGGTATCTGACACTGAATAAGATATATTTATACTATGAATACCAACTGATCTACCTGGCCAGATGAAAGATTATTTCAACTACTTGAAGATAGGTGTGAATGAGGGCTAATACTCTTAAATGAGATATTGTGGAATCTTATAAACCAATAAACCAATAAACTAACTATTAAATGAAACATATGACACTATTCACATTATGAATACTAACCGATCTACTTGGACAAATGAAGGAACTTGAACTTGTCTAACATGTCTGACACGGCCGGTTGTAGCAACTACTCCGAAGATCAAGATACATGTACATTAATCTTGATCTAAGGAGACACGAACGAACGAAGAGGAAATGCGGACGATTGATTCCAAATTTTTTACTAAATTTTAGGTCGTGATTTGTCCACGTTTACAAGGATAGATCTATGCCAGTTTATGCGGACGATTCTTATTCTCGGACCAGCTGTTAATCTGAACAACATAAATCTCGAGAATACATTCACATTCACAAATCTCAAACCAACAAAAATCGATGACTCTCGAACAATCTCGGCCATTGATCGACTATCGAGTCATGTCATTGCCATTGGCCATTGCACAACAGTGCAGTGTCAGTGGCACACATCTTGCATTGCCACACACAAATCACAATGATTCACCGAAATTCGGCGATCCTCTCTTTCACGAAATACATTTCTCGGGCAAAAGGACAACTTACGTTTGTTGGAACCAGCTGGCTGTTGTCTATCGGTACCATTCTTCAACCAAATCTTCTCACTTTAGTTTGCGTTGTCATATATTATTCTGAAACGATGAAATTCAGGCACTTTTACTTCATAACATGACACTCAACGTGAAGAAATATTATGACGATTCAGTGACCTACTGTGGTTCCGCTTCCGGGGTTAAGATACTTTTCGTGCGCTGCTACCTCTGTTTTTAGTATTTCGAATGTATTCTATTCAGGCAAATGACAGCAGCGCAAAGACTTTGAAGCATTTCCATCAAAAGGCTATCTTATGAAGACGGAATATATCAGTTATGTTTCCAGTTTCACAATGAAAGCGGCAGCATGCTACAAAATAAGAGAGAGAGAGAGTCAGGGAGATTTTAATGATGATGATGATGATAGAAAACTACTGTGAAGTATGCAAGATAATAATAAGAACTATACAACTTGATTGGTCTTTATTGATGGAAACATATAATGATGATGAACGGTGGTCGATGATGAAACTAGTATTACAAATTACAACTACTACTACTTCTACTTCTACTACCGTACTACTACTACTAGTACTACTATACTACTAGGCCTACTACTTCTACTACTACTACTACTACTACTACTACTACTACTACTACTACTACTACTACTACTACTGCTAGTTACTACTACTACTACTACTACTACTACTAGTAGTAGTAATGATAATAATGATAATTATAATGATTTAGAAAACTATGGTAGTAATAATAATGAAGCTATTATTTTTCACAAGTGCGCCTTAAACATTAAATGTCAAGTGGATTCGGCGTCTTACAAATACATGTATCATATATCATTATTATTATTGACAATAATAGGAGTATTAATGATAATAATAGTAGTGATAACGATAATGATGATATTAATAATGATAATATTAACGATGGTGATACTAATAATAATGATAATAATATTAGTTTAGGCCCTATATAATTGTAATAATAATGATAATGATACACTGTCGCTCACAAAGGTGGAATATTTTAGTTTTACCCCAATAAATAATAGATCTAGATAATAGTATACATTCTCAGATTTTATTGAATAATAATTTGCCAATGTGTGTTTTGCGGGACTGCTAAAGCATGTGTATGCTACTATGCTTATTAACTAGGGGACCTACACCCTCAAGTCATAAATGACAGTAATGAGGATTAATGCCCCACAAAAGGGCACTAATATAGCACATCGACACGGTTTTGATCCTGGGGCCTCACAGTTACGAGGCCATTGTTTTGTCACTGAACCATGACGGTACGCAGCGGGGGCTAGGGTAAGGGGCAGTTTCCATAAATAAATTAAAAAACAGAAAATGCAATAAATTGTCAATAATTTATTGCATTTTACCCAGTCCCCAACATAAAAAAATCCTCTGGACGGCCATGCATTATGTGTGTTATTGAATCTCCACAGAATGCATATTGCATCACTTGTGGCGAGGTCGGACAAGCATAATAATGGTATCTTCTTCTTCTTCTTCTTCTTCTTCTTCTTCTTCTTCTTCTTCTTCTTCTATTTCTTCTCCTTCTTCTATTTCTTCTTCTGGTAATCTAATGGTCTTTACCCAGCCCGTCTACTATTCACATGGTTTAATAATAATTTCGTATACTCCTCATTTGGTCTAAAGATCGTTTATGCTAAAAGCCATTTGGTCTAATCTTTGATTAGCCTACTTCCTAATTGGTCTATTGCTCATTTAGTCTAATTTCCAGGCCGTCTAATTTTGTCTACTATCTATATGGTCTAATAATCATTTCGTCTACTCATCATTCGGTCCAATGACCAAATAGGCTGACAGTCATTTAGTCTAAATATATATGGTCTAAATCTCCAGTTAGTCTACTACCAAGTTATTGTTCATTAAGTTTAATAACCAGTTTGTCTAATTCTCAGTTTGTCTAATGCTCATTTCTTCTATATACCATCCATAATGTCTAATAATCATTTTCACTCATTGACCAATTGACCAATGACCAATGGTGCTCATCTGCATTGGATACACACTGTGATCTACCAGGGCCCTGGGAACGATTTGTTCACCGGGGGTGCTCAGGGTCCTGGGAACGATTTTTTCACCGGAGCCGCTGAGATATATATATTGCGAAATTTTCGCAACGACTCAGCCAGCCGTTGAATAAGCGGGGGGGGGGGGGGGGGGGGGGGTAAGAGGACATTTTTTTGGTCCCAAAAATCTCGCAACGACTCAGCCAGCCGTTGAATAAGCGGGGGGGGGTGGGGGTAAGAAGACTTTTTTTTTTTTGGTCCCCAAAATCTCGCAAAATATCTCCATAATTTGAAAATTTGGTCGATCGGTATTGGGGTGGGGTAAGGTCTGTCATTTTTGGTGACCAATTGCCACAATTTTTTTATTTTTGTATAAAAAAAAAAAAAAAAAACGCTTCGAGGGGTATTTTTATATGATTTTGTGAAAGAAACGTTATAATTTTGTATTATACAGTAAATATATCATACCGAAAAAATTTGCAGGGGGTGCTATGCCCCCCCTGGAAAAATTCCGGGGGTGCTGCAGCACCCCCAGCACCCCCGCTTCCCAGGGCCATGTGATCTACCCCTCCCCATACTGTACACTACAACCTACGCATATGCCCTCCCCCAGAAATAATGGTATTTTACTTTGCCCCCCCCCCCCCCGTTTATGACAACATACAATCAATAGACATGTATAATATTGTACTCAGTTCAACGTGATTTGTATTGTATTGATTTGTATATAGAAAAAACACAAGAAAGTGATAACAAATACAATGGCAATTTATAAGAGCATTTGGGATAGGCAGAAAGGAGGGAAGTTCCTTATATAAAAGCCTACCCCCTAAAAACACACATACAGGAAAACGAGAACAAAAGAACAGAACAAAAAACAAAAAACAAATTAAAACTTACTATCATACACGATTAGAGTATAAAAAAAATGTCAAAAATTTGCCCATACTATTGATACTGATTTGTATACTTGTTTAGCAGTAATTATGTATGTAATTAATTCCTCCAGCTTGGGTTCCGAAAGGGAGGGGGACTCTGACGATTGTGCCGCTTAGACTCAGTGTACCAGTGTACTTCTCAATCACGTGCCAATTCCAGAACCCTACAATAATAGACATATTTTAGTTTATAAAATTTTCCATAAACTATTATGGTTTAGTGCAAACATTTGCCATTCCCATTGTTTGTTCTTTTCCGCACAATCCACAAACTCAAACATACCTTTTATGGCTGATTTGTATGCAGAGGCTTCGCGAGGGTGGGGGTGGAGTTAAACACCCCTACTCAACATTTCAGTTGGCAAATAATATACATTGGTTAGTTGGGAGGAGGGATAGGGGTAGGGGGCTTGTTTAATTATTTTTTGGAACGTGTTGTTGTTTTGGTGGTTGGAAAGTTTTGGATAACTTTTAGAACGATTTTGTCCGACAATCATCAGAGTGATTTCCCTCGTTTTTATAATGCCATGATTCAGAGCTGCAAAGGAAAACAGGAGGGGGTCATCTTCATTTGGCAATTTGTAGTGTTTTTCTCATTCAGATTATTAACAATTATTGGATGAAATGATTGAGAGAGAATTATGCCACTGAGTAGAAAGTATTATTAGCATTCGTCTCTTTTCCCATCTCCTGTCTGATAAACTCCCACCCCACCCCATGTCTCTCTCACTCACTCTCTCTCTATCTTTCTCCCTCCCCTTCTCTCCCCTCCCTTCTCTCTCTCTGTATAATCTTTGTTTCAGTCTTTCTGTTTTCTCCCTCTAGTTATCTCTCTCTCTCTCCCTTTCTCCCTTCCCCTCTCTCCCAAACCCCTCTTTCTCTCTCTCTCTGTATATAGTTACGTATGTATGCCTTTTTTCACCCTTTTATATACCTCTCTCTCTCTCTCTCTCTCGCTCCCTCCCCTACTCTCCCCCTCCCCTCTTTCTCTCTCTATATCTATGTATCTCTGTATATGTTTTCTTCCCTCTTTCTCTCTTTCTCTATCTTCCTCGCCCTCTGTCCCCTCCCTCTTCTCGTTTGATGTAACGATGTCATAAACAATAACATGTTAATGAATGTGATTGACAAATTTTGAAATATAACACAATATTACATAATATGAAAATATTTCTGTACGCCATATTTACTGAGCCAAAAAAAAACAAAAAAAAAAACATGCTGTTTTTCAGAATAATACTTAATACTTTATATACAATTTTGATATTCATATTTCCCAACATATTATTATTAAGTTTTGAATTCATGGGTCTTTCTTTTATCAAAAAGCCACCATCTACCCCAAACCCTCCCCCTCCCTTCCCTTTTCTTTAACTCGATTCTTGAACTAACTTCTTATTCTTCCTATTCTAATTTGTGTGGATAGGGAATTTCAATTTTGGGACAGGTTTCTTTACTATCGATTTGACTAATAATTTTAATGTAGCTTGTTCTCACTATAATTTTCCAGTTTTCCAATTTTCACAGATGCAGAGGAAATTTAAAGGTTGGGGGACATCCAAATATAAGCTGATTCCTGTTGATATGCAGGGCTGCATACAATTCATATTTTGTTATTCAAACATCTCAATATATTTCATAGATTTTCAAGTATTTTTAAAAATAATTTTCTCAGATCTGCTATTAACCCTAATAAGGCCGGGCTATTTGAAGTCTTACTACGGCCGGGGGGGGGGGGGCCATTATGGCCCCCCCCCCTAAGATCTCGGCCGTGAAACGGCCGATCTCCGCGAAAATTTGCACGCATGTCAAGTGAAGTGTATAGAACAATATGATAATTTCAATTTTTTGAAAAAAATCACTCATTTGCATAATTATGGTAATTTATGCAAATAACGTCATAAAATCACATTTTTACCCATAAATCATATATTATTCATATTTAAGCATTCTTTTTCACTACATATATTCATTAGACCATTTGGAACAATAATACGACAAAAAAAATTGGAAGGGCAAGCTTATTCCTTATGTTATCTCTTGTTTTGATAATTTCTTATGTATTTCATTGTTTTTTTAACTTATTTATGTTATTGTTGTTGTTTTTTTTCATTTCTTCCTACAATTCAACTATTTTGACTCCCAAAACAACCACCTAAACTTTAAACAAGACCCAATAACCAATGTTTTATCTATTTTTAGGAAAAATGACATTTCCATATGTTTTGTACACAAATCACAAAAATGAGCGATTTTCGGGCTGACATGCAAAGACAAAAGGTCACGTGACCTTGTAACTATAGGTCCGATTTTTTTTTTTTTTTTTTTAAAGATGCGCAAGACTCTAAAGAAAAAAGTCAGCGAGCGGCGAGGCGCCATCCATATGCGTTCTCGAACAATCAGAAAAATTGTGGAGGGGGGGGGGGGGCCATAATGGCCCCCCCCCCCGGCCTTATTAGGGTTAAGCTCCACCCTAAAAACATGTTCCAGATCTCATCACTTTGTGACATTATCTGTCAATCATTAGTGAGCTAACAAGAGACAATTGTATGTAACTTCCCCCAGCTCAGCACATGCTCACAAAGAATTACATTCTTTCAAATTTAATACAATAGGCTATCTATACACTTTACCTTTCTTTTCCTGGTGATGCTAGCCTACAGGACGTCTGACATAGCAACTCCTATATGTTGGTATCGTAATAATGGTCTATTGTAAACAGGTAGTCCCCTTTTAAATATAAGGGCCTCCCTCTCTATTTTTTTTTTCTCTCTCTCTCTCTCTCTCTCTCTATGATATCTCTTTCTCTCTTACTATTATCTATGCCGTCTCCTTCTCATCTGTCTGTCCTGCCTGTTTGCCATTCTCCCTCTCTCCCATACTCTCTCGGCTTATCCCCCCCCCCCCTCTCTCTCTCTCTCTCTCTCTCTCTCTCTCTCTCTCTCTCTCTCTCTAACTCCCCTCTCTCTTTATCCCTTTCCCATACAAAAATCGTTTGTACCCAAAATTAATCAGCGAACCGCTTCTAAACAAATATGTAACCTTACCATTTTCTCAACCCCCGATTATGCATGGCGCTCATCTGCACACACAATTCCTGATAAACAAGTCGAGAGTAGAACACGCCAACCTGTTCCATTGTATCTCAAACAATACCCCATCTTTAGTCACCCTTGGCTCATAAAGAAAATGCAAAAATCTGACTAACAATAAGCACCTTATTCATTCGACGACGCCCTACAAAAGTTATTGAGGTATGACGAAGGCCTATCACAGCCTATTACGGGTGTAGAGTCCAATACGCAGTAAAGAGTGCGTTTCACTTTGCATTTACTCGCAGTTACGACTTTTGTGTTAACGTTTCGCCATTTTGTTTTGGAAGAGGCGTTGTCTGTGTTTGCGCTTTTCTTGATTATTCTCGACAGAATCAATTTCGTCTTCGTTTCTGCTGTTTTCCATTTCTTTGTGGGATAAATAATTACAGAAAAGGTATGTAGAAAATCGTTCTTTGACAAGTTTTGTAGTTTGAGTGAACTTTCGAGTAGTTTGCGTACACGTAATCTGAACAACAACAGGTCAATATATCACCGTTGTTTATTGTATTATATCATTTTTGCAAATTGACATCGATCATGTTTTGCGCATGTTTCTATATATTTAGCTTTATCACAACTTTCGTTTACGTTTTCTGATCTAACTAATCAAAGGTACAAATCTAAGACTATTTCCTGGCGAACTGTAAGTTTATAAGATAAGAGTAGACTTTGTATTAACCAATACATCATGTAAAATGTCAATTTGTGTACAAAGCCATGAGTAAGAGGTACCAACAGGTTAATAAGTGAAGGGAGAGGATCGAGAGAGTAATAAAACGAGGGAGGGATGGAGGAAGAGAGGAAGAAAGACTGAGATAGATAGAGAGAGAGAGAGAGAGAGAGAGAGAGAAGAGAGAGAGAGAGAGAAGAGAGAGAGAGATAGACAGAGACAGACAGACAGAGAGAGAGAGAGTTGGGTAAAGACAAAATGAAATTAAGAGGTAGATTTTTTCGAGAGGAAAGAGATAAGGAGAGAGTAAAGTGTAAAGAGTATGCCAATGAGTGATGAATATTTCTCATGCACTTAATTTCCATTGACGTTCTTCGATCTTCCTCCCCCTTCTTTCTTTCTGCCCCCCCCCCCCTCCTCCTCCCTCTCTATATGATAGTTGAAGTTGTGTGCAGCCGTCTGCATATATTCTCTCTTTCTCTCTCTCCATATATATCCCTCTCTCCTTTCCCTCTCTCCTTTCCCTCTCTCCTTTCCCTCTCTCCTTTCCCTCTCTCCTTTCCCTCTCTCCTTTCCCTCTCTCCTTTCCCTCTCTCCTTTCCCTCTCTCCTTTCCCTCTCTCCTTTCTTTCTCTTTTTATTTCTCAAAATGTTGTTCAGAAAGGTTAGCGCACATGACAGAAAACATTATATTTACATGTAACAAAGTTATTTAATAATTTAGGCCTCTATATTAATATATATTTGTATATATAATTGATCCATTTATATATATATTTTTTGTTTTTTGTTTTGTTTTGTTGCTTGCTTTAGGATAAAACTTTCGAAAAAGTTATAAATCTTAAGCAATTTTTTTTAGATTCTGGATCAATTAGTGAGGGAAAGCTAAAGCTAGTCAAAACGATGTTTAGGGAGAAATCGTAATTGAAGTACCAAAAGCTGGTATAAAATCAAGTATTTTAATGGAAAAGGATATATATAATTAAAGTGAATAGTAGAAAATAAGAAGAGGTAGATAAGAAGGTAAGAAGAAGAAGACGAACAGTTGGTTTATTTAAAAACAAAAACAAAACTACGTGTACAATGCGGATTTTTAAACCAAGATATTAGCAAGTTTGACAGAAGAAGACGAATGAGAAAGATGAGGAGCGGGAGGGAGGAAGAAGAAGAAGGAAGAGAAAGAGAAGAAAAGGATAAAGAATATATGCAGTTAGATGGAGAACGGTTAGGGAAAATGTAATGCATTAGAAAATGTTAACAAGGATTTGCATGTATCACATCTTCTGTTATGTCTTTGAAGGCTTTTCATGTTAATAGTATGACAATCGTTCACATACTCGTCGAGTTAGTGATAACAACATGCTTTTCCTGGTGTTCGGTGCTAACTATGATTTAAATGATATTTTCCTTTACTGCATTTTTTCTGAAGCTAACCCTATTAGATCATTAGCTTACATTTCATGTTCATACGTCTTATTTTCGTGTGAACTATTTTCACTCATATTTATCTTCGTCTCTCTTTAAAAAAAAAAGTGAATTTTCACTCTATTTTCACTTTCTTGGGAGTGACGTCCGTGATCACTTGTTTAGGAGTGAAAATCAGTTGATTTTAGAGTGCTCTCTAAGAAGAAAAGAGTGAATGTTCACTCTATTTTCACTACATTTTAACTCTCCAGAGGAGTGACGTCCGTGATCACTCGATTTTTTTTAGAGAGATAAGAGTAAATCGAAATGAAAGTAGCAAAGTCCGTCTACATTGACGTAATCTTAACGAAGAATGTTTTTTATATTTTTATCAGTAAAGTAAGAATGGTTGGATAAAAACTATTTTATCACTTTGGATAATCATTTTGTCATGCCCCTCCCCCCCCCCCCAAAAAAAAAAGAACAATGATATTATGCGTCTTGATTTTTTTTTAAAGCAGGTGAGGCGGCTTGTAGGGACATAAGCCGCTTCGGAGATACTATCTGCGCATGGGCAGATAAAGTTTACTAACAAAATATGTGTTGATTTTCTTTTTAAATACATGTTTCTAAAGAGGTAGTTAATATATATAAACAAAACATATAGCACAAATGTTATCTTTAAAACATCGGTTATCACGATGTCTTAATAATAGTTATATTTTCATTTTTCTTCTGATTATTTTCTTCTTCAGATGGGTTTCAACATCCTAGCAGCTCTTGTTGTGTTCCTTGGCATGTGTGGAGCAGCCAATGCTAACCTAGCAAGTAAGTCAATGCAGTTCAAATGCAGATTAAACAGAAATTTGACTCTTTCACTTGTGTGACAGCAATACCACTTTTATTCGGCCTAAATTTTAGAACCGCTTCTGACATGCCTGAAGAATCCATGATTTAACTCAAAAGATTCAAAATGATACCAATCCGGCATTTGCATAGTGCAATTTTAAATCCCCACTACACTAGTTTGGCCAGGATGGATTAGACCTCCCTGCATGATCACTGACAGGTGGCTATCTCATCAAATAAGCTCTCAATTAACATAAGAAAAAGGGGATCATGGGAGACCAATGGTCACCTATTAGGCATTGTTTGCTATATAGAGGGCGCAAGTAGCTATAAGTAGTGCATTGGTAAACTTTTAATGGTTCCCTTGAGTAAATTTAAAAGCATTTCCTATTATGATATCTTTTAGAAAGTTTTAAAGTTCCTAATTGATCCATTTTGAAAATTCAAAGTCATAAACTTTGTGTCTATCAGTAATCAATTCAAAACAAAATGCCGTTGTGAATTGCATCTGCCAAATTTCCAGGCGTACCATTCCAAAAACACATTTTGCAACAGGGTCATTATACAAGTCATGTCACTTAATATGTTCATAGCAAACAGAAATATACTATAAACTTAAAAGAATGTTACACCCTTCAACTTTAAAATGTGCACAATTGCGTGAAGTTTTATGATGTTTTTTTTGTTAATATCACTTTTAGCCTACATAAATATTACAAAGTCATCATACAGTTGTTCATGTATTTGTTGGAACAATTCCAGAACCGCAACCCTATTTCAACGACAGACACAAGCTTAAAAAACAGGTTATTGTACTCCCACGAAACTTGCATACCGACATGCATCTGTATGACTCTGTGCAAAAGCTCCAAAATGCCGCCATTGTTTGTTTTACCTGACGTTGCTGTTGAGTTCCACGTATCATATCGTTGCTCAAATGTTTTAGTGTCTCTACAGTAGTTTTTCTTCAGTCAATTTCTGCTCCAACGAGTTCTTTTAGTCTCAGTTTCAGTTTATCGTCTCCATATTTCACATGATAATAATTATAATCACACAAAAATAAATTAGACACATGTTAAAAATGTAGTTATTGATCGAGTTATTTAACAGCTTTTACAAGAAGACGAATATATTTATTTGATAGCGAAATATGACGAAGCCTAATAAAAAGCAAAGCTTGTAAACCACTGGTTCCGTAACATTGAACACGTATTAACAGAATTCCACAGTACAATACATGATTGCATACAAAGACATGTACTTCACAGTTCAATGGATCCTATTGAATAGACTTGGGGGGTGTTTCACAAAGATTAAAATCAACTCTAAGTTGGACTTAAATATGACAGGCCATTCATGCCACTGTTTGCTCTTACCGTTTACTTGCATTGGTCTCTCAATGAACGTACAAAATTATCATGGTCACAAATCTACATAATTTACATTTTTGATAATTCATCATTAAAGGAAAAAATATTATCTAAAGATCATAATGGTGAGAGAAAACAGTGACATGAACGGCTTGCCATATTAAGTCTAACTTAAAGTCGATCTTAGTCTTTGTGAAACGGCCCCCAGTTCATAGATGTATTCATATTTCTGGATGATTTCTGACCGCCAAACCTCAGTGCTTTGTGTGTTTACGATGCTTACAAAATCAAAGTACAGGTCAAGCATGGATTGTTATGTCGGAAAAGTGGTGAATTGCTCTTTGGTCTACAACTAGTTTGTCTACTATCCAATTAGTTTATTCCCATATGGTCTACATCCAGCTCGTCTACTACCCATTTGGTCTAACTGCCAGCCGGTCTAATTCCCAGTTTGACTAATTCCTAATTTGTCTACTATCCAAATGGCCTAATAATCATTTAATCATAAATAATAATAATCATCATATGATTATTAGACCTAATGGATGGTAGACGGAATGTGCATTAGACAAACTGGGAATAAGACCGACTGGCAAGTAGACCAAACGAGTGATATTCCAAATGGAAATAAGACAAAAATGACTATTGGCCTAAATGGTCATTAGACCAAATGATAAGTTAACGAAATGACTACTAGTATTTGACCTAATATTGGACCATATATGGATAGTAGATTGGCTGGGTGTAGACAATATCATATGGGAATAGACCAATACATATTGGGTAGTAGACGAACTAGTTGTAGACCAAACTGCTATAAAACGGGAAAGTGTCGACAGGTAATAATCCGGTAATAATCGCTCTCGGGCTTTATTTCGTCAATAATATAGAGTAAAGGTATGGGTTGCAACTAGGTTTTAGGGTAGATTTGGGATAAGGGTCAGAGAGACAGGTTTATCCGGTGTTGACTTTGGGAAGACATATTTAGTGTAGGAAATTGACCGCGGAGCAATAAACAATTTTTGTATATGTTATCCAATTTAATACACAAATCTCATTCACCTGTTACGTATAAATTTATTTGAATATTCAGATTGCGAGTTTCAGGATTTACGTGTCGTTACGTAGGGCAAGACAAAATATTTGTCCTACATAGCAACAACTAATGTATGTTTGCAACAAAGCCAAGATCTGCTCATTAATTTTCGAGGTTTTTATTCCTTGTAAAAAAATTCTCGAATTTTCGCCCCTCTCCTTAAAAAAACCCCAGATCCGCATCATTAAATTTTAAATTTGTTTTCTTAACTTGTAGCACAAATCTACACATGGACGGAGGTGTCCGCTGGTGTCGCCGGCGTGGTCGCCATCCTAGTTGCTCTCCTCGGCATCTCAAGATGCGTGCACGAGTTCACCTGCCGAAACTACCAGAACGAGCCAGAAGCACTTCGTTCCATCCAGATCGGAGGCGGAGAGAACACCAAACTGTAGAGAGAATGGAGTGAAGAGGACCAGGGCGTGGTCAAGGAGGTGGGAGGGAGGGGTGGAACACGTAAGAGGGTAGGGAGGGTTACAACACAAAATCATTTCACGATGACTCTTTGGAGGGGTACATCACAATCACAACGACTTTGGGTGTTCTGAATCGGGTGTGGCCAAATTACTGCGGAGGAGGGGAGGGAATTACGTGACAACGGCATTACCAGAGACACAAATATAGTGTTTTTAGACAACTCTTAATACAAAACCCCATGATGGGTCCGTCAAACAAGAACCAAAATGGCGGTGAATTAATAACAGTTATGAAAAAATCAACAAGACTTGTAGGATACGCATTCCATTTGAATTACAAAACAGTATCCGATGAGCAGATGAATGGTGTATGATATTTGTTTAAGGTACACACTAATGTAGTGATTTTACGTGGTTTGTGTGTGGGAAGATACTATACCGGTCTTATTAAAGGCCTTATATTATATTCTACGTTTGTTATGTCACTGTGTTATCTATCCAGTACTAGTAGAATGAAGAAGAAGAAAAAAAAGTTTTTGTAGATTTTAATGAGATATTTCTGTTGTATTTGCACCTGTAGAAACTTTCTTATCACTCACCTAAGTCTTTGCATTAAATATATTCTCACTTGAGGTCTATATTACTTTGTCAAGAAATAAATTAATCAGGATATTCTGAATCGGATGTTTCTCTTTCATGGTTTTAGTTATGCTGCTAAAATTCGCACACCAAAAAGATTCAGAATTTCAGGGGAAATTTTGCATGTCGTGATTTTAAATACAACTACAGTATGTGTTTTAATTTTGATATTAAATTCTTTCTGAACGCTACTGCCCATTTTAATTGTCATGTCGTAATGCCCATATTGTATAGGCATAGACGCCATCTTTGCTATTCTATCAACATGCACAATTATATAGCATTCAAAGTCCTCTGATCGTGATTTTATTTTTCAATACTACAAATTCAAAGTTCGATCCTAAAACGAATGCAAAGTAAACTCTAGAACGTTATTGACCGTGTACCCACAGGCTTGAGGCTGTTCAAAATCATGTTGTCTTTCAAAGTAGTTGGATTTTTATGTAGTATACAAATACGAAATGTTATCATCTTTTCATATAGATGTCATTGTAGATCCGTGTATTATTTTTATTTTGTGCATATGTCATTTTGTTCTTTTATTAGATCTTTATTTGTATTTTTCATATATTTTTCTCAATATGAAGGGGATGTACAAATAAGCTTTCACTATATTATGGCTGACAAAAATATTAAATAAAATGAACTAATTGAGTTGGTATACATTTCAATATTTCACTATATTTGAATCGTTTTAATCATGGTAATGTTTGTATCTATTCTCTCTCTCTTTTGTTTAGAGAGAATGTTAAATTTTCATATTGATAAGAGTTAGTAAGTGGGATTTTGAAGTACGAATGTGCTGGTGTTTCTATCTTTGACACCTTTTAATTCAGAAAGGAAATTGTATGTTTAAGAAATGCTGTTCTTCATCTTCTTTTTTTCTTTTGAGGGGAGGGGGGGGCATCAAACTGGAGGGGAGTATCGAAGGGGCCGGGGATTTCGTTTTCATTGTTATTTTTAGTGCCATCTTAGTGTCTTTCATTTGTTTTTATTTTAATTGTTGAATAAATTTGTAATCATTTCGAGTAATACACTGTTGATGTATGGTACTTTTTAATTTTTTTAGTGTAGAGGAATACAAATCAATTGACCAATTTTGTAATACAATTAAATGTAATGCATTAATCTTTCTTAAATGCCTCGTTACAATTATTCATAACAGATGCAATAATCAGATGACGAATTGCAAACATTGAGTGTTGCTAGGTAGGACAAGCATTATGGCTTGCCCTACCTAACAGCACAGAATGTATGTAATTTGCATTCTGACTATTGAAATACAATTATTCATAACGGTGAATGGAATCATTCGTATCCAGGCACACTTCACAAAGACGGATGCATTAAATTTGGTTACATTACGAAAATGGCCTTGAACAAGGGTCCAGACTGCATGACTGTATGAGTGAAGTGAAGTGAGGGGCTAACGAGTGAATGATGATTCTTAATGGTTTAACATGGACACGAAGAGAAAGGTAGAGAAAGTATGAAATGAGATGAATATTGCCTACAGATGAAATTTTGGAAGAGGTCCTGTAAAAAAAGATTTTGGTACATTATCACAGCATTATATTTATGTTTGTTGATTTATTTTTTATTTTAAACAAACCTTTATTAACGGGTTGGGGGGGGGGGTGGGGTGAGAGTGGTGTTAATAGAGGGGTGTTGATTGGGGTGGGGAACAACAAACAAAGACCATGGACGATAGGCGGGAGAAAACCCTAAAGAGGTAGAGAGAAATAGAAAGCAAGATCGACAAACGGACCTATCTATTAGATGTTTACGCATTTACTGAAATTAGTGTGCGAATATCAATTGATATAAATATAAGCCAGCTGGGTTTAACGATTGATTGATAATGTGTAAGCGAGTTCCACAAAGGGCGCCCCCTTGTGGTTATTTTGAACGCACGACATGAGAAGATTGAAAAGCCAAGGTTGTTTTGGATGTATATTTTTTGCTCTTTCATATCCTGGATATTAATAGCATGGTGATTGTAGCGATGAAAAACAAACATACAAAACAAACCATACAGAGTAAAACACCCTCCCCCTCCCCGATAATGAAAAAATATCACATATCGATCAAAATAATTACTTTCGTTTTCCTCCTCCTCCTCCTCCTCCTCCTCCTCCTCCTCCTCCTCCTCCTCCTCCTCCTCCTCCTCCTCCTCCTCCTCCTCCTCCTCCTCCCTCCTCCTTCCTCCCCTTCTTTTTCTTTCTCTTCTATCCCACTGGTTTCGACTAATGAGTACATGTATGATATATGGAAATACTTTAATCACCGAGTTCTTTTTCTGAAAGTTTGTCAAATAAAATCTCATTTCGCCAATTTCTTTACTCTATCCTACATGCCTCAGGTGCGAGGAGAGAAATGAAAAAGGAAGATAGCATCGGGCGGGGGGGGGGGGGGATGTAAAGCGAGTCTCCAAACTGATCATCATAATCTTTCAATGAAGATTAAAAAAGACACCAGGGAGGGCGATAGGCAGAGGGGGGAACATAGAATAGAGAGAGAGAGAGAGAGAGAGAGAGAGAGAAAGAGGGGGAGGGAGGGGTCAGGGAGGGCTAGAAAAAGAGAAAGAGATAGCGAGATGAGGGAAGGAAAAGAGGTAGAAAGGACTAAAAGGAGAGAAAGAGAGAGAGATAGGGAATGAGAGAGAGAGAGAGAGATGTTATTTTTCATCTCGAATCTCGGTCAGGAATCCGGGTTTAGGTCGTTAAGTCGGGCAGCAAATTTGATTAATATATCGCTCGCATGACCTGACTCTCAATTCTGATTATGTTTCCCCTGATCAACCTGTCTTAGGAAGTATACACACTCCCTGCCACTAGTACCAGTGATGTAACCGCATGGATTGTGGGCATCTGACATGGGGGCGAGAGGGGGGGGGGGGGGGATGCCTGCAACCATGATTTGGAAAAGGGGAACACAGGATCAAATATCTCTCCCCATCCCGGTCAACAACAAGAAATTAAAAAGAAGAAGGTAAAAACAAACACAACCGAGGCACCCATGTTTTTTTCTTTTGGCGGACTGACAAAATTGTCTCGAGGAATAATTTCAACATGAAAATAATTGCAATAACAGTGCTACTGTCGTGACTGTTAGGCTACTCTATATACAAGCATGTTCTTCAACATTCAGAGAAAGTTATTATCTAGTTATGTTTAGCTCATCATTCGGCACCCAAGGTTCTCTTTCTAATTAAGGGAGTACTAATGAGCTAAGGCATACAAATACAATACTCCCAAAGGCAGATGTGTTCCCCAGTATAGCGGCACGTGCCTTGGCATATCAATTACCCATCTTCGCCAGACGCGAGGTATGTTCTTTCTGAGTAATGTTATAATCATATGGTGATGGCTGAGCTCAGTAGCGTAGCGAGGGGTGTCGGGGGCACCGGTATCAATCGGGAGGGGGGGGGGGGGGGCGTGAAAGGGGTCCCAGTATCCCACTCTCCCTATCTTTACAAGGATTCTGATTTTAGGAAAAGGGTGGGACAGGAGGTCCTATCTACTGATTTTCTCGACCCTCTCCCACCCCCTGTTTACATGGCATGTGATCATGCAGATTAGGAGGGAGGGGAGGGGGGTACGAGAGGGGTCCTATCATCTTTTTTATTCATCACTTTTCCACTCTTCGTTTCATAGCATGGCCTCCGATTAAAGGAGGGGTCCCACTACCTACTTTTATCATTCCTTTCCCATTCTCCCTCTCTTCACAAGGCATTTGATTTGCGGTAGGGGCGGGAGGCTAGTCCCCTCACCATCTCCCTCATCTCCCCCTTTATTTGTTCTTTTTCTAGCCATTCAACCGGAGGGGCATGTTCCCCGGTCCTCCCTTTGGCTACGCCACTGTCCGCTAATATCTTTATTAGAGAGTGAAGTCTGAGCTAGAGACATTAATGACATTAAATATTAATGACTAGATGACAATTGCACATTCCACTTGCTTTGCGGTGCATTTGATGTTCATCTCTGAACATAATGATAAACACAAACTGTCATATTTATCAGATAAGACATGTAAAAGCAAAGTTTTACCGACATTTGTATTATTTTCTTTGACTGGTTTCCCAAAAAAAATTTCTCGTGATCGAAATGCCTTAATAGGGCCTGTCAATTAATTTTAAAATTTCTACATAATACTTAACATTATTATGTTATGCATTTGTTGTATTAGTTACTTCATTATAATTAATCATCACCATCATCATCATAACAATCAATATTAGCATAATCATCATCATCGTCTTCATCGTCATCTTGGTCTTCATCATCATCATCATCATCATCATAATCACAATTAGCATCCCTTTCACAAGTAGCATCTTCATTACCATCATTATCACCAGCACCACCACCTTCACAACCCGCACCACCGTCATCATCATCATCATCTTCATCAACATCATCACTTTTTCATATTCAACGCCATCTCCGTCAGTATCGTCATTAATGTCAATTGTGTTGGTATTCGTAGCAGTAAATGACATTGTTTTATTTTTTTTAAGCAATCAAACAGCTCTTGTTTGCGGTAATAATCTTAACTCTTCTTCCTTATACATTAGTCTGGATAATGTTTGAACTCTCATCCTCAGCTGCGCGCGGCAAAAATGAACTTAAGTGCAAGAGCAGGCGATGCTTTTGTAATGTGTGTTCGCTGTGATGCACTTCGCACGAGCCTTTCGCTTGCTTGGTTTTCAGACCTTGCAATATCAACGAGACAAGCCGTGAAAATACCTGGAATTCATGCAAGAAATGGAGATTCTCGTTGTCTTGTCTTGTATTTGAAGGCTGTGGAGACAGATTTGATCTTGATCTTGGCTTGAACAATGGATGTTTACTGTAATTACGATTCGAAGCCCAAACGGAGCATCATTTAGGCAGGAGCGGAGATTAGCAACATCGCACCAGGTAAGATTCTTGAACTTCGGTATTACTGTTTATGTCATCCACATGTTCGTAGACGCGAGACGAGTCGGCTGTACGTAATGTTGATGAATGTGGCTCAACTCGATCAACTCAAGTATTGGACTTCATTACATTTAGACTGTAGATTGTCCATCGTGAACTACTCCTTGTGTGCACAGTCAGCGCTAAGCAAATAACCTTGTCGTCTTTATAATGTCAAATGCTTGCAAGAAAGCTCGAGCAGCACTTGGAAGTTGGGAAGACAAATTTGTTTGATAAAAGGTGGCGCTTTTCATGCGTCAGTTTTGTTACAAAAGGGATATCAATCTATTTCTGGGCCTCCGTAACCCGTGAGACATTTTTATTTAAAGACAAATGGCGACAGCAAAAACTTGAGGGTAAAAAGAGGAATGGGAGTGTGGTTAGAAGACCGATTGGACACCCCCACACGATCGTCTTGTTCCCTCGCAGTTTAATTCACCGATTTAAACAGGGGCGCCCCCTCAATAAATTGCCGCATTACTAAACCGTCTAAATGCTAAAGGAAATGTTAAAGTGCGAGATTTCAGTACAATGTTAACAAGACCAACACCGGTTGGGGGAGACACGCCCATCTTTTTCAATAATCATCTTTCCATATTTGAAGAAAGCTGCTAGAAACCCAAGATATTTCACCTACATGTACTTTCTAGCGTCTTTCAACACATTGTGATTTGCAGACGTTTCTTCACGTATCTATCAAATCCCTGCTAAATCTGAGGACTAACACTTTTTGTGTGCGACTTTCACCATACTAAACGGGGACCTTTCTACATTATTCGCTAAAAAAGTCTTGCTACACCAATATATTTCCACTTCTTTTCTTGCGCTTTTTACTTTCACCACCTTGTCATTTGCGGATTTTTCTCACGTATCTTTCTCCAGGCTAAAATCCTGCTAAATCTAAGATATTTCACTTTTTTTTGTCTTGCCATTTACAGTTTCACCACAACTGTAACTCGAGGACCATTCGTGTACCTTGTAATGGGGACGCTCGAGTATTCCATTGGGAGGGCAATACGAGAGAAAAAATCGTCCATATAATCCTCCCGATGGGAAAATCACCTGTGTGAGCGATTTACAGGCGCATTATTAGATTTCAGAAAGGATTTTAAATGCATTGAAAGGCTTAGATGGTGCGTCCACACTCACCCAGCGGGTTGTAAGATAAGCGCCTAAACTACAAGTTGTAATAGTTGTGCGTCCTAACGCAGGGTTCCGTTAATAGCCCGTTGCGGTTGTAAGGACCACGCTCCTGCGACAATTACTCCGCGTCAATGTCCTACGCTAACCAAATTCTTAACTTCGACCCTGGACCCACCACTATCGTATATTTAACCCTAACATTAACCCTAAACCTAACCTATATGTGACGTGAGTTGGTCTAGCGGCGCGTTTACTTGGTCAGCTTTCTATCTTCGCCTACAAAGTGTCTCAGGCGGACCGCGGTTCGAAACTAAGACACGTATTTCGGATGGTGACGGTCCCAAGACGTAAATAATCATATCTGATTGATACACGTCTTTAAAAACCCAGTTACACACACAAACACCTAAGCTATAAAAAGTATAACCTATTGCAACCCCATGAACCGCGTTTCGATGCGTTTCAGACCAAGGTTCAGACAAACCTTGATCTGAAACGCGTCAAAACGCGTCATATGACGCACATAAAGTTTAAACCTAGGTTTGTCTACAAACCTCCTTCGTGAATATTCGGGCCATAATCTTTGACGGTATAAAGCCAGACCATTTCTCTGAGGAGCGAATCTCGGGACACCGCCCGTTGCACACGAGGTGTCATTTTAATTGCGTCATTAAGTGCATGCGCTAATCAAGGATGTGAAGCTAATCGGCGCATACGTCAGTACTTCATAGCAGCGTCTGCAGTCTAAACTGTTCATTCTGTGTCCACCAATGTGACTCTCACACGGTGCGTCAAAGATCAGTCACTGACGCAGTCTTACGTCAGGCAAATAACGCCTCGTGCACACAGGGCATTACGCAATACATGAACATGAAACGGATGTGATGCCTTGTACATTTCTAGCACATGTTTTTGTAACAGTTCAAAATAGACTAGTTTGCTGATTAATTCAAATAAAATGCCTTTCCTAAGTACTGCCCGTTGGACGTTTTTTCTAACCCAACTGAAATCATTCCCGAATGGAATCGACATTTCATTCGTAAAATGTTGCTCTGTCGGAGTGACGGGCAAACCTCTAACAAGCGTTTGTCCTCAGGTTAATCTTTCGAAACAAGTGTAGAGTACTGGGAACAGGCCTGTTGTAATATCCTCCTTGCTATGACATACAGTGAAATATGTGTAAACAAAAAGCGGGGGGTATTTATGAACAAGTTCCTTTAACACACTTTCGAATTAAAATCATTATTTCTCAAGCAAAATGCCTTTATAGGCAGGTGTTAATTCTCCACAGGTTGCCTTTCTAGACAGGTGGTCACTAATGCACGTTTATTGTATCTCATCTTGGACCTGGTGCATGTTTCACTAAGCTCTAAGATCCGTCGTAAGAATCCTTACGCCCGGTTATAGGACTAAGTTTACGACGTATCGCAGCGATCCTAGGTCGCGTTCCACTAAGAACTGTCTATAGTGAAACAGACCCCTGCATGATATGGGCCCCGTCTTATATAGAGTTGATATCAATCGCAACTTATTTGTGATTGACATCAATCGCAACTATGTACATAAGAGATAGGAGACTGCAAACTTGCGATTGATTGGAGGACTTACGCTTCATTTTAATCAGTCGTAACATTTTATAAGACGGGGCCCTGATATCATAGGTATGACTTGGGGAATTGTGTTTACATTTGCAAATCAAGAACAAGTTTCTGGACAATGTGAACGCACTCAATGCTTGTCCATCAGTATAGGCGGTTGGGTGCAGCGAGAGACTTCAGAGCCCGTTTGATGGATGATCGTTAGGTCGCGGGTTCAAATCTGGGCTGAGTGCTCTCGAGTGTTGATGTGCATCCAATCGAGAGGGACAGGCAAGTTTAGTGCGTGTGAAAAGCTAGCGAGGCAGAGAGTGTCAAATAACAAGAACGAGGGGATGGGAGATAAGAGGGGGTTTTGAATTTGAAAGGGCTTTGTACTTCCAAAGTTAACAAGATGCTGTGGGGTGATTGGGGAGGCTGGTGTATCTTTAAAGGAAACCGAATCCCAAGTAATAACTTTACTTATTCTGAGAGATTTATTATATTATTGCCCATAAATATACAAGATTCCCCACCAAAGTGTATGAGAGAGGTATAAAGCAAAAATAAAGTACAGTTTCTCAGCACGACATGGGCATCGCCATTTTCTTGATAATGTGACGTACTATGCGAAGTCGTTTATCAAGTAAATGTATTCAAATTTATGGATGCTTCTTCCCAGACGTGTGTGGTGATGAAGCATTTCATTCACCTGCTGTTATCCTTTGTACTCTAATTGCAAGAACGCAAATTGCATAAATATGTTAGTGCTCTTCTAGGGTAAAAAGCTTTCTCATCAATGAAATAGATTTGTCAACTGCTATAAATGAATTTTGTTACAATTGTACCCCTATTATTTATTTTTCACCTAATATAATTTCTATCATCTCAGTCATTATTTTTTTTTATTGAAAAGTAAAGATTTCGTTATTGATTTAAAAATTCTTTCCAACTAAAGCTTGGTGTATGATACATGTACAACTTCAACAGGTACGTCACATTTTCAAGAAAATGGCTGCGCCCATATCATGCTGAAAGGCATCACATCATGCCAGGAACATCTTCATTTATATATATCTTGTACATTTTCGTAAGGAATATTGTACATCAAAGGGCAGAAATACATCTCAGTTTTCAGAATACCTACACTTATTCTTTGGGTTTAGGTTTCCTTTAAGGGGTGGGGCATGCACTTTTCACCGAGTGTGATTTTTACTACAGCATTCCTCCTGACGAGCAATAATAACCGCAAAATAGATAGATAAATAAATAAATAAATAAATAAATATATGAATGAATGAATGAATAAATTAATAGATGAATAGATAAGTGAATAATTAAATTAATAATTAAATGAATAAATAAATGCATAAATAAACAAATAAATAAGTTACTAAATAAATGAGTAAGGAAACATAACAACAAATATATACACAAATAAATGAATGAATAAATTAATTAATAGAAAAATAAAAATATATGTAAATTGAAATAAACCAAATATTAAACAAAAATGTCCTCGTATTTTTGAGACTTTTCATTGTTAGTGTCTTGTGCATATATGGAAAGCTAGGCCTAAGTCCACTGCCAGATACATGAAGGAAAAGGAGAAAACATTAATCAAAAGCGAAACAAATTAAAACAGAGAGGTAGTTTTGTCAAGTTCCTTTCTTATCTACGTGTATATGAATGAACATTGTGGTCATCAATCATCAATCATGAAAATATTAATATTCATCTTAATATTCTTGATATCTAATCCTACCGCATTTTCTTTCAAAATCCATTCGTTGCATCGATAGATTGATGGGTTGTTGTAGCTAAGTCGTAAGACATACCGTTGTACGGTAGCCTTGAGGCGAAAAGCTTTTATACATATTTTTTCTTCCCAGAGAACTGATCATCACCTGTGATGTTATGCTCACTGAATAATCCACACCTAAAAACCAACGATCAAGGATCGCTGGATAATTGCCTGCTGATTTATATTTCATCTGAGCTAGAGGCTGGACATTGACATTTCAAAAAGAAAAGGGGGAAAACAAAGAAAGAAAGAAGGGGAAGGAAAAACAAAGAAGTGCACCTGAGGAAAGATCACGTGAAGGCAGGTTGCGAATGATTCGAAAGAAAACGCAAGGAAAGGGAGTTATACGAGGACATTCACGTTATCGTTTTGTTTGGTTGAATAAATATGCATGCGTTTCAAAACAAATAGAAATACACCTTCTCGCACTCCTTGATACTCCCCGCTTTCATTTCTTCCTCTTCTTCAATATATCTTTTTATTACTTCTTCCTTCTTCTACTTCTCCTCTTTCTGCTGCTGCTGCTGCTGCTGCTGCTGCTGCTCCTCCTCCTTCTGCTCCTTCTTCTTCTTCTTCTTCTTCTTCTTCTTCGTCTTCACCTATTTCCTCTGCCCTTTTCTCCGTCCACTTCTCCTTCTTTCTTTTAATCTTTTTTTGGAGGGGGGGGGGGGGGTGAGATTGTCGACGGAGATAAATAAAGCAAGTTAACCGTATTATCTAAACAAATCATTTCTGATATGAAAAAATATTGTATATACATTGTATTTATTAGGGAAACATCATTGACATGGAATATGAATATTTTGATATGCAAAACAGAAGCATAATATTAAACATGATTGTAAATTTTACCATGTAACAAATTTCGCAACGGACTGAGGGAGACACACCTGAAACGTTAAATGATGTGTCCACACACAAAACAATTTATCCCGAAACTCTATAACGAAACGTCGTATAAAGAATCATATTATAAATTTCAAAGTGTCCACACACAAGAAACGTCATATAAATAATCATCATATAAATTCAAGGATGTCCATAAACAGAAGAAAGTAATCCTGAAACTCTACAGTCTGGTCTCCTTTCGCTCGAGGTCACGTTAAGCCCCGCCCAGTTAGTTACACTAGTTACACTCCCCCTGTCCACACACAACATTTTCCGTGATTAGGCGTGATTAGCTATACCGTTTCGCGAAAGATGCATAGCAGTGGACTTCCATGGGGAATTCGACACCATTTGGGTGTTTATCCAAGTAACAGGTGCTGTCGATAACCAGGATTAGTCTTCAGTTTTATGACCAACAGGCCTAACGTAATGCTCTGCATTTTCCGCCAATTGCCCCATATGGAAAAAAAAATCATAATCTTACATTTCCATCACCGGAAGACTCTCCAAAAAAAAACTAGGGGGTATTACTAGATGGGACCACGGGTTTGCTGTGTGTGAGACGTGTTCACTCATTAATGGTATTTCCACCAAGTCCGGTAACAGCGAATATTGACCTGCACAGGGAAATGGACTTCTATCTCTATTCAATTCTGCATTCCACTTTCGTCTCGTGGATACGTGTACGAATGAATGCACACTGGTTCGTGTGGCATTCTTGACAAAGCTAATTTGAGATTTCATGGAAAATCTTACGACTGTTATGTTTCGATGACACAAAATGTACGAATGCAGTAGGCGAAAGTTTGACGTAATACGACTTGACATACTTTTCCGATCGATCTATTGTGATCTGATCAGGACCAAACTTGGGAAATTAGATTTGTTTAAATATTTTGTTTAACTAGGTCATTTAGAGGTGGGAAATGCCTGAGCAAAGCATGTTGAAAATATTACTGTGTTAGTAGGAGACCAGCCTGTAGGTCCCGTGACCAATCTCTGGGAACAAAGGTTTGAAAGTGTTTTTGTGTTCCCTGATGAATACCGAACAATTTTGACTTGGGCTGCCCCCTTGAAAATCCCAGGCATTTTCGTGAGGGGTCAACAAAGGTCACACAGGGATAGAAATTAAAATAGTTCCAATAGTATCAATATGCATATCAAATTACTCGTCTGGTCATGAGGATTCCAAAAATGTATAGTTTGCTATACCTCCGACCTTAAATGAGGGCGATATGGTAAAAAAACGTTGAAAGGTCAACACACTTTTGACTGGTGGTCAAATTCACCAACACAGTTAAAGGTAAAGACCAGTATTGGCAACGCCCCAATTTCAAAAAATGAAATGGAAGCTCTCATTACCAATCATGTGAAAGAATATGTTTTGACTAATACATGATGATAAAAAATTTGCCAGGAAACCGCCTACTAATTCATATATTTGGTAAATTTATTTCTCTCATGGTCTGGTGAGAGAGATAGGGTAGTCCCATATACATCTTTCTGTGTATAGTGCTTGTAACTTTACGAAGAATGAGCCAAATTTCTTATCATTTTGATGATTCCAGAACTTTGCAGATGCTAGATGCTAGATGATCGACCTTTTCTGATCGATTCCACAACGTTTCTTTCACAATGCAATCGCATGACCATTACTGGTCTTTACCTTTAAAGATAAACTCCAGTACTGGTAAAAAAAAAAAAAATTAATTCTCACAGAATCAAACGAAACTTACACTGAATGTTCAAGATTACAAATAAATGACATGTGCTAAACAATTTTGGAAGAAAATGTATACTGGCTGAGTAATGAGCATAGAAAGACAAGGAAACCAAGGTAGTACCGTCCCCGACACCATGTGTGTTGTCCCATATATAGCTTTCTATGTGAGTGTTTGTTACTTTACCAAGACTCGGTCAAATTTATTATGATTTTGATGACTCCAGAACCTTGCAGTGCACACCAATACTTACATGCTCCATGATCAACTGTTTCTGATCCTTTCACATCTTTTCTTTCACAATGCAATCGCATTACCAGTACTAAAGTTTATCTTTAACCATATCAAATTGCATATCAAATTACTCATCTGGTCATAAGGATTCCAAAAATGTATAGGTTGTTATACCTCCGACCTTAAATGAGGGCGCTATGGTAAAAAGGTCAATGCACTTTAGAAATTCACCAACACAGTTAACATTGTCCGATTCTAATGATGTTAGGGTCTAATAGTATGTTTTCTGACATGGCAAATTCAACTATACAACTTTCGAAAGTAAAGTGCTTACCTTTCCATGTATATTCAAAATGGCTGCCGTTTCAGTGACAAACATCTAACAACTTCTTATCTATGGGTTGGGGGAAATTTCAAGGTTATGGCAACCACTTTTGATTTTAAAAGTTGCTTAGTTAAATTTGTTATGTCAGAAAACATATTATTAGACACTAAAATCATTAGAATCGGACACTGTTAACAGTGTTGGTGAATTTCTAAAGTGCATTGACCTTTTTTACCCTAGCGCTCTCATTTAAGGTCTGAGGTATAACAACCTATACATTTTTGGAATCCTTATGACCAGACGAGTAATTTGATATGCAATTTAATAAGGTTTACTGTGTTGGTGAATTTGACCACCAGTCAAAAGTGTGTTGACCTTTCAACGTTTTTGACCATAGCGCCCTCATTTAAGGTCGGAGGTATAGCAAACTATACATTTTTGGAATCCTCGTGACCAGACGAGTAATTTGATATGCATAGTGACACGATTGGAACTATTTAAATTTCTATCCCTGTGTGACCTTTGTTGACCCCTCACGAAAATGCCTGGGATTTTCAAGGGGGCAGCCCAAGTCAAAATTGTTCGGTATTCATCAGGGAACACAAAAACACTTTCAAACCTTTGTTCCCAGAGATTGGTCACGGGACCTACAGGCTGGTCTCCTACTATGTATACATGAAGCTATTTAGGCCTGTATATTCAACCTGTAAGGGCAACCCGATTTTCGCCTTTTAAAATATCTCTCAAAATGAGAGCGTGTGTGTGTGTGTTTGGTTTGGTTTTATTTTCCGTATAAAAATTAAAATACATACAAGAATACAATTTCCAAATATAATACAAATCAAGAATAAAAAAAACGGCTGGAACGCTCTATTCAGAGCCATTATTAAAATGGCTCTGTTCTTCCTAGAGGTCCAGAAATAGACAATTAAACATATATAAATAAAACGCAAAATATTACAAAAATATTACATTACATACGCACTATCCAACCCCCCCCCCCCCCCCAACCCTCTATATCACTTTTTTTTTATTTTTATGAATACGACTATTACCATCCCACCCTCTCCCGTTCACACCAAAAGTTTATACATGCCGAAATAGAGTGTTCGGTCTACGTAAGTTAATCGGTAATTCATTATACAATTTAGATCCGCGATAAAAGAATGTTCGTTTTAAATAAAAAGCTGTGTGATGGAGTGGGTGTTCTAGGGAGGGCCAGGAGAGGGTAAAGTGGGAGGGGAGGGAGTAGGGCGACTGAAGATGGAGGGAAGGGTGGGAAATGGAGGGAAGGGTAGGGAGGGCAAAGGAAGGGGGAGGGGGATCGGAGAGGGAGTAAATAATGGAGACGGGGTGGGGCTTATTCCACCGATGCAAGCCAAGTTCGAAAAAGGGTCACTGTAACCAGCGAATTCTAAATCAACCACATAGATGACATATACCAAGCCAGGGTGGTATAATAAATTTCGTTCACTGAACACGTATCAACAAACTTACCTGGGGAATTGAAAATAGAATTTTCCTTTCAAGAGGGCGACTTGAAAAGCTTTTACCTTTCGTCCCCTACTTGATTTGTTTAATATGTTTACGCGTTGCTCTGCTTAGCTCCTTGCTTTCCTTCATTCTTTTATCATTCACCCTTCCCAATCTCTCTCTCTCTCTCTCTCTCTCTCTCTATCTCTCTCTCTATCTATCTCTCTCTATCTCCCCCCTCTCTCTTTCTATCTCCCCCTCTCTCTCTCTCCCCCTCTCTCTTTCCCTCTTTCTATCTATTTGTATAATTTTGACCCCTCCTTCCCTACACTCCCCCCTCTCTCTCTCTCTCTCTCTCTCTCTCTATCTCCCCCTCTCTCTCTCTATCTCCCCCTCTCTCTCTCTCCCCTCTCTCTTTCCCTCTTTCTATCTATTTGTATAATTTTGACCCCTCCTTCCCTACACTCCCCCTCTCTCTCTCTCTCTCTCTCTTTCACTCTCTTTCCCTCTTTCTCTCTCCCTCTCTATCTAATTATACACATTTTAAAAATACTTGTCTATTCTCCCTTCTCTTTTTCTCCCTCTGTTCTATCTTCTCTTCAGTCATTTCTTAATCTGAGTCTCTCATTTTCTATTCTCCCTTATCCTCTCATCTCGCTCACACTCACTTTCATGCAATTCCTTAGCTCATTTCCCAGTCTTTCAACACTCATTCCTTCCCAGTATCTCCCATTCTCTCTCTGCATGTCTCCCTTTCTCTTTATATCTCACTTCTCTTCCCTTTCTCTTACCGAGTATCACAGTTGTATCTTCTCTTCTCTTCTTCCCTCGTCCCACCGCAAATTCACTCATCCATCATACTCCTACAATCCTCTAGGTCATTGCCCCTCTTCTTTTTTCCAATAATAATTTTCTTTCCAATATCTCTCTCCAACCCTCTCTCCCCACCCCCCCCCCCTTTTCCTTTTTCTTTCGAAGCGTCTGTTCCTCATCTCTCTTCTTCTCTTACGAATAATGATGGCGTTGATAATAATAAAAACAATTTAGCAATAATGATCATAATTATTTGAATTTATAAATAAAGCTTAATACACCAATGATGATTATGATATTGAATATCCCGTTAAAAGCAATGGAGAGATATTTTGAATCATCTAATCAGGATGGAAGTTTAACAAACTTGGATGTCATAAACATTATTTCTGTGAAAGGACGAGATTTTTTTAATGTTTTGAGATCGTTTGCTTATGTTTTGCATGTTTCATATTATTGTACTGTGTTTCTTGTATTATTGTAATACGAAATAAATCAATATCAATCAATACGACCCCAGTCTTTCTCATCGAGTTTACTCTCACTCTTTCCTCAATTTTTTAGCAAACTGTCTCTACATAATCCTCTCTTTTTGCTTTTACCCTCTCCTTAAAAAAAAAGATTAAGTTATCTTTCTTGCTTCTTCCTTTGTTAACATTGGAATAACATATATGTTAATAACCATTTTCCTTTTTTAAGAGGGGATGGGGCGAGTTAAAGTGAATGGATTAAACTAGAGTAGTAGGATAAACTTTACCGCCAGGGTGTTGAATATGCCAAACAAAATCCTACGGGGGGGGGGGGGGTCGCTCTTCCTGCCCCGCCTCTCTGATAATATCTATTTCCTCATGTTTTTTTGTATCCGTTGTATGTTCTTTCCTTGATCTATCTTTCTGTCCTCTTCGTCCTCCCGTGTAACAATATTCCTTTTCTCTCCCTGACGTATCAATCTAGGCTTCAATTTTTCCTTAGCATTTGTTTTCTATTCCACCAACATGCCTGGTTATATACGTTGTTTTCTGTGATATAGTAGGTCACATTTTCTAGTGCACTGCATACGACTTGTAATATTAGGAGGGAAAGAGAGAGAGAGAGAGAGAGAGAGAGAGTCAAGATGGAGCTGGAGTCGAGACACCATCCCTGCCACGCCCACGGCCTGCCCCTGCTCACTTACAATGTCCTGATGTATTCATTCATGTACGAGAGATGGCAGTTTGTACTTTTCTGGGAGTTCACTATTGATTCGGACAACATCACAAAGCCACTGACATAATGGTCGATTTCAACCCATTCCTAGTCTTGAAGCACAGACTCTGATTTGAAACTGAAACACAGTTCCATAAGATCTTGAGCATAGCCTAGTTCTGTAATTCTCTGGCTGTGTCGGGAGCAGCTAAAGTACAGAGCCTACGGTGTGCACTAGACCGTGCAGTCAGCATACCAGTAGTCTCTTAATTCAGGCTCTCTGTTATGCACTGCGACTGAAAACAGTTTGTGGCTGTAAATTAATCTATCCCCAAAGAAAACGACGTTTACACTTTCTCGGGAATACTTGGACATGCGTAAGTAATACGAAACATGTCCTGGAGTCGTGAGAAATATAATTTCTCACCGTCGCTTTCCTGTTTTTATTTTTTGTAAAAAATTTAGGACAGTCCATATCAAAACGTGTTCAAAACATTTCTACATGATAATGCCGACCTATTGCCTTCTGAAAGGTTACAAGCACTGTACACACCAATATGTATATAGGACTACACGAACATGTGGCATAAAAATCCGTCCCGATGTTACATGCCATATTTAGAATATTAAAGCATTTGAAGAGCCATGCTTTCCAGGGAACATTTTTCATCTGATGTTCTTCCACACTTGCATAGTACAATGATAATGCTCACAATTTATTTTTCACCTCTTCCCAGAACTCAACCTTATCTTGAAATCACGCAGTAGTCTTACCATTTATTTTTAATGAAGAGATAATTCTCAGTATTAACCTGTGGGGCTCTATATTTAATTACAAGGGCTGCTTTTTAACTAAGGCGCCTTCCATATGTCACTTTTCTTTTACTGTTTAGTTCACTTTTTCACTTTACCCTAACACTCCATGCAAACAGGTAGATATGAAGTGCTTATTTTCTGTTGCTATATTAGACATTAGAATACATGTTTATTTTTGTTTAAATGTATTTTGTGTAAAAGTTGTAAAATTCAAACATGTGAAATATGAAACAATAAACGAGTAGAAGTATAACACATTGATGAGTATCCCATCAGATTTTGTTTGCTTGAAACTTTCAAGTTGTTTAACAACAATATTAAAGATAATTTATAAATACACAATGCAACAATAAGCAAGGGAAGAGTACACTAAAATAATGTCGGTTTCAAATGAGTTGGAAAAAATGGACGAGATGTGTGGAATCCCATGACTTTTACAAGCCGATCGCCTGTCTGATTATCAAGATATCTATGATTGGAAATCGAAATTTAAAAAAACCCGTCTTCCTAACGATTTTTATAGCACTACACACTAAGAAAAAATGGTGCAACTATGCACCTTTAGGGGTTCAAACCGATGCAACAATAGCAGCACCTTTAGGGGTTAAATCCTGCACCCTTTTTAAAGGTGCAATCCTGCACCCTTCAAAAGGGTGCCAGATTGAACCTTTTGGGGGAAATGTTAGTACCCTTTATGGTTCAATCCTGCACCTTTAGGGGTGCAAACCGATGCAACAATAGCAGCACCTTTAGGGGTTAAATCCTGCACCCTTTAGGAGGGTGCCAGAATGCACCATTTAGGAGACATGTTAGTACCCTAAATGGTTCAATCCTGCTCCTTTAGGGGTGCAAACCGATGCAATAGCAGCACCTTAAGGGGTTCAATCCTGCACCCTTTAAAAGGTGCAATCCTGCACCCATCATCGAGGAATACTCGTGACATTTGCTCGTACACATATACATATTAAACATGCATGATGTTTCTTGGTTAGTAATCATATAATCAATATATATATATTGCTAAAACGTGAATGTAATTGTAACATGATCAGACAAAATAATCTATTGGTTAATGATTGCCGAAGGAAAATACAAATCACAAAATCGATGTGCATTGTCATAATTTGCTTAACAAATCATATGATAAATGTATTTTTATGTGAACACGTGGAAAGTAACCATGAATATGCATGCAATATGCAAACTTTTATTTTGCACCTTTTTGGGTTGTTAGGGTTCATTTTTGTGGGAAGGGTGCAAAATCATATATTGCACCCTTTTTTGAACCCCTTTTCCTTCAATAGGGTTCATTTTTATGTAAAGGGTGCAAACTCTTATTTTGCACCCTTTTTTGCGCCCTTTTTTCTTAGAGTGTATAGTCTATTGGCGAAAATGAGTATGGTAAAACAAAACCGGTCACTCAAAGATTCTAACTTTTTTGAGGCACTTCATAATAATTTTAAAGCACAATTTGTTTAGGGCTTTAATATTACGCCATAATCATCACAGACACGAATAACACATAGGGCCATGCATCTCAGATTTAACATTGTTAAATGATGCCTTTAAACTCACTTGTAGAAGACGCAAAGGTCTCCAATGTAAACTAATGCAGAACATGCCCTTCTAAAATTACCACAGATGCTGTCAATTTCGGTATTATCTTCAAAAATGTGCTCCGACATACTGACAAAATGTCAGGGAAAATTGACATATCGTTTCAAATTACTGACACAGCATCGCACGGTAAATTTAGCAGACGACCGTTCGTGACGGATGCTTTTATAACTAAATCGATACAATCTGTGATTTTGATTTTCGTAGACGGACAACATTTTGGCGGACCGTTTCGCGTTTTCATAAATAAATCGATAAGACCTGCGATTTCTTTTGAAGACGACATATCTAGGATGATTTTTCTACATGTGTCTAGCTTAATTTCATTTCCAATCAAGAATTACTGGGGTGTGTGTGTGTGTGGGGGGGGGGGACGGCTTGATCCCCACAAGCCCTTCTTTAGAACCCCTACTGTGGTCATGCTTTTATAAGTCGGTAAAATTAGTGATTTTATTTTATCAGAGATGGTCAACATTTAGGAACCCATCATGCTTTAAACAAATATATATTATCATTTTTTTTTAGTTCACGACAAATTTTGGTGGAATATTTATGATTTTTGTTAATAAATCCGTCGCTGTTTTCACGAAGTGACGGTAGTGAAAAAAAAATTGCATTCATTTTGCGTTACGATTTTCCTCACTACCGTCACTTCGTGAAAACAAGGACGAATTATCGATGAACTTCGTGATTTCTAGCTTCTCGGGAAAGTGATCCTGTGTCAACATTTGTTCAATGTTTCTTTTCTTCCCGTCTCAGACTTACATGGCATAAAGGGAATACGGATTTTGACAAGGGAATAAGAAAAGAACGAGCAAACACGATGTCAATCAGAAACTGTTGCTATTTGCTCTACGCTGAGAAGCTCATACAACCATAATTTTCCTTGTAGTTTATGCTTAGGATGCAAAAAATGCTAGAGAAATTGGAAATGCAAAGCAAAAAAAAGGATGATGAATTTGACAGGCTGTCAACGTTTTATTAAGTGTTACGAAAATAGTTGCAATGAATGCGTGTCAGTAGATGATTTGCTATACGAAAGAATGGGAGATGGGGAGAGGGAAGGAGGAAGCGAAAGAAGGAGGAAAGGAGGGAGGGGAGAGAGAGAGGGGGGGGGGAGTGATATAGTTATAATAGGGAGAGATAGAGAGAAAGAAAGAGAAAGAGATAAAGGGTGAGGGGAGGTGGATAAAGGAAGAGAGAAAGAAAGAGACGGAAACATACAGACGAACATGATGAGAGAGAAAGAGGTAGAGAGAGAGAAAGAGAGAGAGAGACTGGGGTAAGAGGTGGGAGAGAGAGAGAGAGAGAGAGAGAGGGGGGGGGGGGGGAGAGAGGGAGAGAAAGAGAGAGAGAGAGAGAGAGAGAGAGAGAGAGAAAGAGAGAGAAAGATAAAGGATGGGGTGCGCCAGGGATGGGGGATGAGGAAATATAACATTTTCACCCGAAATCGAAAAATGTGTCTTTCTTTAAGTATGGAGGGGGGGAGGTCGCAGATTCGTAAGTTTTAATGATGACACACAAAGTCCAGCATGACCCATCTTGTGGAAGACAAGGGGTCTGCTTCGTCTCGAGAGGCGGCCCCTTGCCTTATATATCATCAACATTTTATTAAGACTCGAAATCTACCCCGTTCTGTATATTATGTGCACTGTGTGTCATTGTTTGCGAGATCCCGATGACACGAGTTTTCCCGCCAAAGTCACAAGATCTTGGCGGGAAAACATATTGAGTACATGTCACGGTTTGATTGGAAATGCAAATCTATCCGCGCTTTTCCAGGATTTTTTTCTTCTCATTGTCATGAAAGAAAGGGCAGTAGGTTTGATATCACTGTCACCCATAAAGCAATCACATTGATAAAACGCGGCCAACTGGAGCTAGTTTGAAAACGCGAGCGTGGCTGCAGATGAAGTGAGAGACCCTTGGACATGTTTTTGCAGGGGCGTATACAGGAGTTTTATTTTTTCATGCGAGGGGCACGATCCCGAAATGTTATCTTCCAATCAAGCACCTAAGTAAGCACAAACACAAAATTTAAATACCCAAAACCAAAACCACCCCCCCCAAAAAAAAAAAACAAAAAAAAAAACAAAAAAACAAAAAACATAATAATAATAATAATAATAATAATAAAATTAAACAAATTGAGAAAAAAAAAATGGGAAAAAAATGGGAAAAATAATTGCAGGGGCGTATTCAGGACTTTTTTTAATAGAAAGTATAATCCCGAGAAAGTCTCTAACACTTAAGCACGCAAGCAAGTTAGCAAAGAAAAACAACACATAACCAAATACAAAAACCAAAGCCAAACAACAAAAACAAAAATTGCACAAAACACGGCAAAACAAAACACTTTATGACTGCCGTATTAGGCTTAAATCTAAAAAAAAATGGGAGGGGCGAGATGACCTCTTTGAATTCAGCCAGTACTACATGTAATGTACACCATATACATAGTGGCACTTGTAATCCATGTTGCAAAAATTCAGAGGACAGCCCTTCGTATAATCATTGAACTGAATTGAAATTTAAATGTATTTATATGTATTTCCTTGAACGGTACAATGTGTTTAACATCATGAACATAGCAGTAATGGCTAATGAGTAATTAAAAGTAAATCTTTCAAAAATCGAAGCTGGCGAAAATGGCCCGAAAAGCGAGGTTTGCAATTGTAACGCAGAGTACAATATAGTCTCGTTCTTACTGTACATTAGTACATCATAAATACACAGATACAGATACAGCTCAAAACTCTTAGGAACTAATTAATGTAGATTGTAACGGAAATACCAATATTGCTTATTACAGATGAAGATCAAGTCTTTCAGAAAAACCGCCAACATTAATTAGATAATCAAATCCATTACTGGTAGCTGTGTAATCTGTGAAATAAGATGAAAATATCAATATTGCAGATTTGCAAAGGATGGTCATATTCATACTATTTTATCGAAAATCCTTGAAGATGATCTGGGGGCAGCGCAAGAGCAGAGTATTTTGTTGGCGGGGGGGGGGGGGGGGGGTATAGGTCTCGATAATCTGGACAAATGGCACCAAAACGTTTTTTCTTCTTCCTGAAGTGTTATAATAAAGGGCTCGAGAGACTTGACAGACAAACAAACAAACAAAATGTTTCTCATTTGTTTTCTCTTTTTCTTTTTCTTTTCAAGGGGGTGGGACATGCTTGCCAAAATCACCCCTGCCCCTCTAACATCACCCTTCACCAAATCCATGACTGGTTTCTAATACTTTCCCTGTACTGTATAGCATGTGAAATAGGAGATCTGGAGATTTCAATCATCTTCCCAGATGACGAGGGGTCCACTCTTTTCATCGAGATTTCATTACGTGTGAGCATTGTAAGCTCACGTCTGTATATACAATGCGTCACCTTCAAGAGCTCTCTCACTATGCATGGACATTCACATGGCCATATGTAATTTCACGCCATTTCATAGGGGCGTCTCTGTCCATTTGAATAGGGGGGGGGGGGGCTGTAGGAGCAAACAAAATTTTCCTTCCAATTTTTTGGACCCTCCGACAGGCCATTTTATTGAAAATAAATCGCTGAATAACATATTTGAATACATGTACAAATGTATATCATATAATACGTCAGAATAAGATATAGGCCAACATAATGAATATCAACCATGATACGCGATGACCGAAAGCATAGCATATTGATAATAATAATATGATAATGATAATAATATACATACAGAACATGATGGTAAAAAATATATAAAATTCATTTCAACCACCCCCCCCCCCCAAAAAAAAAAAAGAGCTTTTAAAGGTGACGAATTGTAATCAATTACATTTTGGAGGTTTCGCCTTTCTGTTTTTTATAGTCAGACATAATATCCAAACGAGCCTATGTTTGAATAAAATTGATAATGATAATGGTAATAATGATGATAATAATAATAATAATTACTTACAGCCCACCTGATAATAATGTATAAGATTTGTAAGGTTAATTAGATTAATGCTAGAGGCGCACTTGTGAAACAAAAACAGAACAAGATGTCACATAAAGGCATCTGTATTGTAAATAAAGGAATAGAAGTAAGATAGAACATACCTTAGTGACAGAACAATTATATAATGCCAAATTAAACAGATACGTTTTTCTCTCTTATACATTTATAGTTGAAACTTTATTTCTGTTTCAACAAAAGAGAAGTCATTCTGTATAGGCCTATTCAATTTCCTCAAAAGAATTATCTGGCTTCTATGGTTTCCATGACGCTAGTGGATTACATTCCTTTAAGATGATATTTATAACACGGAACATTGGTAGACTATTACACGTCATAATATAAACATACAAGTTAAATAGCCTACGCATTTGAACATGCTCGTGAACTTTTGGCAACCTTTCAATGTATACACGGGGGCTGTAAAATAAAACTCATAAATAAAGCACGTCGTATGATGATCGCGTGTTATGACTTCTGCCAATTATCACGTTTCTGTTGTAAAATGCGTGACCGGTTAGATTTTCACACTTTATGATTTGGCCAAAGACCGTGAAATCTGATTATTTTTGTCTTAGAAACCAGGGGCGACCGTCAGGGGGGCACTGGGGCATTTACACCTTCAATGTTAAAGGGAAAAAATACGTGTGTTTAAAATAGTGCATAATCCAATCTTTGTTCCCACCCGTGTGTATGGACGCTTCTGTCTGATGAATATTGTAACATTTTGTTGAACAATATACATGTATATATTTTGTGAGTAATAGTTACACCGTCAAATCGACCTAGGGGTGTTTCGCAAAGACTAAGATCGTCTTTAAGTTGGACTTAACTATGGCAGGCCATTCATGTCACTGGTTGCTCTCACCATTGGTCTCTCAGTAAGGATCTTTAGATCATATTTATTCCTTCAATAATGAACTATAATAAAAGATAAATTCTGTAGATTTGAGACCACAATTTGTACGTCCTTTGAGAGACCAATGCCAGTAAATGGTGAGAGCAAGTAGTGGCATGAACGGCCAGCCATAGTTAAGGCCAACTTAAAGTCGATCTTAGTCTTTGTGAAACACTCCCCAGTTCTTTTCCATTCAGGGTAATGCAAGTGTTTGTTTGGTCTGTGGACGGTTTGCAGGTGTCGTAGGTGTGCTTGGGGGGGTTAAGACTGTTGCCCCCCCCCCCCCCCCAAAAAAAAAGGAGCACCTCTTTATGACTAGGTCTACACTATACCATTGAGACAATAACCCCTCTTCGTTTCCTCTCATCCCCTCCCCTCTTCACCCCCCTCTTAACATCATCTTTAACTTCCTTGTTGGTCCCTATAGAGTCCAGTCTGCTTCCTGTTCACTTGCGTCTAAATGTAAAACATCTTGGGAAGTCTTAGCAGATGAACTTAATCTCTAACGTGCGTTACTAGTCATTCAGTCCAGCTAAATAGGGCCATGTCAATATTAAATGTTCTACCCCCTCTCCCTTTCATTTTCCCCTCTCATTCTCTCTCTCTCTCTCTCTCTATATATATATATATATATCTTTCTCTCTCTCTCTCTCTCTCTCTGGTCCTACTCTTCCGTTTCGGATCGTGGGAGGGGGGGGGGGGGGTAGCGTAGAGGTAGAAATGAGTCACAGTTTTGAACAAAATATTAACTACTTTCTGCATTGTTATGCCGTTGTTGCAAAACTATATGATGTCCATACATTATCGGATATCTCTCTAATAATATATCTGTTTGAAGACGGTATGTTCGAGAGATAGATAAAACATAATGTATAGACACTGTCTTACTCTGTCCCATCAACATTTTATTCCGTGAGCGAAATAGCTACAGAAACTGATTTATCTCTACTTGCCAATACCTCTCCCCTCTTCTATCCTTTTCATTTCTTGAAATAGTTCTTTTCGTGTCGTATATAATGTAATAATAGTTATTACAATATGTGAATTGGAAACTGGTATTTGCTTTGGGCGTTATGATTAATGCACGAACATGTTAATGCATTCCAGTGAAAATAATCGGAAGCCACAACGGGCAATTTTCTTAAGGCGAAAAGGGATCGGGGGGAGGGTGGTTCCCCCCCCCCCCCCATACACTCTCCATCAACGATGTAACGACTGGGGCGAAATCCTACTGCCTCATTTCCTGCTATCGATCGCCATGTTGTGATAGCAGGATTAGAGGAATCACATGCACGCGCGTATTAAACCGCGCTTTCTTATATATCATTCTGTCGTCTGCTCATTTCTCCAGCCTCGTACATTGACTTCATTCTAAACTGAATACAGATGAGAAAACCCAGGGACTTGATTGTTCGACACTTCTGAAGCATGTACAATTGACTTGCGTTCCCCTTTTGTGAATATTCATTGATATGGAATATAATCTTGACATTTATCCCCAAGCAGACGACGGCTTACGATCGCTATACGCAGTTATTGTACCATCTGATTTTTTGTTGACAGGAGTGTTCGAGTGTTTCGCGCTTAATCCTGAATCGAACTGTCTGAAGATGATGAAGGCGAAGAGCTCATTTTGAGGTTCCTTTCGGATTATTCATTATTTCCTGCTATTCTGCCCGGTGTCAGAT
Source organism: Strongylocentrotus droebachiensis (assembly GCA_035222895.1). NCBI lineage: Eukaryota > Metazoa > Echinodermata > Echinoidea > Camarodonta > Strongylocentrotidae > Strongylocentrotus > Strongylocentrotus droebachiensis. The sequence goes on along the minus strand of JAVYIG010002458.1, from coordinate 145,880 downwards.
ATATTTCTAAGGTAAGAAGCCTTTCCGTTTTTCATTGATGATTGTGTCTATTAATAAGGCCAAGCTCGAAAAGTTTGTCTGAAGTGGCAAGTCGTCGTCAACTTCATTACCATCGCCCAGGCAACGACACACTTCTCATTGATGTTACTCTCGTTAGCGAATGGACTTTAATTGCACTTTGTCACCCGATGAAATATGTTTGAAAATAGCTATTTTTACCATTCGTGTTACTTAAAGGTAATACAAAGTTTTGGGAAATTTGAAAATTGGGTGGATAGTAAATCTTTACAATTTCGATATATTTTGATGCCCCTGTGGATGTATTATAAGCACTAAACAAATTAGCCCCTAAAACACTTCTGTTTTCGAGAAAAATTGAATATACAAATTTACCGGTGCTCCCGGTAAATTTTGATAAATTTCAAATAGCGCCTACGGCCGTACAATGGTAGCTGCGACCATGAAAATCTCAGAATATGTAGTTGTGATATATAATTTCCGAACGGGAATAGTTAATCGGTCGATTTTAGTCAATAAACATTGTTTCATAGCTAAATAAATATCTTGACCTTGAGATGGAGCTATACAACATAAAGAGTTTATTATTAATAATTTCATAACTTTAGACTTGATTTCAACCGCGACAACGATCAATGAATATTATAGGAACGCATATGCTTCCAATATGTTAATTTAAACCAAATTCATGACCCCATACCAAAACTTTGTAATACCTTTAATATGAGAGCCTTACACGTGCACAGTTATGTGACGGGGCTGATCGAAGTTCCAAGAACATACAAGAACAAGACCAAGTTCTGCGTGCATGGAACCTATTTTGATGTGTATAGTAGGCCTAGGTTTAGCCTTTTTAAATATGCCTATAGGGTGGTGGAGGGGGGGGGGGGGACGGGGGAGGTAGGTTTCTGGTTTGACAGTGATAAGTGATTCCTATTCGTGGATGCAGATATATATAGATATATAGATATATGCAGAGAGAGAGAGAGAGAGAGAGAGAGAAGGGGAGACGGGGAGTCGTCATATCTTTTCTCATTTGGGGATGTTTAATTTTTTAGATAAATTATGCTAACTTTTACCTATGTAGTCCATCCATCAATTTGTGTGATCTGTCTATATACCCTTTCTTCTCACAACATATTCCAGCTTTCATCCCTGTCGTCTCTGTCATCTCCATGCTCTTTGCACAGCTCACTTCCAAACGACCACACCCGACATCTATTCCCTTTCTTGGCTGGCCTCCAAATTTACTCTAAAATTAACTTTTTTTTGTTGGGGGGGGGGGGGGTGGATGAAAAATAATGGTCCAAAGATTCATAGACAGAATTGAGAAATAATGACGAAGAAAAAGAGAAGAGAAATTTAGTATATTGGTTTTGGCACCACCAGATTGGATGAGTTGGGGGCAATGGGGCACTTATCCCCCTTAAAAAGTCTGCGCCGAATGTTTTCTCTCTTTCTTTCTTTCTTGGCAAAAAAAAAAGATTAAAAAAAACACTAAAATTTAATTGATTAAAAATTTTATTGAAAAGAACCCATGTCCTTTTACCATATCCATATGGCACTGATATGCACTGTGGACACTGCTGAAAACACACTGCACAGAACTATACACACATAATTTGGTAGCGTGTAACTTACCATGCAAAATGTTAAATTTCAGTAGCTTTTTTCAAGATGCATGATTGATATTGACATAAGTATGTACTACCTTATTATATATGAATGAAACTTACTCCCTCCCTCCTCTTTCTTTCTCTGTTTCTTTTCCTCTTTCTTTCTTTCATTTTTGTCCTTCATATTTATTTCCGATCTGTATATTGTTTTGTGCTGCCTTACATGTTGAAATGTTGTAAACATGCTACATGATAATGGATATTGAAATCAACTCAAATCAAATCGAATCGACTTGATGAATGAAGAGTGCATTCTTCTAATACCCAACTTATGATACGTTTTATAGAAAATTACGAATTAAAAACATTGACCTTTGGCAAAAGTCGGTGTAGCAATGCTTGTATTCATTTACAAAATATTTAATTAATCGAAGTTAGGAATGGACCATATAATAATCACGATGAATAGAATTTTCTTTACGATAAAGATTGCTCCGACAAATCCACTGCATATTGAATATCGCTTTCACTTCGCGGCCAATGATACAATTATATTCAACGATAACGTCTGATAGTTTTAGACTAGGCACTCATGACGATTGACCAATGGGAATGGCTACAGAAGTAACATGGAAGACAAAAGGACAGGAAGTATTTGCTTAATTGTTATTACTACTAATTCCTTGCTTATCGTCCAGATAAGATAGCTTGGATTAAGTGAATTCGATTTAATTTCTAGTTCTTACTTTAGCATTGTGACGTATGCTAGCTCGACGGGTCACTGGATAGCGCCTGAGTAATGTAATAAGATCATGCATGTATTAAGCTTGTCCTTTTGCGTGAGATTCAGACTACAATGTTTTACAATCCTTTTTATTTAAATAGACTGAGATTGAGTTTTGATAAAGGTGAAAATCTGTTATGAGCATTCTCATTTTTCCAACTCTCAGTGGAAGTATATCATAGTCGCAATGGAATAAAATGATTGCTATATTTCAAATAGGCCTATATGGCTATGACTAGAAACAGTTTGCAACTTTTGAGCAGAATCTGATGAACAAAATATATGTGTAATCCCATGTACGCCTATCTGTGTATATTTCTTGTTATGATTTATAATCTTCACCAAGATATAACTTAGTTAAAAATTCGATAACTCCGAAAACTCAAAATATTTACGACGGAATCAGTCATCCACGAGAACTTTTAGACAGTTTGTCGTTGCAGTAACGGTAATTAACTTTGCCGTTGAAAGATTCGTTAACTACAATTTAATTCCTGATTGTAATTGAAATCATCGCGTGAAAGATTCGCATTTCAGTTCCTGGAAATATTTTTCTTGTCCCATATTGTTTAAAGTTTAACTGTGGCATGCATGGTCAGTGATGTAGATATTACGTGAATTTCACCTCGACCGGACAATAGATTGTCTTGCTTTATTGGTCAAACAAGCAATCAATCAAACAGACAAACAAACAAACTAGACTAAACAAACAAACAATTAAATATGGCATGCGTTTTTGTCCAAGCACAAACACGCACTTTTTTCATGGCAATAATAGTAAAACAAATATTAAAATTTCAAACGGGGGCAGAAGGCGGATATTGATGGGTAGTTGATTGCACAAAGGATTATAACCAGCAAATGGAAAGAAGAATTGAATTTTAGCTCATACTATCTTAATATTTGCTATACAATTTGGATGATTTTTACCTTAAAAAACTAGAATCTTTAGAGAGCGAGAGAGAACGAGAGAGAGTGAGAGAGAAGGGGGGGGGGGGTAACTCAGGCCAATCACATGTAGCGATGGGTATGTACGCGATAGATGTAATAGTATGAGATTTAGAGGCATGCTATTATTTTTTTCAAGAACTGTTCTTAACTTCAGTTGTTGACAACTTTGAATATTTGAACTCGTTTTGGCAACATTTGGCAAAATTAACGAAATGAAGACCTGTGTCATTGATGATTCATGTTTTTCAATAGGGAATAGATGAAGAAATTACATATACTTAAAAAAAGAGAGAATCGTGCAATTATTGACATGAATGTGAGCAATATTTGGAATAGAACTTTATTGATAAATATTGGGGTGGGTTTTTTAGAGGGATGTGTTGCTTAACCCCTTCTAGCTATGTCATTACAAGACGTTGTAATGGCTTTAAATGCCCATCGCTCTGCCTATCTGCTACGTTCTGCTCATCTCGACTCCAGAAAAATCTTTCTTCTACACGTACGATATCATAACTCTCAGGCTTTACACCAAGAAATTATCATTCATTTTGGAACGGAAACAGTTCGGTTTTCAACAAAGGACGAGCTTAATTTCTTCATTTCCCTCTCATTTGAATCGTGGGGTGGTGACGAGAAAAGAGTGATTGGGGGTGCAAGGATGGAAGGAGATATTATCGAGCAAGGAGAAGAGTGGAGAGAAGGGAAGGTCAAGAAGAGAGAGAGAGAGAGAGAGAGAGAGAGAAAGAGATTGAAAGAGATAGAAGGAGGGAAAGAGACAGAGAGAGAGAGAGAGAGAGAGGGGTGGGGTCGTGGAGACAGAGTGGAGAAAAGATAAATAGAGACGGAGACTGGGATAAACCAGAACATAAAGCGAAAAAGAAAGGAAATGGGGATGGGTTAAGAGAGAGAGAGAGAGAGAGAGAGAAGGGTAGGGAGGGTGGTGTTAAATGAAAGAGAAACGAAATGAGAGGAATGATAGAGAGGTAAAAGTTGAATAGTTTAAGAAAGAGAGAGAGAGAGAGAGAGAGAGAGAGAAAGGGGGGGGGGGGGGGTAGACTAACAAGACTTGTTTTTATCCAAGATGCTTAGGAAAATCAGATGGTTTAGATAAACGGAAAGTAGAAAGCGATAGAATGCACCAACACCTGCAAAAAACAAAACAAAAAGCCCTTGGCACTAATATACTTGTACCAATTCTAAATTTCTAACCCAAACCAAGGATCATGATCTCTCTCTCTTTAGACATCCACAGGATGAAGATGCTAGTCACGTATGCCCATCAATTGAAGATAGTCTGCCCGCACAGACACTCATTTGACAATTAACACAATTCCATTATTTAAGTCTTCAGGAGAGCATAACTCCGTTAGTCTCTGGTCGTGTCAGTAGCAGCTACAGTACATGGCAAGTGGACTGCAGTCAATGCGTAGTCTCCTAGCTCAGACCCTCTACTGTGCATTGTGAATGACGAGGGTTTGTGACTGCATACTAATAATAGATTGGAGATGCTAGTCACGTATTCTCATCAATTGAAGCCTACAAGGCTTCTTAATAATTCCCAACGTGCCGTATCCCTTCAAGCAGACACTCGCCAAAATGCGTCTTAATTTCGTCGTTTTACACTTGTCTCGCGATTATCCAAATGTTATTTTCCAATCGGCAAGAATTGATATGCTAATGGCCGTCTCTTGGAGAAGTGATTTCCGCCTAGTCTGTACACGCAGACGCTTGACAGTCGTAGTGTGTAATAAAGTGTCTGATTTGTGAGACTATGCAGACTTCATGTTCTACTGCACTCCATAAGCCCTGCACAAAAGCTGTTCCCGCTTATTTTGACACAGCCAGAAATTTACAAAGTTAGGGTAGGATCAAGGCTTTATGAATATTGTGTTTAGCATTCAAATACAGTTTGTGTCTGTAGACTAATGTTTTACTAGATATCTCAATCAGACATCAAGAAAGTTTGTTATAAGGACAAAAAAGAGAAAGTCGGTTTTTTAATTTCCGTTTTGCCCCGTCAACCATTGCAAAATTTCCCCTGGTATTTGGGCTCAGAAGCAGGGAATTCGGACCAATATTTGTGAAAGCATGGCAAGGGATTGTTCGCACTTTATCCTGTAAAACATCATAAAACATAGTTCACCTGGTTTATGTAAACACATTATAACGCATACTTCACTTGGTTTATGTCATTTGGTATATTGCCAGTCTGCTAACTAAGAAAGTACAGGAGAAAAGGAAATACATGTATACTGTGATGTCATACTGTGACTGCGGAGTGATTTCATGTGGGTAAAATAATGAGAAAATACTCAAATGTAACGACAAAATGTGAAGAAAATGGTAATATAAGTATGGGAAGGGGTATTCCCCCCCTGCTGCATTTCCTTTCCTGACTACGCCAAAACTAGTCGTACCTCACACAAGCATGACGTGTGTGTAAACGGTGGCCCATAATGTTAGAATAATTTTTTTCTTACCTTTGTTCATGAAATGATTGTGACGATATGGTTTATTCTCGATGGATAAACATAGCTGCCAACCATTCTTATTTTGGAGGAATGATTCCAATTTTTGGCCTTACAGCTATTGTTTTGAACCCTAGATTCCTCTGTTTTGCTGAAGTATTCTGTGTGAAAAGTATACAAAATAGACTGTATTCCTAATACAGCCTTGAGAGATCACTTTCTCCATGTGAAAGTTTGGTAGGTATTGATAAAGTTCTTATCGTCTCAGAACTTTAATGATCAATCTGTTTAACCCTTCAGATTGATTAATATTTTAATTTGATTGGATTGGATTTGATTTATTGATTTCTATATCATATTTTAAACAAATCATATTTTAAACGTACGTCATATCAATCAGTGTGATATAATTTACTATATCTGAGTAGACAATTATAATCTATATCTATCAAGAATATACCACATTATCTCAATCATTTCATGATTTCATTTATCGGCAACGGTGTAAAAGCCTGTAGTCTATCTACCTGCATGACTGAGATAAATAAAACTCGGTCTGTTTATCCATATTTGGAAATACTAACCAAACAGATAAACAAACGACATTCCATTGGCTTTGAAAGCTTATGCGTGGATCATTATGATAGAAGATGATACAAGATGATAAACAAAGCTATATACAACAAACAATCGTAAACAAAGAAGCAAACAAAATAACGATGATACTATCTGACTGATTAGGCCGAGTCTGAACTGCGATAGATTTATACCTTTGTTTCACGATGGGTATTTATGTTGCATCCCACTATCATTCTCCCTTGGGCGTCGAGAGAGGGAGCGGGGAGGGGGGGGGGGGCGGACAGAAGAAACAAGAACACGATGGTAGAGACTTTCGAGAACAAAATGGGAGGGGGACGTTCTATACCATAATTGTATTGCTAATAGAAATCTTCGGTCTGCTATACGTAACTGAAATGTTCACACATATTACAAGTTCGTGATGGTGAAAACTACTGAAATAACTGTGTTTGATTTTTTTTGAAAGAGTAGGCGATCGTCTTGTGATAGGAGAATGAGGTAGAATGATAGGGAGAGAGAGGGGATGGGCACAACGTTAAAACGGCCTTGTTATCTCAAATTTTCACCTATTAAAAATGATCCTATTTGTTTGGATTAAAATCAATACAATTTGAATCGATTTTTGTTGTTGATCGAATCGAAAATCTACCTAGTAAGACTGATGTGCCGCCCCCACCATAGCCTATCCGATATGCGTCGGGCTTTACAAGTAATCTAATCGCGTTTATATGGAGAGTGACATCAGCGCGGGCGTCAGCTCGGGCTGACGCCCTCGCCGATGTCAGTCTCCCAAACGCGATTAGTGCACTTGCCATTTAGCCCGACGCCTATCGGATAGGCTACCCCCACCATGACGCCCCTTCAACTCAGTGGCTGGACCAATGATAGCTACGCCTCAAATCCTCTTGATGTACAACCTGTGTAGGATAAAATATCACAGCACTACTGTCTTATCTGCGAGAGACTCGTGATTAATGAGTCGTATAATGTTAAGGGTGACGTTTTCAAAATGCCAGCGTACATAAAAGTGGTTATCGTTTTCATTTTCTTCTTCTTCATCTACTTTGGTGGGGGAGGAAGAGATATGAATATGGGATGGGGGTGGGGGATATTTAAGATTGATGAGGAAAAGGATCGAGTTACGTTTACCATGTATACAGAATGTATGACGAGCTTTGATTACGTTGATTAACTTGATTAAAACCTCTGCCTGAAATTGATCGCAAACGTTTCACAGTGCAATTGTTTCAATTATTTCCTCGAATCGAACGCAGGATGAATAGTCGGCCGTGCGTGTAGTGAGTTATGTCTGGAGATCTGTTCTTCGATTGATTGATTGATTGACTTTATTAACCGAGTGTAAACAAAATATTTAGAGATAATGAAATAATATGATGGGAAGGAACACCCTACTCAGCTGCGCTATTACTAGCAAGGGGTCCTTAAAATGTGTCTTAAATAAGACCTCGTCTTTAATCCTTAGTAGCCTTTTTTCGGCTAGAGATGCTAAGGTTAGAGGTGTCGTGGTCTAGTGGATACGTCACTGTTCGAAATCCCGCTTCGGCACAAATGTTCTTACGCAAAACATTTATCTACTTTTTCTACACTCCACCCGGGTGAAGTTTATGGATACCCGGTAGGAAGAAAACAAATCCTTGAATGTTATAGCGCCTTATCATGGCAGCTCAGCTACAGCCGGGATAACAATATGATATTTTGTATTAAGCACAGTAAGGTTTATTCATATGGTAGCTGCGCTATGTAAATGGACCAATCATTGTTATTATTACTGCCCCATATAGATAGGAAATCACATCTCATTGACAGACGTCTGTATAAACCGATGTTGACCATTTTGACGCACACGAAGCGTCAGTTCTATTGCGTCTTTACCTGCGTTAATCAAGCCTCAGAAGGAAATCGGCTCATGTGCCAATAATTCAACGCAGTGTTGTCACTGTTCAATTTACAATCTGTTTTTTTTAACGCTGTCACTCTCGAACGGCGCGTCAAAGACCACGCCAATCGCTGACGCTGCCTTACGTCAGGCAAATGACGCAGCCTTACGTCAGGCCAATGACGCTTTGCGTTAAACTACTGGCATCGGTCATCAGACATCTATCTGATTGGCAGACGTTTGTTAAAATATAATTATCGATACGCCATCATATCATATATCCTAACATTAAAAGTAGCTGGATCCGAACGGTACGGGCAGATATCTGTTTCAGATATTGACGTATTTTGCGTAATGGAGATACGGCAAAGCATTACTAAACAACACAAAGCGAAACAAAACAAAACAAAATAAAGCGAAACAAAGTGTTTAAGAGAAGAATGAAACCTAATCCAATTCAATCCAACCACCGTGAGAATAACCTGGAGATTATTCCATAGCGGGAATTCAAATTTCCCTAATTGAATCGAGTCTGATTGTATAGCTGCGTTGCTATTCTTTGGAGAGATGAATTTTTTCGATGTACGTGTATCAAGTTTTTTCGTTCTTCTGCCAAATGATGAAACGGCTGATAATTCGCAGACAACTACTTGACAGCCTGGCTGCGGCTCTTTACCTCAAAGCGAATGGCCTATTTGTCGAGTCGATTTGGCCGTTGCGAATAGGTGATTGAACTTTCGGATTTTAGTCACCCCCACGCTCAACTTGCATTTTGTCCCGTTTTCCTGTAAAAATGGACCTTTGAGAAAATGAAATTGGTTTTAACAGGAGCTTTCCTTGACGTGTGGAAGCTTCCTTAAAGAAAAACTGAAATTTAATTTCTCGAACGGATTTTGGTCATCTTTTTTTCATCTAATTACCGAGCGTCACTGATTTTGTCACCTATTCTTCAATACAACAACAACCAAAATATTTTTCCTTTCCTTTTTGTTTACTTTTCAATTTGGTTGTGTTTGCTGTTATTTAATTTAAAAAAAAAATCTATTATGAGTTCAACGTTAATAGATGAAACTTTCGCCCCAAGCAACGCTTTCAGAGGTGTTTCTTCCATCCAAGTATTTTATATGTTTATGAATATATATTTTGTACGTTTTGTCAAAGAATATATTACATCATCTGTTGATCTATTACGTTGTATATTTATATTGGAAACGAACGTCTTTATATTGGATTGAATTGAATTGAAAGAAATTCTTAACCCCAGCAATATAATAGAGTCCTCAATAATATATTTGTACTTTGAGACAATTTTATTAGAGTAATTGAAAACTTGTATGCGGCGGGGAAGATAGATAAGCGAGCTGAAAAACCAAACGCTTCAACTGTTTGCCCTAAAATTAAATTAACACAGTAACACAGGGGATATTCATCGAAAGGTACTTCTCTAAGGGGAATTCGACATGTTAATTTGTATTGACATCCTATTTTTTTTAACCGTGTCGGCCTACATAGTTATACTGTCAGTATACCATTAAAGCCTATGATTAAGTAGAGAGATATTTTTCTTGACACCTTCCCTTAAGCCTCGGTCACAAATGCCATTACGAACTGCTACGAACGCCGTACGAACGATTTTAAGACAATGGAAATTCGGGAAGACAATGGAAAAACAGGGAGATTCGTACGAAATTATCGTTCGTACGAACCTTTGTGACCGTAGCATAATGCTATATTCAGCCGGCCCTTTTCGACAATAACATGACCATTTTACCCCCCCCCCCCCCCCCCCCCACACACATACCCGCTTTCCCACAATTCAGGAGCCCGGCAACGATGACATTTAAATTTGTACTCCTTCCCACAATTTGTAACCCCATATGGTCGATTCACGTACGTGTTTATGGTTTGTGAATAGCGTTTCGTCTGTATAACATGTATAACGTAGGATGTATTACCGCCTCTACAGACTGAAATACATTAATGGATGATGAAAAAATAACAGTCCGTGTTCCAGATATAGGATAGATATTCGGGAAATACGTCATTGCTTGAAGCCATCACAGTCCCACACATAACGATAGAGTGTCTGTTTTCATTAGAAACTCCCCCTTCTCCGGCTCCCTCAATAACGTCTTTCGGAGAAGGCATTAATCAGTAAATGTGTAGAACCACGAACATTTCAGTGCTTTAATTGACCGTCTAAATGCCATGAATATAATATCAGTTTATGAGGGTTTGTTGACGTTACCCACATCAAAACAAAAATATTGTGATGTTAAAGTATGATATGACAGGAAGTCAAAGGAAGTTTAATATCTTAAGTCTTAATTGAGAGGTAGGCCTAATGCCTGTTGCACATGAGACATTATTTGCTGACGTATAGGATTGCGTCAGGGATCTTTGACACGTTATGTATGTATTACATAGTACAGAGAGTAAACGCAAAATGGAGAGTCAAAAATTGCCCTGATCCTGCTGATTAATAGCGCACTCGCTATTTGCTTTCACGTTATTTCTTAACGTTTATAATAACACAATCAATAACACCTCGTGTGCGACAGGTACAAAACCCGTTGAACACGATGCGTCATTGGCTGACGGAGGCCTGCGTCAGCGACTGACGCGGTATTTGACGCACCTTGTGATAGTGACAGACTAGAAGTAGATTGGAAACGAACAATAAAAACAAATTACGTTAAATTACTGGCGCATTCGCTGATTTGATTTGATTAGCGTATAATAACACAGTCTGAATGACGCCCCGTGTGTCACGGGCGTCAGACTAGCCTGACGCCTTGTAGTGAGTCTTCGAGTTTGAACTAAATAATTAAGTAAAATATGTTCAAGTAATTTTTGTTTTTAATGAACGAAGTTTGTGTGTAAGAGATGAATTCATAATACTTTCTACAGATTACAGTAAAATGATAGTTCCGCGTTTTGAGAAGAAGCTCAAACTTAAACTCCGAATAAACGGGCAAATCTTTATTCAAGGTCCGAACGGATGTAAATGGGGCTAAATCGTCTCTTTAATTTTCGGGAATCAATTTATCGGACAGTTGATTGACTGTCCCGCAAAAGAATTTAATACAGAGGGGCCCCCAAGAGAAGAGACTGGAGCACGTTCCCAAAATCCCATATCGAAATTAAATGAAGTTATTTGTTGACAACAGCCATCGTCGTGAGGTGATTACTGAGATTGGGTATTAACCAGTCTTCTTCGCAAACTGGAGCTTTGGGATGAAGAAAGAAAGATGACGATGTTGAAGAAGAAGAAGTAAAAGAAGAAGACGAAGAAAAAGAAAAAGGAGTAAAAGAAAAAGAAAAAGAAGAAGAGAAAAGGAAGAAGAAGACAGGGAAGAAAAAGGAGAAGAGGAAGAAGAAGAAAAGGGAAGAAGAAGAAGAAGGAAAAAGAAAGAGAAAAATAAGGAGAAGAAGTGGAAGAATAAGAAAAGGAAGAAGAAGAGGAAAATAAGAAGAAGTACATGTATAAGACGGAAATTACCTCTTTAGTTTAAGCCAGTATGAGCAGAATGAGAAGTATTATACAAGTGTGGAAAAATTTAGATAAAATTTGGCTACAGGTATAATATAAAAGTTTTCAAATAAGTAAAAGAATACACAACAAAAAATGTATAAGAGTTATGAGAAGGAGAAGGAGATGAAGAAGGTAAGTTTAAAAGAAATTTATAAATAAAAGGGAATGTAAGGACAATGGGATTGATAGAAACCATGGTTATGTAAGGTGGTGAGTGAAAGAGAGTAAAGGAAAAATGCAAAAAAAAAAAAAAAGAAGAGAGAAGTATTACTGAAGAAGTGATACGAAACAATAACAAATAAACAAAATCTGAAAATATAAAGCAGCTGTCACAGTTTGCAAGAAGAAAATAGGATTCCATGTGCAGTAAACCAGCATAGATTAGAGGAAAAAAAAGGAAAAGAAAAAGGGGAAGTACCATAGAAAATACCGAAAAAAAGTAGGAGGATATTATACGCCAACATTCGTTATGAAATAAATAAGATGATGATTGAAAGGAATGAAGTTTGAGAGGAAGGTCCCGGGGACGGAGATCAAGAAGAGTTATGATTTAAGAATACCTCAGATTAAATGAGTATTACATTGATCCGTTTGAAATTGGATACTCAATTCAGCGGCCGAAATGGTTTGCGCTGAGGCGTCATTAACTAGACTGGTTGGTCTAACGGTATGTTCATCAAAATACTATATCCATGCCTTCATTCAACATTAGACGCTTGTCATTCGATCTAATCTCTTTTCTCTTTTCTCTTTTTTGGCGTACCCCAAGGATCCTCCCCTTATATCCCACCGTCTCGTTTAGTCTGTCTGTCTGTGCGTCTGTGCGTCTGCGTCTCTCCCGTTTCAGGCCATTTTGTTTTGGAAATTCTGGTGAAGGTTGGCTGGGGGGGGGGGGGGTTGTTGAGAGTTGAGGTAGATGAATATATCTCATTAGGCCATAGGATAACAGTTTAGTACATTCCCATCTCCACTCATTGCTTTTCACTGTCAATATGAAAACAAAAATTGGTGTGTAGAAAGCAACAGCAACAAATACCCCCCCCCCAAGTGTGTCATTATTTGGCAATGTGCCCCCCGAACAAAACATCACATACTCACCCCAAGGCCCCGTCTTATAAACAGTCGCGATTAATCGCAACTTAATTGCGATTAATATCAATCGCAATTATGTAGATAAGAGATAGCGGACTGCAAACTTGCGACTGAATAGAGGACTTTGATTCTGATTCTGATCACTAAATCGCAACTCTTTATCAGACGGGGCCCTGCTCTACATTATGCATTAACTCCATATACTCTGAATCCACAATTGACGTACTGTACCAATACTATTTTAGTTGGTAAAAGGGGGTGGTTGCGAGGGCGGGGGGGGGGGGGGGGCTTGATTTACCCTCTTGATGTGCAGCTCAAGCAAGCAAACAACATCGATGGAAACCTCGTATAGGAGCCGACTGTCGCATCTCAAGGGTTTCATGAGAATACTGGATCGAAGTTTGGAGGACCGACTTTTCGACGAAGACCACTCAGCTTCGTAAACTGGTGGGCCCAGGAGATTTGACGATGTACTAGAGGGAGTGGCAAAGTAAAACGGATTCTTAGTTTCTCGTCCGGGTTCTTCTTTTTGAATGTGAAAAACATAATTTTTGCCAAGTTGTCTTTTGACAATAACCTATCATCATTAATCGGATGTGCTCCACCCACGTCGTTACTGGCAGAAAGCCACGGGGAAATCAATGCTTTAATGACAGAAGGGCGGATTAGCAATTTTCTTCATCATGAATTTGATCCTGCACTTTCCCTTATCTAATTTCTAACTAGGATCTGTCTCTATTTTCTTTCTGCTATCATTCTTTCAAAACATATCACCGCTCTTTAACTATTATGACTGACACTAGCCTCAATAGGGAGAGGGGGGGGGGGAGAACTAATCCATCTGTCTTCAGAATATATATTTTGACCCAAAAGCCACATTAAAATATGATAGACCAATTTTGGGACTTGCAATACATTTATTTTGGAATGCCCTCTTTACTAAATGCTGGATCGGCCCTTGATTACTACTCAGTAAAGATGACGACGGTGACTACGACGACTATCATTTCACTACAGGAACTTTTTAAAGTTTTTATATCGTTTTTAAAGAATGCTCTAAAACAATGTAGTGTAACATAGCTTAGAGCAATATACCTAAGATATTACCTTCCCCCATTCACCGAAGGGGGGGGGGGGGTGAGATGGGTCTTCCCTTTTATTCATCAGTAGAGCGCTTTCGCAAACACGACGGAAGCAAGACGACGGGAGAATTACGCCGATACAGCCCTTCCGTCTATCATGGCCGGGGACGGTCGTGAAAAGCAACAGGAGGGAGAAAATTCTGGTTCGCGCATGCGCAGATTGTTTTTTTCGCTCGCATTACCGTCGTGTTTGCGAAAGCGCCCTAAAGCCTGGATGCGCCACTGAAACGTTTTCCTTTATTATGACTGAAAATTATTGAAAATTCTGAACCTCGCTTCTCTTGAAACATGTGACAAGTAAAGCGATTGCGTTACATGGGCATACAAATCACATGTCAGCTTTAATACTTGAATGCCATTTCAACCGTCTTTAGCCACCAAAAGCTGATTATTATAAAATAAAAGAAAGTAGAAATTGTCATTCATGGAATAACGACATCTTATCGTGCTTAGAATAATCAGGACGAAATCTGAGAAATCGAATCCTGTAGTTTATGCTCTTTTTCTTTCAAGCGAGAGAGCGTGATCACCATGCAAAGCGATTTTGATGTAAATTCCTCGTCCGTCTTGTTCAAACCGAGGAATCCCTTTTTAAAACTCCTTGTTCCATCTTATATTCATTTCCTAGCTTTAGAGGGGATTAGGGTAGGGGTGGGGAGGGGATTAGGGTAGGGGGTGGGGAGGGGCGTACAGTGGACCGTCCGAAGAGGATAAAGTATACCCGTGGTCTTTGCTTCGGAGAATCCCTGCTTCGCTTGGACGCTCGTTGAGCGCTACGTTGAGGGTTGGATTACGCTCTTGTGGAATCGATGGCATGGGATACGGGATGCGGAAGGCAAGAGAAGGACTTCTGAAGTCATCTTTTCCCCATCTCAAATTTTTTATATTTGATCGATTGGGATTTGTAGTTTTCATTCCGTAGGCAAAATCACGATTAGTGTAAGCTCGGGTGGATTTGGAAAATAATATGGGAGGCAGCGAGCTGCAAGGAAGACGGAGAATGAAGAGCGAGGATCGAGAGAGACAACATGTAGGAGAAGAAAAAACATGGATAAAAGAGTGGGATAAAGATGGAGAAAAGTAGGGGAAGGATGGGGTGAGGGAAGGGAGAAAGAGAGGGAGGGAAAGCTGTAGGAAGAGAGAGAGAGAGAGAGAGAGAGAGAGAAAGAGATAGACAGACAGGCAGACAAACAGAAAGACAGACAGACAGACAGAAGAGGGGTGCATGATTGAAGAAAGAGAAAAATAAAGAATTGATTCGTTTGTGATTTCTCGTTTAGTAGCTTGGTGCGTTCATAAGGTCATTTTGATCACGAATAGTTAACACAATGCGCTGAATACATGAACAATATTTAACATTTTGATTTACAATTACATTTTAACATGGTAAGCTGTCTATTACAATTTCTTGATACACAAATCCAACAAAAGAGTAGGAGAGAAAAGAGGGGTCAGGGATTGATTAGATGTATCCTATGCAGCCCATAACATTTGAACATTTTGCCCACAGAAAATTGCCAACGGGGGTCTCACAACCCTCTCGAGAAATGCCCCTACATGCCCCTGCCAATCATTGTGCTGACATGTCGTACATCAATTCTTAGAAGTCTCCCCATCGATTGGTTTCCTTTTCTTTTAACAGTATCTCGTCCCTGACATTTGTTTACAAGCTTGCGAACGCCTCCCAACAAAAAAAGAAGAATACATGAAGAATAAATGAAATCTTCTCAGACTTCTGATCTGCCGTCGAATACTGGATGTCATATTAAAACAAATTCCGACAGATCTCTAGAAAATTGTCAACAAATTCCAACAAAGGGTAAGGAGCTTTGTCGGTGTAGGTAAGTTCTTAATTTGCCCACAGAAAATTGTTAGTGGGGGCGTCACATCCTCATAACCCTCTCTAGAAATGCCCCTTCATGCCCCTACCAATTCTATATAAACAGGTCGTACGCCTCAAACAAAAAGGAAAAATAGATGAAGAATAAATGAAACTGTTCTCAGATTTCTGATTTTTTAATTTTACCTACAGGATCTTCAAAAGATTTCGAACAAAAGTTCATTAACTTTGACGGTGTATGAAAGTTCCTTTGCCTTTAGTAAATAGTCATTGGGTGGTGTCACCCCCTACAAGTTTCTCTGCAAAATGCCCCTGCCAATTTTCTAGTGACCTGTCTTACGTCAATTCTCAGCAGACTCCCCCATCGATTGGTTTTCCTTTTCCTTTGAATATTCCTCGTCTCGTTTACATAAAGAGCGCCGTCACAAACAGCGCGAGCAAGGCAGGTGTTAAAACAGCCCCGAAATTTGGCGAATTCGGGGGGTATTTTTGGAGGTGAGGGGGCTCGGGTTGCAATCACTATTCCCAGTTTGTGATGGAAGGAGTGGATCGGTTTTGTTATCTGATAAGTGAAGTGCATATAATAGAACAAGAACGCGGGTGAAAGGACGGGGGGGGGGGGGGGTATTGAGGAAGTGGTTTGGGAGTAGTGAAGAGCTAATTTTTAAAACCCAATGTCTGCTGAAATAACGTTGTTTGCGTTACCATGTTGACCTGACGAAAGTGCTTAATATTTCGATGAATATTATAACAAGGAAAGCCGGAGAGAAGGGGGGGGGGGGGGGAGAGGAAGAATATGAAGGAATGTATGTATACATATTCAGATTCAAAATAAAGATATCTAGATATTTAAAGTAAAAAGAGAGCGAGAGAGAGAGAGGGGGGGGGGGGTTGAAGAAAAAAACAAGTTTGATTAAATTCATTAATTTATTTTTCAAAACGCTGTAAACAAATCTAGTTCAGCTACTACGTTGGTTTAAGAGCAAGGTAATACATAATACATTCCAGATAGTGCTATAAGGTAGATGTAGGCAAACTGTGAGAGAGAGAGAGAGAGAGAGAGAGAGAGAGAGAGAGAGAGAGAGAGGGGGAGACAGAGAGAGAGAGAGAGGAAGAGAGATGGAAGAAATGGAAAGGGGAGAAGAGGAGAGAGGGAAGGGGAAGAAAAGAAGTGAAGTTTAGGGTAACCATCATGACTGTGGATACCTACATGCATGATGCCACACGAGGAAGTTCGAAGAACGAGGAAATGAATTATTGATATCATGAAGAAGAAAAAAGTATTGTGTCAAAGTATCGGTTGAAGTTGATAGAAAAGATTTCCCAAAAGATGATCATCGAGAAAGAAGAGGGAGAGAGAGAGAGAGAGAGAGAGAGAGAGAAGAAGAAAAACCATCTCATTATAATACATCTGTTCCAATCTCAAAGTCGTGAGGAAAGAAAACCACAAATCGACCAGTGGGCTTTTACGAATTCATGGACACTTAAGAGTCCAAACCAGACAAAATAATTCGTGGTTTTAGAGGCAACGTCCTGACACTAAAAATAAGGAGAAAGATTTGTTGTTTTAGTTCACAAACTACGAAAACCCATGAATGTAATTGAAGTTATTTTGACGATATAGGTTTAGTTATGATGAAATAACTGTTAAAAGTAAGATTGCTAGCACCGGATTGTTAGTAGGTGACCTATATTTTCTTCTGCCACAATTATTCCGGACTTTATTTCATCAAATGTATAGGGTTAGGATGAAGTTGATATTGGGATTTAGGTTAGATTTAGCTTTAGAGTTAGAATTAGGTACAGTGTTAGGTTAGGTTAGTTTTAGCTTTAGAGCTAGGGTTAGGTTTATCTTTAGAGCTAGAGTTAGGTATAGTGTTGGGTTAGGTTTAGCTTTAGAGCTAGGGTTAGCTTTAGCTTTAGAGCTAGGGTTAGGTTTAGTTTTAGAGCTATAATTAGATATAGTGCTAGGCCAGGTTTAGCTTTAGAGCTAGGGTTAGGTTTAGCTTTAGAGCTAGAGTTAGGTATAGTGTTGGCTTAGGTTCAGCTTTAGACCTAGGGTTATGCTTAGCTTTAGAGCTAGGGTGAGGTTTAGCTTTAGAGCTATACTTAGGTATAGTGTTAGGTTAGGTTTGGCTTTAGAGCTAGTTAGGTATAATGTTACGTTAGGTTTAGCTTTAGAGCTAGGGTTAGGTTTGGTGTTGGGTCAAGGAATTTGGTAAGTATAGGAACATTTAATCGGAGCGTTTATCGCAGTATGAAGTGTAGTCCATTCGCCTGACTGTTACCGTGTCGGGTGCCCAATCAGCTGAGAAAATATCCCACCTCAACGCTAAACCGGAGACAGTCCTTGCCTCTCTTTTCGACGGGTGCATTTTCGGAAGTTGTGCGATCTATGTAGGAGGACATAAATGATTGTAAAATAAGAAAAATATGTAAAAACGGATAGAATCTGGACTAGAGGAGTGTCGTAGAACCTGTTAGCAATATAGAATATAGTAAGTTTCAGTTTATCACATTATAAAAGGGGTTATTATTTTAATTATTTTTTTTTATTTTAGATAAAGTTAAACATTTTCTGAAAATAATTACGTCCAGTTGAATATACATAGTGTATTGCACTGACATTGACACAGACACGAAACGATGTTCGATCTCGCGTGATCCAAGCACCGCCCATCTCCCCCTCCTCGGGGATATGTCCTTTTCCACTATCCCTCTCTCCTCGGGGCCCTCGATCGCTTTCTTTTCTCGTTTTCGACCTCTTCCCCGTCTTGCTTTCTCTCTCCCACACTCGTTCCTTTGCCAATTCATATTTGTCCCCATTTTTTCTCATAATATTTCTGTTATTTGTACTTAGATTTTTCAAAGGAAGAGACCTTCTCTCTCTCTCTCTCTCTCTCCCTCTCTCCCCCTCACCTTTTCTCTCTATCTTTTTTTTTCTATCCCCTCTCCTTCCCCTCCGTCCCCGACCTCCCCCTCCTCGCCAACCTCTTCTCCTCCTTATTAATGCATTTATCAACGTTCATTTATTTTAATACAATCATAACAGTACCGATCACACTGCTTACTCATTTGGAAATAAAATCCACAAAAATTCCATTTCCATCTTATAAAAAAGAAGCTCGATACCACCTGTCCAATTTAGTCCATGCTTAATGGAATCCAGTTTCATCTTCCTAAAAGCGATTTTATCCAGCTTATACCCATCTATTTGGTTTTTAAGACAGCGAACAAAAAAGATCCCTCGGGCCATGTATATTCGTACAATGAAGCAGAAGACAGATCGATATAGAGTATTGGAGCGATTATGTTTGACTAAAATATTGCACATCTGCGTGAATAGAGTATTTGTGTAAAACGGGAGGGAAGGAGGGAGAGAGAGAGAGAGAGAGAGAGAGAGAGAGAGAGAGAGAGAGTGAAAGAGAGGTGGAGAGAGAGAGAGAGAGAGAGAGAGGGAGAGGAAGAGATAGAGATGCCTGTAAACTTGACCTTGTGTAATAATAACCCCCTTCTTGTCCTTGATTGAATACAGAAAGTATATTGCCTGATTTTGATTATGTTTATTTGAACACAATGTCTTTTGAAATTCAAATATAAAAACAAGCTTTGCCTGTGGTTTGGGACACCTGCCATGTCGCTGGGCATTTTGACAGTAACCACATGTCTCCAACCTTAATTGTGACATGATAAATATACCACTTCATCGCGAATTCACATGGTGTTTGATACAATGTGCTAAATAGACTCCGCGTTCATGTTTGACATCCCTTCATGGTATCATACTTTACATTTTCAAGAGCTAAGATGTTAAACTAGGGAAGTCACCTTTTTTTTTTGGGGGGGGGGGAGGGGTGGTCTGCTATCAGGGGGCAGTCGCCTTTCTCTATTGATGATTGGATTAACTGTCTCCTGAAGGGTGTTTGAAGCATCGTTTAAATATGATGCAACAAAACAGCGGCGTTATTTATATGATGACGTAGTGTAATACATTTCCTATTTTCTATCTTACAAAACAGAGCTAGGTGAATACACGCAGGACTTTCGTTGCGCGCAGTTGCCATCCATTTACTCGTTAAAAACCCAAACAACCGCTGCGGCCCCTTTTTTTTTTGGGGGGGGGCGGTTTACCGCGTCATTTCCCTATTGGTGATCCCCTCCCTACTGAAAATAGAGTGAATGTCAGAGTCCCCTACATTGTTAATACCATCATTATCATGAAGCTAGTACAGCTGTAACGCATACAGTATGATATATATATATATATTTCTTTTTCTGGGGGGGGGGATGATTTTTATACAAAGAAAAGCAACCCCCCCCCCCGGCCCCAAGTCAAGTCAAGTCAAAAAGCCAATGCAGTAAGGATCATGTTATTTCATGCATGTTACTTTAATATCGTAAGTAATTAAACTTTAGTGATACATTAATTGTATAGAATTTTACAAGGATAATTACCTTTACTTTCACTTTCCACCCTGTAACCATCAATGCCATCAATTTGATTAATTAGCTTCGTCATACTTCTATCTCTGGTTCTATCACGTACATGGAAAGCCTTAATGAACTCAGTAAGACATAATTTCCCTGTAATTTGGAACTCCATCCCCGAATAATAATAATGATAATAAATTGAAGCAGTTTCTTTCCCTTAAATATGTTTATAGTTATATTCTTTTGTATATATTGTGCCAAATCATAATAAACAAAATATCCCTCCGTTGTGTAATATTATTTTATTTTGGGGTTTTGTTTGTTGAATATAATTTTCATATTGTGTGTTGGTATATTAGGGAACTACGGTTGTCCAAGGCCGAAGTGCTTTATTTATCTAGTTCCTCTGTTCACTTCCAAATTCTTAGTATTATTTATTTTTATTTATTGTTATTGTATTTTTTTTATCGAGAATGAAATCATTAAATTAGTTGAATTGAATTGAGCTGATCGCCAATGTTTGGAACACACAAGGCAAACGAGCAAACTTTATCATTTTTTCTTCCATATTGATGGGTTCAAAGAAGGATGAAATTAAAGTGATAAGTAATGAAGTATACCTTCGTCACACACTGAGGTCAAAAGTTAGGCATAAAGGCTTAAGATAATATTGAGTTCAATCAATGCGGAACAATTATTGAATTCTCACATGATACATTATTGTATCAAAATTCATATTGAGTGTCCAACGTTATAAGTAGAAAAACAAAAGTGATAGAAAATATTATATGAGAATAGAAAGTACAAATGTAAGTATCACGGTGTTAGTCGAGATGAATTGAAAACATGTCGACGCTTCATTTCGTTATTTGACTTTAGCAACTCACAAATCATTTACTAAAAAATGACATCAAAATAAACTTTTTAGTTTTAGCCAAATTTCCTTACAATCAGACTTCGCTGTATGTCAGATAGTTCAAAATCAGTATACCTTTAAGCGTCAATATAATTTATGCGGCCATTGTTCAGCCTTTTATTATACTTTCAAAATTTCTCTCCCTTTCTCATCTCTCTCTCTCTCTCCCTCTCTCTCTATTTCTCTCTCTTTCTCTCTTTCCCTCTCTGCATGTATCGTGCAATATCATAATTACCTTGTAAATTGGATATGTGCCCATCATGTTCACGATATGTCTGTATAGAATTACATGTTTACATAATCTTTGAGTGCATAATCAACGCTCACTCATGGCCAAAACAATGAACGGAACCCTTGCTCGACAATAGGTAATGAAACTCCAAACCTATTCACATGATGGGATAAGTTTCAGATTGTCATTATAATTTTTCATACTCAACATGTATGAATTGTTATCGTTGGTCCGATTAATTTCAAACTTTCGCCATTTTCTTTCTCTGATTTTTGCCGCTTTCATTCAAATGAACTTATTTAAAAGGGTTAGTTGCCCTTAAAGGTAACGACCAGTTTTGGAAACGCCACCCTCTCAAAAAATGAAATGGAAGCTCTTACTATACCAATCATGTGAAAGAATACTCTCTTTAAAAAATAGAGTGAATTTTCACTCTATTTTCACTTTCTTGGGAGTGACGTCCGTGATCACTTGTTTAGGAGAGAAAATCGATTGATTTTAGAGTGCTCTCTAAGAAAAAAGAGTGAATGTTCACTCTATTTTCACTCCATTTTCACTCTCCAGAGGAGTGACGTCCGTGATTTTGAAAATTCACCCTTTTTTTTTAAGAGAGTATGTTTTGACTAATACGTGATGATACAAATTATGCCGAGAACCTGCCTACTAATTGATATATTTGCTAAATTATTATCTATTTGTACCTGATAGATATCGCGCACGTGTCGCATAGTCCCATGTACATCTTTCTGTGTACAGTGCTTGTTACTTTACCAAGACGGGGCCAAATTTCTTATCCTATTGATGATTCCAGAACCTTGCAGTACACACCAATACTTGAAGCTAGATGCTAGATGATCAACCTTTTCTGATCGATTCCACAACATTTCTTTCACAATGCAATCGCATGACCATTACTGGTCTTTATCTTTAAAGATGAAGTTGAGTTCTGGTCATGCGATTGCATTGTGAAAGAAACGGTGTGGAACCGACCAGAAAAGGTTGATCATCTAGCATATAAGAATTTGTGTGTATTGCAAGGTTCTGGAATCATCAAAATTATAAGAAATTTGGCCAAGTCTTGGTAAAGTTACAAACACCGTACACCGAAAGATGTGTATGGGACTACACGAACACGTGGCGTAAAAGCCGGCCCCCCCCCCCCGATTTTTACGATTTAACATGCATATTTAGAATATGAAGGCATTTGAAGAGCCATGCTTTTCAGGGAACATGTCTTATCTGATGTTCTTCTACACTGGCATAATAAGAATGAGTAATGCTCACAAATTATTTTTCACCTCTTCCCAGAACTCAACCTTCTCTTTAAGATGTGAGCAGTACCATTAATGATAACGATGCTGGGAGCAAACATGAGTTAGGAATGACATTTGTTGAATTTCTTTCCACATTGCTGTTGATATCAAATGGTACATGTCCAAGATATTAAAATATTTATGTTTGCCAATCAAATTGTTATGTAATTATGAATTATTGTTTATCAGCGAATGTACACGAAGTTTAACGATCCCTTTTTTACGAGGTGGTGGGCTTTCCATAACTTACCAAAACCACACTAAGCTTTGGAAGTGGTTAAGGTGTATTGTTTTAAAAAAAATTAACACTTGCTTAAAAGAACTTTCAGTGTTATGAGTTTGGCAGCTGTAAGGATCCGGGGAAGTAAATATGGTGATGAAATTCAATTTACTGACTCATCCAATCATTAACTTTGTGAAACATTCTACACCTACGGGCAGTGTCTTTTGGGGCCCTCATTTGAACCTTTGCAATTTCTTACAAACATGACAAATGAACGGCGGAGTATAGAAGCAGCCTATAGACAATGCTGCCTTTCTTTTAATCAAGTCATGTCTCGCCTCGCCTCTTAAATTTGTTTTTATGGTCTAGTTTCCTGAGGGGAAAAGGGTAAAAGTCTTACGGGAAGCATAAAAGGAGAAAGAAACAGAATTTGGTAATCAAGGACAAAGGGAAGACGATGTATAATGATGAATATAAATGATTAACAGGAGGGAGTATAGGAATGGTAAGAGTAGAAGAGATTTGAAGGCGAGGCAAACACGGAAAGAAGAAGATACGACACGAGGGAGAAGTTAAGAAAGGTAAGGAAATATTTAAATGTCTAGGTTAAATTAAAAAAGAAAAAAAAAAGCTGTTGGGGTGCTTGCCCTCCCCTCCCACATGTCAATATAAGTGTCTGAAAAGGAAATAAATATTACCTTGAAAGTGAGAAAAAGAAGAAGAAGAGACACCCCCTCAAAAAAAGAAGAGGATTGGCGGACAAGAGATAATATCAGAGAAGTGAGAAAGAGACAGAAGACAATTATTTTATCATGGTCGTGTTCCACCAACGGTTGAAGAAAATAAATTGGCGAGAGACAAATGGCAGAGAGGAGCAGGTTGGCTTGGAGGAAATTTCATTTTTTTCACACGTTCCCTCTTTCTTTCTCTGTTCCTCTCAGATTTCTTTCTTGCTCTTTTTTTTTTGAAATTTCATTCTTAATTTCCATTTTTGCCTATGTCTATTTGTCTGCCCCCTCACTCTCCATCAATCTCTCGCTCTTCTTTTCGGTTTACCAAGGACCCTGGTATTAGGGGGGGGGGGGGGGGGTATCACACCCTTAAGCCCCCGGCTCTTCGCCGCTAGATATACGTGGATATTATGCATGTTATTCCTGTTGTTGCCTTAACCTTTCCGGAGCAAGCGATTTGTCAATAATTATGCTCGAAACTTGTTCAGATCTAGGCCTTATCTCGTAGACGAATCTCCCGTTCCCAAAACAATATTGGAACTTACGGTGTCACAATAAGATTAAAACTCTCCCAAAGGAACAATTGCTAGAAGATTTTCCCATCGGACCAAGTAAATTGAAGCATTTTATTGCATCGATTTTTTTTTCTCTCTCGCTTTGATGTCTTTTTTTCTTCTTCTTGAAAACAAGCATCGAAACAGATGGTTGCGGTAAACTCTAGAATTTTCCAGTGAGTTCATATCTAATGATGAAGAAAATATTCTAATTCTCGGAATGTTAGAATCAGGCCATCATGAAGTAGACTTGTTTTTCAATTGTTGGGTCAAGTAAATTTATGTTGCGTTTACTGTAAGCGGCTTCTGAGAAGTTATTATGTATGTTTGTACTCTCTGAACTGCATTGAAACTGCATGTCATAGCCGGATTATGAAGCTCCGCGTAAATTGCTATCGTTTGATTATATTTTATTGATCAAGGCCTGCACTGCCGCAAAACATAGGTATGGTTTTAGTATCAAGGGTATAAAAATAAAACACTCGCTATTTTGACTCTTGTTTTAATTTCTATTGTTGTTATTTTCATGTGTGGTTTTCTCATTCGAAAGTTACCCTATCACTGCCTATAATCCAAGGCCATATTCGAGGCATGTAGCCTGTTCCCCAGGCTTGTTGGGTATTATTCCAAATTTTCTTTCATCACGGTTGCAGTCTGAGCATGAGCAGATAAAGGTCATTGCAGAACAAATTTTGAAATACACGGAGACGAAATACTGGATACGTGCTGATGAAAGTTATGTAACATTATTCATTCATGCACATTCAGTGCACTCCGTGGTACACAGGTGGAAGTATTCTTTGAAAAGGGGGAACAAGCGCTATTTATATAGCACCTCCATCGCTGTAGGAGTGATTATTTCAAAATATACAAAGTGGGGCCTCTTCATGTTCTGAAGATCTGTGGATATTCGGGGTCATTGCAGTAAGGTGCTAACCGTGAACTGGTCTATTTTGATGTACTCTTGATGGTTTCATCACGATGTACAGGTATGCATGTACAGTTAACAACTGAAGTATGCATACTCTTTGTAAATGTTATGTTTTTCACGTATATTTTTAACTCAAGAATGATAGGTGGACTGGTTGAGTTAGGGTCTTTGTTGAATAGTTCAACTTGTAAGCTTTAAAGGTAGGCATTACTACTGCAGCTAGAAGGGATTAGACCACACAGCAAGCCAACAAGGTCACTGTGACAGGTGGCTATCTCATTAACTCAGCTCTCATTTAACATAAGAAAAAGAGGATCATGGGGGACCAACAGGCACCGATTTGGGAAGTTTTCTATATAGAGGGAGCAAGTAGCTACAAGTAGGACAGTGTGCCTTTAAGTCGTGAAAAACTCAATTTCTCACATGTACTCTATCTGTAGATTTCTTGAAATTCTCTGCGATTGTGCTCAAATCAGATAAGATTGCTACACTTCTGTAAAACCATCAAAACATTGAGCCTCTAAATCGCTGTTTCTTTTTATTTCCTTTCTGTCCTGTCTCTCCCTTTCTCACTCTCTCTCTCTCTCTCTCTGTTTCTATCTCTCATAATATTTATGACTATGATATATGTATAGATTTGTAAGACAATTTTCACATGCATATTCACCGTTTTACATAATAGCAGTAAAGGGATGTTCCTTTGTCTACCTGGGAAACTGTATATTTTGTCCGCTTTCTTTGTCAGTCATGTTTATAGTGGCTGCCATGTGCAATTTCGCCTTAAATAAATACCAAATACCAACACCAAACATCTAATAGATGCTGAATTGAGACTAGCCCAAAGTGCAAGGTGAACAGACTGTTGTGAAAGTGCAGACACTATCGAGGAAGTTGATTGGAAAATCATGTAATATTGATATTAATGCGTGTACCAGGGTAGTCGGGACGATTACGTAGTCTTGTAATGCAGACCGTGGATAACGAATCCCCTCTCGACAATAAGTGGTTCAGCTGGATGCGGAAGATGACGTTAATGATGGCATATAGCTAGCTTGGGTCCAGCCAATGATGAGGCTGTGGTGTCACGATGCTCTGAAGAAGCGGAAGGGGAAAACAAATTCTGGAAGTTCTATTTCCACAATGGACCATTATTGGATAAAATAACGAAAGGAAAGAGATTTTAAGAGAGAGTAACATGAAAACCAGATGACAAATGTATTTTTTCCATCCGCCACGCTTTTCATTGATTCGTCCATTCCTCGTTCGTATGTTTTTTCGTTTTAGTAGACTACACTCTGCTACGCACGAACGTGCTATGAACTTAAGTGTAATGGGTATATTAATTTGCAACACGCGTAATAGGGGTTATCAAAATTAATGTTCGTATGGTATCTTTATCAGGAGCGTGTTCCTGCGATGAAAATCCAAAAATATACTGCCGGGTGCTACTGGTAGTGTAATGTCACATTCCGAGTTCGATTTCTCAACCTCTTTTCATTTAATGTACTTTCGGGGTTAATTCTACAACTTACATCATTTTTTTATATAAATGTAATGCTTCCTGGGAGAAATTTCAATTATTTAAACATATTTGTGGCTTACACCCAGTAAATAAGATCGATTGATCGATCTGTGACTGTGACTGTGCCATAGACCAGTGATGTCCTGGTGGTAAGAGTCGCTGCCCGGCAAGCAGTAGATGCAGGTTCAAGTCCCACTGGTTCCAAGATTTTTTTCTGACTTGTTGTTCAATACAGATCGATCAATCGATCTTATTTACTGGGTGAAAGCCAAACATATGTTTAAATAACTTACATCGAAATGTTGACCCCACCTCTTTTTAGATTCAGCTCGGAATTTTTTCTTTTGAAAGACTCTTTGTTGTAAAGAATTTTTTGTCGGGCTGCTGCCCCCCCCCCCCCCCGGATCCACCACCTACAGGCACTGTAATTTAGAAATACATTTTGAAAACTTTTAAAATCTTGAGCTTGGGCATCGTATGTCAAGAGAACAAGGCTTTAATTCATTCTGGATTGCTAATCCTGTCTTAGATTGACTGTTTGAACCAGTAAAATAAAAACAAACTCACAAAAACTGGCTGGAAATCATCTTCAATAAAACTAAAACTCTAATTTGCACATAGTGACCTTTGTGAAGCACATGGTGTCGGGCATTTTACCCTGATTTCCTTATCTTTCTATGCTCATTACTCAGCCCCTATACATTGTCTACCAAAATCGTTTGGCAAATGTCATTTACTTGTAATCTCGAACATTCAGTGTAAGTTTTGCTGGATTCTGTGAGAACTTATTTGCTATCATTAACAGAACTCAAGCTCTATCTGTAAACGATATGAAACTATAGATACAATTTCCATAAAACTCGTTGGCCTGCTTTGGTATAGATAAAACAGTGCCCATACTGCCCCATCGTCCTAATCAGACTATATTTTGACCCTGGCTATTATGGGGGAGCATGTAGCCGAGAACAATTTGTTTCGGTACATTAATGTTTGGTGATCGCAACTCTAGCTCTGTATGCTCTGCTCCATTAGTACCGTGTATTCCATTTCCCATTTATGACGCGAGTAATGCATCATGAGAGACTAGAGAATGCTGGTATAAGAAGAGAGACAGACATAGACAGAAAGAGAGAGAGAGAGAAAGAGAGAGAGAGAGAGAGAGAGAGGGAGAGAGAGAGGGGAATACTGAAAAAAGAGAAAGAGAAAAAAACACTATAGTCTTGATTTCCATCTTTTTGAATTAGAGGCATTTTCCTTTAAAACTCTTTCGTCTGCTTTATTATAAATGGAACAAAAATGTCCATAATGTCCCATCTCCCAAATCGGACAACATTTGACGGGGCTATGGGGGGGGGGGGGGGCATGTAGCCGGGAACAATTTGTTTCGGTACATTAATGCTTGCTGATCGCAACGCTAGCTCTTTTCCATTAGTATTCCATTTCCCATTTAGGATGGGAGTAATGCATCATGAAGGACCAGAAAATACTGGTATAGAAAGAGAGACAGAGAGAGAGAGAGAGAGAGAGAGAGAGAGGAGAGAAAGAGAGAGAGAGATAGAGAGATAGAGATAGAGAGAGAGAGAGAGACGGGGGGAGGAGGGGGAAACACTGGTAAAGATAAAGAAAAGGACGAACACAAAAACTATAAACATGATTTCCATCATTTTAAATTAGAGGCATTTCCCTTTAAAACTCTATTGTCTGCTTTCGTATAGATGAAACAAATTAAATGTTCATAATGTCTCATCTCCCAAATCAGAAGTCAAAATAAAGTTACATTTTGACGGGGCTATCGGGGAGCATGTATATAGCCGAAAACAATTTGTTTCGGTACATTTGGTGTTCGCAACGCTAGCTCTGTATGCTCTGCTCCATTTAGTAGCGTGTATTTCATTTCCCATTTAGGACGGGAGTAATACATCATGAGGGACTAGGGAATACTGGTATAAAAAGAGAGAAAGACAGAGACATAGAGAGACAGAGCGAGAGAGAGAGAGAGAGAGAGAGAGAGAGGGGGGGGGGGAGGGAGAAAGAGAGAATACTGGTAATGACAAAATAAAAGCGAGAGAGAGAGAGAATACTGGTAATGAAAAAAGAAAGCGAGACAGACAGAATATTTGTATAGGAAAAGAGAGAGATAGAAAAAGAGTGAGTGAGAGAGAGAATATTGTGAGTGAGAAAGAGAGAGAGAGAGAGAGATTATGGAGAACGGAAGAAAATTAGGAAGAACATATTTTTTAAAGAGAGAGAGAGAGAGAGGTGTATCGGATGAGGAGATAGAAATATATATACATAATAGGGGTAGGGTGGATGGAAGATATAGAACAAGAACAAGCACAAAACAAATCAAAATAAGAGCAAGAAGGGGAATTAGAAGAAGAAAGAAGAATATGAAAAACAAAGAGAGGAAGAGAGAGAGAGAATGAGAAAGAGAGAAAGAGTCACAACGCCTATCAACAAGAAGCATATCCCCAAAGATTTCATTTGCAGAGAAACGTCTCGTTTTACACGCTCGTCTTTGAAGGCCCGAATATAACATTGAACCAGAGTAAATTAGATTGGCTTTCGAGTTAGCCCGCGCGTAATTTGAAAAGAAAACACAACATACCATCTGATGACACAGTCGAATCTGATTGCATAGCGAGATTGATATAAATACCTTGTATTGGAGACACCGAGGAGACACAGATGGCAGGGTAGGACAAGGAGTGCAACGACATTTCCAACAAAGTACTGGAATGTTTTACTATTACAATATATAAAACGGCTTTTTGTTTTAATTAGACGAGCGTCGAAAGAGGTGTGTAACGTCATCAGATAGTACTTTTGTATGTGTATTGAATATGTATTAAGAGATAAGTGCGATGATGGCAAAACATAAACATCTTGAAATAGAAATCGCATATCAATATGAACCAGGATTAACAGATTGATTAATAAAAAGAATAATCTTTATGGAGGTATTTTAAGCTAAACTAGCCGTTGACTTGCAATCGTACCTCCTGGTTTCATCTCTTTCATATCATTTTCGTTTTCAGCACCATACCCTCAGACTACCCCCCCCCCCTGTCCAATCCACTTTGTACCCCTCTCCCAGGAATCTCCTGTATTCCAACCGCGAAAGTTTGCATCACAGTACAGTCCAGCTAGCTACAGGACCACGCCCTCTACCACTCTCACCAGCTCCCCACTCCAACCCTTAATTTCGCGCCATATAACCGTGAAAGTTCTCATCAAAATGCACGACGATCTATAAAGAGTTTCTGAGCGGTATTGACGAGTTAGGTGAACTTTCTCTATCCCTCTCCTTATTACAATCCTTACCTATGTCTACAATTAACAATCATACTATCCAGCTATTGGACCACGCCCTTCTAATGCAGTGTACCCCCTTTCTAGTTACCCTAACCCTCTTTCACAAGTCATCTAGCTTCACCGGCAACCTTGCGTATATTATACCCACAGCGAAAGTTTGCATCGAAGTACAGTGTAATCCTTCTATAGTGTTCTGGTGGGACCATTATCAGCTTTCTAAAAGTATACTTCTCACCTACAAGACCACGCCCTAACATCACCCTCGTCAGCATCTCTGTTCCTCCTCCCCATTTCTTTACTAGCATCGTACCCGGTGTAGTTCGTAATATCCGCGAAACTGTTCGCATCACAGTGCATGGCGATCTTTCAAGTGCTATGAGTCAAGGGTACTCTCTGTACCCATTAACAACCTTGCTTCTTAGCTACCGGACCACACCCTTCTATCATCCCCTCTCCACCTAGCCCCACCTCATCCCCTAACGCTTCACATACTCTCCTTCAGTGAATTGCCGTTTGGTCTACAACGTCTATTACCCAATAGTCTAGTCACATACTTATGGTCTATACCCAGCCCGTCTACTATCCACATGATTTCATCTACTTTTCATTTGGTCCAATTAGCATTTAGGTTAATAACCATTTGTTTTAATTTGCATTTGGTCTAATCTACAAATAGTCGCCTACCATTTTTGCTCATTTAGTCTAATTTCCATTGGGTCTAATTCCCAGTTTGTCAAATGCCCTTTTCATCTACCATCCATAAGGTTTAATAATCATTTGGTGATTATTATTGTTTATCATTAAATGATTATTAGACAGACTGGAAATTAGACTAAATAAATAATAGACTAAAAGGGTAGTAGACGAACTGGTTGTAGACCAAATGGCAATAAACCCTCTGCTGCAACCCCCACCCCCAAATGAGAGTTCGCATCAAAGTGCATTGCGATCTTTCAAGTGTTCCGGAGGGGCATTAACGAGTCAAGGGTAACCTCTATCTCCAGGCCCATATCAGACATTACCAATTAATCGATCTGTCAATAGCGTAAAGGTCGTGCGTGTGCGCGGCTATCTTCAAGCCTGTGCGGAGTGCTCATTCGAGGAAGATTGGCTATTTATAAATACCATTCTGAAGAGTATTCGAAAAGATAAGTATTTTGACCATTTAGGGCAAAACTTTCCACTTTAGAAATTGGCATTTTATTCGTGAGCTTGATAAGGGGAGTCAATGCGTAATAATTAATTTTTCTTTGCACAATTGGTAATAAATGTGAAGTGGTGATGATAATGTTGTCATTGATAATAATTATGATGCTGCTACCGATAATGATGATTCTACTACTACTACTACTACTACTACTACTACTACTACTACTACTACTACTGCTACTTATATTAATTATACTAATAATAATGATACTCATCATCATCATCAATTAATCATAAGCATAAATAAATAATTTTGATGATTATAATCGTTATCATACTATAATAAGCCTAACAAAACAAAGAAATTATCTCAAAAAATAAATTCCAAGAACAACTTTAATGAAGTTGCTAGAAATTAGACTTATCATACTATAATAAGTCTAACAAAATAAGGAAATAATCTCAGAACTTGAATTCCACGAACAACTTTAATGAAGGAAGATTCAAGATCCTTTGAGGGGGAAGTAAGATGGCGTTATTGGTAGCTGTAAAGCGATGAGAGGAAGCTATCAATTACTTCTAGCAGACGACAGATATCAAGAGGACCTCTCTCGTCAATGAGGCGCTGGGGTTGGGCTAGTTTGGGATTACTTGTTAAAGGTGTCTTTTGTATTGTGTTTATTTTCCGTCATTTAAAAAGAACATCAACAAATATATATTTACAATCATAAAGACAAACTTATAAAAAAAAAGAGGAAGACGGAGGGATGGCCCTACTCAGCGTTGTTAGCATATTAAACAATGCTGTTTTACAAAGGGGTCCCTATAGACATAGAAAACATGAAAATAGATAGTACAGAAGTAACGAAAACTTACAGCAAAATAAGAACTTACAATAATGATAAGATTAAGAGTAAATTGGAGTAAAAACAAGAAACAGGAGAGAAATATTTACGATATATACAAGAGAAAAAGCTAGAAAAGTAAATTATTAAAAATATATATATATATAAACAGCTACAGGAAGTCTGGAACTTAGTTTTAACTACCATTACTATGACAACGTACAAAATTCAGAACTTTCTTATAATTTATTGGGTTTTTTTCTCAAATTTTGACTGGTCATAATTCAGTCATTTCTCTCCTTCACTTGTTCTGCTCTCGTTATAGGGGGGGGGGGGGGGGGGGGGGGGGGGGGGCGGGGGGTAAGCGGACCCATTTTTTTTTTTTTTTGGTCTCAAATTTCCAAATTTGACATTTTTTGTCGTTGGGGGGGGGGGGGTAAGGTTACCTTATTTAGGTTAGCCGTGGGTATAATTTTTTTTTTTTTTTTTTTTTTTTAATAATTAAAAAAAAAAAAAAAAAAAAAAAAAAAACCAAAGGGGGGGGGGGGGGGTTTTAGTTTTTTTTTAGGGGGGTTTACATACATAAAAATACCAAAGGGGGGGGGGGGTTGAACCCCCAACCCCCCCCCCCCCCCCCCCCCTGCGTACGCCCCTGGTCACATATCAGAGCAGCGACCGACCGATCAGTAGCCTGCTCGGTCGCTGCTGGAATTTAGGCATCGCCCAGCGATTAGGTCGGTGCCCGGGCGGCGACCGCCCAGGCACCGAGCGTATTTTGGGCGGCGAGTGAAAAGTGAGCAGGCGCCGCCCAAATTTTAACTCCGCGCTAAAACTTCAGCGGCGACCGAGCGATGCCCTAAAAACGAGCGGTGCCTGGGCGGTCGCCGCTCGGTGGCCGGGCAGCCGCCGGGCAGAATCGGTTAAAAACTCGCCGCTCGGCAGCCGAGCAGGCTACTTTTGGGTAATGTGACCATAGCATAAGGTAGTGACTTCAATGCTAGATGTACAATTAAAGATTCTAAAAGTTTGAGTGAAAACGGTTCATTATTAATGGTAAAAATGGGGAAAATCGATTCCTTAATTCTCCCAACTTTATAAATACAATTTAATTACATTTTAGGTGAATGTAAATCGACGCAAAGCAATGAATTGGCTCTATATACCATTTCAGACACTTAAGTGATGAAAGGTTTTTAAAAGCCTGTCTTATGTCTTATTTTTAAGGATAAATGGTTGGGAAAATTCAAAAAATGGTTGGAGAATTTACTGTTAATCACTATAAGAGGGTGTTGTACAGTGACGCCTTCAAAGAAAACCATAAATATCCTTGTGGTTTGAGGATTTTCTCAGGATTTTTTGGCTATTAGAGGGTAAGTATAGTAGAAGGAATTTAATAAGTAACGTAACAAACAGTTTTTTCATCAACCTTCAACAATGTTACCGAGTCACTTTAAGCATGATGTGAAGCCGGGAAGATAACCGGATGAGTTCACGATGAGGCCTTGGGGTTAGGGAGGAGCAGGATTACATCCCGAAGCTCAAATCGGCCAACATAGAAGCCATATACGATATAGAATCGGTATGAAGCCCAAATCATTCGGAGCAAAACTTATTTGGTTAATGGTCACCTTTAAGGTGATCTTTCAGGTGATCATAAGAAGAAAGAAAAAAAGAAAGATAACTGGATGAGTTGAAGAGGTTGCGGCCCAGGGGTTGCGTCGGATCAAAATTTCATCGTAAGCGCCAGATCGGCCAGCATGACAGTTAGTGTGAATATAGAATTTCGTCATAGAACCCCATATCATTTAGAGCAAAATACTTTAATATAGACTTAGCCCTACCTATAGTCCGGGGTTAAGCTTATTCCACTTTCTTTTCACACTTGCAAAATGTTTCTTAACCCCGTACTATAGGTGGGGTTAAAGGGGGGGGGGGGGGGGTTTAGCCCTACCTATAGTCCGGGGTTAAGCTTATTCCACTTTCTTTTCACACTGGCAAAAATTTGCTTAACCCCGTACTATAGGTGGGGTTAAGGGGGGGGTCTTAGCCCCACCTATAGTACGGGGTTAAGCCTATTCCACTTTCTGTTCAGACTCGTATTTACCAAAGTGGGCTAACCCCACCTATAGTACCGGGTTAACTAACCCTGCAAAATAGCAGGGCTAACCTCGCAATTGTGGTGCTAACTCCTGCTAACTCCGCAATTGCGGTGCCAAGCAAATGAATGAGAACAGAAACGAAAAATAGTCCGGGACTACGCAGTGAAGCGAATTAATGAATTCCATGGCCATGGCTAGTACGGGGCTAAGGAATTGCAGTGTGAAAAGCCAAAAAAAATAGTCCGGGGTTAAGGATAGTACGGGGCTAAGCAAAGTACGGGGTTAAGCAAAACCAGTGTGAAAAGAGTATAACAGGCCATTTTAAAGATCGAAAATCTATAACCTATATTGAGCCAACGCATTTAGAGAAATATATGTTTGGGTCATTGGTCACCTTTAAAACTCGTCTTCGCTAGTTTGGCCATGAAGGATTAGACCACCCTGCAAGGTCACGGACAGGTGTTTATCTCATCAAATCAGCTCTCAATTAACTGAAGAAAAAGGGGATCATGGGGGATCAACGGGTACCGATGAGACGTTGTTGGCTGTATAGAGGGCGCATGTAGCTTTAAGTAGTACAGTGGGCCTTTAAGACTCCCATTAGAAGGAGGGAAGATAACCGGATGAGTTAGAGATGAGGCCATTGGGTAATGTCGGATCAGGATTTCATCCTAAGCCTCGGGTCGGCCAACATGGACGCCACCAATCTGTCAATGACTGAAAGGTCATGTAGATTAATAACCTGTCACAGAAGCGTTAAAGTGCGTGTAGTTTACCTCTGCACCTGGGGTGTGTAGGCGTGACAAGGGGGGGGGGGGGGAGAGAAGGTTTGATGGGTACGAAGATATGATGGCGATGTGTTAACAAAATAATATTTTGGGGGGTAATTTGTCTTTAAAAAGAGGGATGCCCGATTTGATTCTTAATAAATGACTACTTATTTATAAGAAGGTGTGATGGTGAAGTGTTTTGTTATCTTTGGGGTTAATTTGTCTATATGTACGTGTATGCACGGGTGGATTCTTGAATAATGACTTCTTCTTATATCAGTTTGATTGACCACGTCGAGTGGCGTAGCGAGAACTCTGCTGAATTGAGGGGTGGTTGGATGTGTGGGAGAGGGGGAGGGGTCACCGTGTTCTTAACAAAAAGGGCGGATGGGGGAGAGCAAGTTAGCTAGTGACCAGAGAGGATACGAATGATATTTCGTCCATAAGTACATCAGCAATTAAGCATCCAGTGTGTTTGCATGGGTAAACAGTATAGAGTATGAATAATATCAGTTGAAATTTTACGACAAATCAGCCGAAATTTCTCCGTCGAATCAAAACACCTCCCTGGTCAAATAAACTAAAGTCCAAACGTCAATGTACAGATTTTGCATGGACCTATACTGTACAGTATGGACCATCTCTGGCTACGAGTCCCCACCAATAAGTGACAGGAGGGGAGGGGGTGGGGATAGGAGGGGGTCGGTTGTAGGGAATGATTTTTCCATGGATAGAAGTAAAATAACTATGAGAATTTTTAGGAGGCAAGGTGGGCAGGTGGTTTAGAGAGCCTAGAGGAGACAATATTGATTTGATAGGATGATCTAATTTGTAAACGGTCATACAGAATATGTACTCCAAAATTGGAGTACAACTGCTGCAACCCTCCATCCGACCCCAACGAGATTATATTTCGATCGAGTATTAAAGGGAATTCAGAACGCAATCTTTGTTTTAACTTGAGTTGACTTCAATTCGTCGCTGTTTTCACGAAGTGACGGTAGTGAAAAAAAATTGCATTCACTTTGCGTTACGATTTTCCTCACTACCGTCACTTCGTGAAAACAAGGATTAAGAAAATACAAATAATATGAGAAGCACAATCGTAAAGAATCATTTATTTAAAAAAAAAAAAAATCAAATTATTAAGGCATTTTCTATATTTTAGACTGTTTATCCCATATAAATCACATTTAAATATAATATATGGAGGTAAGATGGTGTAGTGGTTCATTCACTTAAATCTAAATTCAAAGGTTGAGGGTTCGAATCCCAGCCCAGCACGAACGTATTTTAGCAATGCAGGTGTAAAGGTGTACCTGGCAACTGTTCGGGTGATGATAATTGCAGGGTCCTCAACATGCCCAGGGGGTGTTCCATAAAGAGTTCGTAAAGTTACGCATGACTTTACGAACGACTTGTATATGAAGTGCCAGATAGGATGCCCAAAGTTTTTTCTGATATTTCCAATAACCTCAATTAAATTATGGCAAAAAATATACTTTGCATTAAAATGGTTGTTATAATAGGAATGTTAAGCTACATCTGCACAGTTCAACTTAATAAATAATAATCAATAACGATTGAGCATCCCATTTGGCTTTTCATATACAAGTCGTTGGTAAAGTCATGCGTAACTTTACCAACAGCTTTATGAAACATCCCCCAGGACGCATTCATGCTTGTAACAGCACCCCTGGGTAAAAATTATTAAGTTTGGATTACCTGCTTTGTCATTGTTATGTTCACACGTTTCAAAAGAGAGAGTTGATTTTTCGAAAGTCTATGCGGGCATGGTGGCTCAGTGGTTAGAGCGCCCGCCTCATGAACGGGAGGTCGTGGGTTCGAACCCCGGCCGAGTCATACCAAAGACTTATAACAATGGGACCTTCTGCCTTCTAGCTAGGCGCTCAGGATATTAGATTGGAGAAGGGTAGTAATAACATATTATGTTATGCGGGGCCCGCTGGAAGAGCAGTGTCATAACTGAAGTGGCTACCCTGGGTATATAAAACGTTATTATTATTATTATTATTATTATTATGTTGGTATAGATAAGATTTTCAATCGTATTGCATTCAGATGATAGTCAATTGCGTCAATTTCCGAATGATAACGAGAGATTTTTTTAAAGTTCACTCTTGCTCATAACTTTGAATAAATTTCCCTAACCTGTTTCCATAACATGATTGTGACAATATGATTTATTCTTGATGGTTAAAGTTTATATCTTCTCAGAACTTCCCTGGTCAATAAAGATGAAACAACAACGGTTGGTCAACTGAGTTCTGAGAAGATAGAAACATGATCTCTCTATATTAACAATATATATCTTATCAATTTCCTGTTGGAAAACCATAGTCAAAATGCGATTATAAGTAGTTTTAAATTGAGAGCAGTTGCTCTTAAAAATTCGCTTAGATATCAATTATGATGATGAGAGCCAGAAGGGTGTTAACTCTGTGTGAGATGATATTAATTAACGCCCTTCTTGTTCCAAGAGTCGTTATATTAAAGTCACATTCATTAATGAAATGAGGTGAGAACAAATATTCGAACTTTATGAGCAATAGTGTGTATAAAGCCTATGTGTATGTGTAGAGCTGTGTAATTTTTCACTTTCCTTTCAATATTCTTTGGCAAGTAATATCTATGATTCGGAGAAAACAACATTATACGCTGTATGTAAGGAGTACAAGAATGAAGTTCTATACTTTTGATTAACTATCGTGAATTATAGACGGGTAGTCTAAAAACAAAAGCTGGGATAAGCATTTGGGGCATGTATCAGTTATCATGATAGAAACAACATTTCGCGGAAAT
This sequence comes from Strongylocentrotus droebachiensis, assembly GCA_035222895.1. Classification (NCBI taxonomy): domain Eukaryota; kingdom Metazoa; phylum Echinodermata; class Echinoidea; order Camarodonta; family Strongylocentrotidae; genus Strongylocentrotus; species Strongylocentrotus droebachiensis. The sequence goes on along the minus strand of JAVYIG010002458.1, from coordinate 108,104 downwards.
TCATAAAACACAACTATCAATGGATTCTAGACAAGAGCAAGAGAATTAGATGCGGAAGTCTGTACATGCATAATTCGAAATTGCTCATATTATAGGTTGATTAAGCTTCAGTTTATGCGTATTGTCCGGTTAGGTATAGTACACGGACTGTCTAAAAAGTACTTTATTTTGCATGATTGTGAGTTTTTACCGGGTTAAAATAAATAAAATAAAAATAAATAAGAAACAGGTAGATCGATTCGCTTTGACGATGATGAAACATTACAATTAAAACACCTCTCTTTTTGTTTGTTTCTGTTTTGTTTTACAATTTTCCTTGCGAGATTTAAGTTCTTGAAAAGTAAATCGAAATGCTCTTATTCGTTTAATCCAAGTTAGGAATGTAAATTTTACATTTTAATTTTAGAAATGGCATTACTCATGTAAATTCATCAATGTTTTGACAATATGTAATGATGTCTAAGGTCTTGCATATACTAGCATAGTCTAACTTTTGTCAACTCATATACACCATCATTATAGGTAATCCGATATCTGATTCTTGGTATTATCTTCATCAGTTTCATTTCCTTCTCAAATGTGTTGGTACAGGTTAAAGATAAAGACCAGTTATGGTCATGCGATTGCATTGTGAAAGAAACGTTGTGGAATCGATCATAAAAGGTTGATCATCTAGCATATAAATATTGGTGTGTACTGCAAGGTTCTGGAATCATCAAAATGATAAGAAATTTGGCCCAGTCTTCGTAAAGTTACAAGCACTGTACACAGAAAGATGTATATGGGACTACGCACACGTGCGTTTATCTCTCACAGTCCAATAGATAAACTAATTTACCAGATATATCAATTAGTAGGCGGTTCATCATGTATTAGTCAAAACGTATTCTTTCACATATAAGACCAGGCGCGGATCTACGGGGGGGGGGGTTTAGGGGGTTCAAACCCCCCCCTTGGGCGGCCCAAAAAAAAAGAAAAAAAAAAAAGGAAAAAAAAAAGAAAAAAAGAACGCACGCTGTAGAGAGAAACCCTTTCAGGTGCAAATATTGTGAGAAGATATTCAACTCATCTGGTAACTTAACCAAACACATGATATTTCTGGATATAACTGTGTATTAAACTGTTACTTGATTTAAAAAGACGTTATCATGCACTGCTTTTTATGGTCTACATTGTGTTAATAGATGCCAGGAAAACATCATTTACGGGGTTCAAATAAACACCCCCCAAAAAATCGGCTCGCCGCTTCGCGGCTCGTTGACGATGCTCCGCATCGTCATTATTTTGGTCAAACCCCCCCCTTAGCAAAAAGCTAGATCCGCCCCTGTAAGAGCTTCCATTTCATTTTTTGAAATTGGGGCGTTTCCAATACTGGTCTTTACCTTTAATTAAGTGTATTATAAAAATGTATATTTAACTTCTACAGATGACGTGTAGCTTGTATTGTAAATCCCAGCAAGTAGTTAATAAGGTCCCTAGCTATCCCACTCTCAATTTGGAAACCGACTTGATGCCTTGAAAACACCTCGAAAGCATTCTGAACTACCTTTTCAGGCCACTGGCAACACAAACGGGAGAGCTTGATATTTTTGGAACGCTTTCGGAACCTTTTTAGCGGATGATCTGTGGGGAGATGGTCAGGAGAAAAACAGGATAGAGGCTACATCGAGAGATGACAGGGAACATCAGTCCACTCTTATCAATCTAAAAAGAGTTGCCTGAAAAAAGGGATCATGCGCACAGAGGCGTTATATTCCCAGAAGAAATAAAAAACAGAGAGTGGTGCTCAATTCTTGAGGGTACTAGGAAAGGCGCTATTTCGTGATGAAATGGGGTCGGGCACCACTCTCCTTTGAGGTGCGTTCAAGCGGAACGCGTCCGTGTGGAGAGGATTCCTTTTGTTTTCTACGCGCTCCAGATTACAGGATCAATCCAAACAGCTTAAAACGCTGCTTTCCACAACATGTCAGAGATCTATATAGAGTGATGAATCTGGACACTTTTATAATCTTCTTCTCTTCCTGCGCTCGATCAAACAGGGTTTGAAAAATGAGAGCACAAAATCGATCAAAAGGAAAGGTCGAAGGGATTTGTGTGAGATATATATACAAGCAAACCGGAATGAGAACTCGGCCAAGTAGGGTCTACTCCGGTTTGTTGTATTAAGAGAAGATTCTTTATCCATTGATTTGTAGCTTTGGGACGGGGAAAGTTAGGTTGAACTATTTCACATTCAGGTTGTGATCTCACAAGTGTTCTCATGAATTTTCGAGTGTGGAAATTCGCAAGGGAATCGCGCCCTCACATAACCACGATAACACTCCATTGTCCCATCGTGCAAATGTAACTGATGCTAGAGCACGAGAAAAACCTTTCAGCTTTATCTTCCCGAAATCTTGTCCTGGATAATATTTCACGGTGTTTTTGTATTCTCATATTTCACACTATTCCAATTAGAATAAGTAGTTATTCCTTTTACCATGATTTATCGTGCCATTTTCTAAATAAAAGTGTGTCTAAAAATTGTACCTGACCCTCTCCCCTTTTCTCTCTCTCTCTCTCTCTCTCTCTCTCTTTTATGCTTTACTTTGCTATGTTTTTAGTGTGTATTGGTCTATTTTCTAGTAGATTTCCCTAATAACACCACATAACTTTAACTTTATAATTACACTCCACATGTCCTTCTCCACTCTCTCATCTTCCCTCTCTATACATTTTTGAAGCTCCCGTACCGCCTGTATAACTATGCCAATGTATATATATTTAAAATAGGCTTATATACCGTTGTACATATATAGTTGGAATAGTTTTTCTTATCTCTTTAAATTAAGCGATTGTGAGAATGTGGTTTATTAATGATAGATGAAGTTTATATCTCAGAGTTTTACCGATCAATGCGGAGCTTCTTAACGAGTGTTCAGTAAAGTTCTGAGAAAAGAAAAGATTATTCCAACTTGACGGGCCTCAGTGTATACAATCTATATCTGTTCCATGGAATAATGATAATAAACCTGACTCGGATTAAAGTCAATCGATAGGCACTTCCCACTTCAATCTCCGCTCTCCCTTTCCGTACTCAGACGGAACTCCAAGGGCCATGTCCTATTTCGGGCATTTCCCCCCAACTCTTAGTCAGCTTTCCTCCATTGAACTTTATCCCCGGATTGTCCTAGATTCTTTGCGAGATAATATTTTCAATTCCTTCCTTCCCTTTTCACTTACAGCGCTTACGGACTTGGTTAAAGCAGGTCCGTACTACAGTCATGCTAAAGTTGCGTTCAGGTCATGCAATTTCACGATGAAAAAAAAAAATCTGTCTGGAACTAGAAGCAACATAGATTAGTTATGTTGCGTAAAGATATTTTACGTGAGGCCTACTGTGAAGTTTTGGAATGATCAAAATATAAAGTTTATAAATATAAAGTCAGTTTTTACTGACGATCACATCCACCACACACAAAAATGGGTATATGGGACTTCACACACATAATTATACACGCATGTGGCATGAAAGATTTGTCTCAACTTTTCAGGTTTTCATATTTCGAATAAAGTTTTTAAAAAAGCCTTTTCAGGAGACATTCTTCCAGACTGACATAAATAAACTTAAAAGATCACCAGTTATATTTTCATCTTAACCAGAACTCAATCATTTCTTTAAAGTTATTCTAAGAGTCTCTCTGTTGCCATAACTTGAGTCGATTCCTCTTCAGTCATCTTAGAAAACCGCATGGTAAACATGTTTATCCACTTGTACATCGGATATTTTAAGGCAATGTTTATTTTCGTCTAATCTACAAGGAAGCTTTTTTGTATATATTTTGTTACTTCTATTGTTCGAATAAGCATAGTATCAGCATCTGTGACGAAGAACTCGTGCTGAAAACCACTTTCACTGGGCAGCAAAAACACACGTACACAAGGAATTGGGACATGGTATGACGATAGTTTGAAAATGCTGCTTAAAGGTAAAGTTGAGTTCTGGTCATGCGATTGCATTGTGAAAGAAACGGTGTGGAATCGATCAGAAAAAGTTGATCATGTAGAATATAAGTATTTCGGCCCAGACTTGGTAAAAATAACAAGCACTGTACACAGAAGATATTTATGGGACGACACAAACTTGTGGCATAAAAATGTGGTCCTCATTTTGAAAGCTGTTACATGTCATATTTAGAATATGAAGGTATTTGAAGAGCCATGTTTTTCAGGGAACATTTTTTCTCTGATGTTCTTCCACTCTACTTGCAGAATAACAATGAAAACGCTCACAAATTATTTTTCACCTCTCCCCAGAACCCAACCTTCTCTTTAAAGTAGGTTTATAGGCAGAAGGGTGTTAATTCATATTGGGGACTTTTAGATTTGCGTGGACTGCTACGTATGACGTCCTTTTAAGGCACTGGCAGTCACGTGTGACGTCCTTTTATGGCACTGGCAGTGCCTTAAAAGGATGTCACACGTAACAGTCCACGTTGTCGTGCAAATCTAAAAGTCCCTATTATATTATACAGAGTTAACACCCTTCTGGCTCTCATCATACTAATTGAAATATAATAGCACTTCAAGAGGAACTGCTCTCAATTTAAAACCACTTATAATCGCATATGGACTATGGGGTATTCCACCAGGAAATTGATGAGGTATATATTTTTTTCCTTCTCAGTAATAAACCAGGAACCTCTAATATTTGCTTTAAACTGGAATCGTTTGGCAAGTTGGTCTTCAAAACACTGGCCTAAAGATTTATTGACCATAATACTAACAAGAAACGGCGAGGAATAATGCATTTCATTTTGTGAGGATGGTGCAACTGTCTTTGATTTGCTTGCCTAAGTGAGAAAGTATGATATCTGATTAAATGTCTGTCAACCTAAATTTTAAATTTAAAAGGTTATTCATAATAATGGGGTCTTATTCTCCCAGGGTAATCAAACCAATATCAATACTGCTCTTTCTGAAGGCCCTGCAATTATCATAACCCTAGCATTGCCAGGCACCCATCTTCACCTGGGTGGAGAGTAGCACATGTGGAATAATATCATCTTAAAGGGACGTTAGCGACAGGCGGAGATTCGATCTAGATATATCACGACACCTCCACAAGTTGCGCTATGCCAGCGGATAAGCGGCCAATTTTTACCTAAATCGATCCATAAATAGTTTTTTTTTCTTGGCCTGAAACCTATGATAACGAGAAAATGAAAATTTGAACATGCTCACTTTACTCTAATTATCAGTTCTAATTAGTAGTCCGTCAATCAATTAATTAATCCATTCATCCATCCGTTCATCCATTTATCAATATCCATCGATTTGAAATTGCGCTGGGATTTATTTCAGCCTGTCAATGAAGGAATAAATCAATCAATCAATCAATCAATCAATCAAGCAAGCAATTAGAACCATAGGTCTTGCATTGTAAGGTTTTTAAGCGTTCCTTCCCAGATAATGTTATGGTTGTCATGCTAATTTCAGAGGACTGTCGTTGCAAAAATGGAATATTTCATAGTTCACGAGGTGAATTGTATTTTATGAATTTGCGTGATTTCCTGTTATCGTAGTGCATGGGTTATTTACAATGCAAAACAAAATGAAGTTGGCGATTGATATTTGAACACGTGACTGTGGTATTTATGATTACAACAGAATCACTATCATGGATGAAAAACTATCTGTGACAATACGTGGTACAGGTACATGTCTACTGCGCATGACCAAGAAACTTTGATGGACCATGTGATTGTGTCTCAATGCAGGAAGGATATGACGTAATGAAGAATAGTTTCCGACTTAAAACAAACAATGTATATTACGAGTGTTTGTTTTTTTGTTGTTTATTGGCTTATAGCTGAAGGTAATTTTTGCCTTTATGGCCCGGTCCCACTGGCCGATGGACGCAAAACGTATGCATAAAGGACACAGCGGACGAGCAAAATTTCGGGGGTGACTCCATCCGTTTCCATCCGCTCTAAAAAAGAAAATAATTTGCGAAAATTTGCGAAAACAGGACGGAAAATAACGGACGTGGGTAGTATGTAGCGGGGATGTTAAACGGATGTTCATCGGAAGCCTAGCGGATGAAAGCGGATGGAAGTGGATGACAGCTTTGATTACTTTATATACGAGATGCATACGCTTAAATCCTTTCTATTTCCGTGCTACTAACGATGTATAGACGTTCCATGTACCTTATCTTTCCTCCCTGTTTCCGTTTTCAGCTGCAGCGGATGTGAGTTGCGAGGATGCCCAGAGGATGCAGAGAGGATACAGCGGACGTTTAACGGATGATAACGGGCATAGAATGTTTGTTGCTCGTATTTGTCGCGGATTTACATCGTACACGGCGGAAGTTCATCCGTTCTAAAAGTTGTGTGCAGCTCAAAACTTTTTGCGCGGATGAAATCACAGTGGACGGATGCTCGATGGATAGAGCGTATGAAACACGTATGCAATGAGTACACAACGGATGCATAGCGTTTTCCAACGGATGGCAAGATTTTTTTACGTTTTACATCCTCTTTGCATCCGTAAGTGCAGTGGGACCGGGCCTTTAGGTAAAGATGCTAGAGAGTAGGTTCCTAAAGGTGTCGGCGCTCTAGCATGTCTAGATAATCATGATAGTCCCTAACATAGTCCCTGTAATATCCTATTTAGTTTATTCCCCTCTTTACAGTATTCTTTATAGTTAAAGGTAATACAAAGTTTTGGGAAATTTTGAAAATTGGGTGGATAGTGAATCTTTACAATTTTGATATATTTGGATGCCCGTGTGGATGTATTATAAGCCTTAAAAAAATTAGCCCCTAAAACACTCCTGTTTTCGAGAAAAATTGAATATAAAAATTTACCGGTGCTCCCGGTAAATTTTGATAAATTTCAAATAGCGCCTATGGCCGTGCAATGGTAGCTGTGACCATGAAAATCTCAGAATGTGTAGTTGTGATATATAATTTCCAAACGGGATTAGCTAATCGGTCGATTTTAGTCAAGAAACATTGTTTCATAGCTAAATTAATATCTTGACCTTGAGAGGGAGCTATACAACATAAAGAGTTTATTATTTATAATTTCATAACTTAAGACTCGATTTCAACCATGACAACAATCAATGGATATTGTAGGAACGCATATGCTTCCAATATGTTAATTTGTACCAAATTCGTGACCCCATACCAACACTTTGTAATACCTTTAAAGTAAATAATTATATATATATATACTTATATTATATTTACGTTTATATATTAGTATGACTTCTGTCAAATATTTCATATGAATATTACTGATAAATTGTCTGTGTCACAAACTATTTAAACACTCATCATGCTCAAAGGCGGTGTTATGGGGGTGACATGAGGGATGGTTGCCCCTACAATCTTCCAAAATTGAATGAAAGAAAAGAAAAGAAGACCGGAAAAAGAAACAAAATAACTACCATGGCAAAATCACTCAACAGCCAATCAAATCAAGGTTTCTATGGGATTGAGTAAAGGCACATTTACCATAAATGCTTAGTTTTATGCAGCGGGGGCCCAATTTTTTAATGTATTTTTTTGACCGATATCATGGAAATAAACATCGCTTAGGAAGGTCAGAGATTTTGTGAGACCCCCTTAAAAATGAAAATGCTAAGAACCGACCATGTATACACATGTTGTAATGTGAGATGTGTGTGGCATTGAACTTCCTTCACGTCTGTAAACGTGCTCTGATAGTACAAGGCACATTGACTTTATCGAACGTAATATGTTTGTTTATGATAGCCCTAACCACGAAGAAGTGATTTATTTGATCTGGGAAGTTCCTGGGTTTTATATCGATAACACGATCGCAACCGATTCCGGAAATTCAACTCAAGTGCAATTTCAATACCCTAGTATCCCATATAAATCATGTTTGGATTTTGTAATACGTCATATTATCATGATCGCACATTTCAATAGGGGATTTACAATGCTAATAAAATTGCCTTAAGTTGATTTTTTTTTCTTCAAAAGCAGTTAAGATCATGCTCAATGCACACTGAGCAACTTATTTCCTTGTATCGAGTACCGTTTATAGTAACAAAACGTTATTTTGCAATAGTAGTATGTATTTTTGTTGGGATTTATTAGATAACTTCATTCACAGGGTACATCAATATTTTGTTTTACTTAAAGATATGACAAAATTATGTGTAATGAAGCACGTAATGTGTAACTAATTTCAAATACCTCTATTAACGTGTGACAAAATTACAGCTATGATCTTTGTGGACATGAAAATGATCGTATATTTTCAATTCTTCACAATTTACTATAATGTATGCAACAAAATTACTTATTAATTAAACGTTAACATGTAGTTGAAACATCGTGCTCCATAAATCAGCCCTAAAAAAAAAGTCTAATAGATACATAAATAACAAATATGTAAATAAATAATCGAAAACAATCAATTAATCACTCACACACGTATTTACTCACTCACTCTCACTCGCTCACTCACACGCTCACATAATCAATCAATCAATCAATCAAGTGATCAATAAGTCACTCACTCACTCTCACTCGCTCACTCACACGCTCACACAATCAATCAATGAATCAATCACTCACTCACACATTCAATCAATCAATCATTCAATCAATCAATAATCAATCAACTAATCATTAAATCACTCACTCACTCTCACTCGTTTACTCACACACACGCAATCACTCACTCGCTCACTCACATACTGAATCAATCACTCAATGAATTAATCAATCAACCAACCAATCAACCACTCACTCACTCTCACTCACTCACACCCTCACACCCTCAATCAATATAATCAATCCATCACTCACTCTCACTCATTTACTCACTCATACACACACACCCTCAATCAATATAATCTATCCATCACTCACTCTCACTCATTTACTCACTCATACACACACACCCTCAATCAATATAATCAATCCATCACTCACTCTCACTCATTTACTCACTCATACACACACACCCTCAATCAATATAATCAATCCATCACTCACTCTCACTCATTTACTCACTCATACACACACAACCTCAATCAATATAATCAATCCATCACTCACTCTCACTCATTTACTCACTCATACACACACACCCTCAATCAATATAATCAATCCATCACTCACTCTCACTCATTTACTCACTCATACACACACACCCTCAATCAATATAATCTATCCATCACTCACTCTCACTCATTTACTCACTCATACACACACACCCTCAATCAATATAATCAATCCATCACTCACTCTCACTCATTTACTCACTCATACACACACAACCTCAATCAATATAATCAATCCATCACTCACTCTCACTCATTTACTCACTCATACACACACACCCTCAATCAATATAATCAATCCATCACTCACTCTCACTCATTTACTCACTCATACACACACACTCAATCAATCATCTAACTCAGTCTCACCAATTTACTCAATCAATCAATAAATGAATCAATCAATCTGCCCCTTAAACCTAGACGAAAGCAAGTATACGGTTACATGAGTACAGGCATTAGAGTTACTTCCAATAGTGAAGATAAAAATAGACTTGCAGCAATACAATGTCCCCGTTTAACCCTGCACGTAGGCTACCAGGAGCAGGTCAAAAAAATATGTTTAAATGGAAAATTATACTTGATAGAATGCTATTATCTGAAAAGATGGATAGACATTTTTTTTTAAATGACAATGAAAAACAGGTCATACTACAGTACACTTTTAACGCTATGAACCATATCAAACGCGTGGATATAACAGCTACGTATAGGGATTGCTCGTGGTATACCTTATGTATTTTAAGAATGCCTGTGGTTTGTATAGTGATAATGAATGATACTATATGTCATCATTCATGGAATAAGAGAGAGAGAGAGGGAGAGAGAGACTGACAGAGAGAGAGAGAGAGAGGGATAAAGAGGGAGAGAGAGAGGAGAATAGGAAGAGAGAGGGAGAGGGAGAGTATGATGCGGAAAGAACATTTGTTATCAGGACCTACAGGAGAAGAAGAAGTAGACGAGAGTGATAAATAGAGAGAGACAGAGAGACATAAAGAGAGACAGAGAGGGAGAGAGAGAGAGAGAGAGAGAGAGAGAGAGAGAGCGGGGGGGGGGGGGGGGCTATTATCTACCTCGATCAGCTCTCCCCACACATACACGTCGCTACACCAACAAACCGCTCGCTTCCTCAGTTTACTGAAAGCCACGGTCACGTTCGGCATGACCGAAACAGACGCTCCTCCAAGCGAACACAAATAATTAGCTACATTGCTACTCCTTTTTTCATTTTCTCTCCAGATGAAGTGAATTACCCTATAGTGGATTTATAACTGGTGATTAATTCTCGCGTGGAGCAGACGAAATAGCCATCTCTGGGGGTTTTTTCTCTCCGCAGCTCACCGGTAAGTGTTTTCCTCTCTTTTTCGCCCATTTTCTTGGCAATTTTCGAAATGAGATAAAAGCCCCATTAGTAATCTCAAGTTCGATAATGTTAAGTGTGCGTGCCGTTTGCACTTTGTTTGCTCTGATCTTTTGGCGACCCGTGCATTATGTTCCATTACGGCCATCGCCATGTCCGAATGCTTAAAGGTTGCATGCACTTATGCAGTATGTGCTCAGCATAAATTGTATTTTTATTTTACATTTTTAGTCATTTATTAGTTTTAAAAAGAAATGTCAAATGATCAGCATGATTATACATGCACATACTACATCCAAATATGATTTGTTTATAACTTTATCTTGTGAGGGCACTGTACTTGTGTATTGGTGAAGATTCCTTATTGTAAACTTGAGGTGTTCTGGCTTCGACCCTTCCTCAGTGCTTACATCATGCTTACATCCTTGGATGATTCGTTTAAAGGTAAAGACCAGTATTGGTAACGCCCCAATTTCAAAAAATGAAATGGAAGCTCTCATTACCAATCATGTGAAAGAATATGATTTGACTAATATATGATGAAAAAAAAATTGCCGGGAAACCGCCTACTTATTCATATATTTGGTAAATTTGTTTCTCTCATGGTCGTGTGAGAGATATAGGGTAGTCCCATATACATCTTTCTGTGTATAGTGCTTGTAACTTTACGAAGAATGGGCCAAATTTCTTATAATTTTGATGATTCCAGAACCTTGCAGATGCTAGATGCTAGATGATCAACCTTTTCTGATCGATTCCACAACGTTTCTTTCACAATGCAATCGCATGACCATTACTGGTCTTTACCTTTAATACTAACATGACCAAATAATGTCCCTCTCGACTGAGGTGTTTTAAACGGGTACATGGCAACGCAACGGTAATAATAACCGCTGGGCCGCAGGCAGAGCAGTTTTGATACTGATGAATTTGCGCCGGGTAAAAAAAAACTCCAAACTTCCAGTACATTTGAACCTCTCTTTTGGCTCTAAATGTACAATATTCAGAAGTGTAAGTTTAAAGTTATAGATTATAGACCTACAAACTTACATATCATGTAGTTTAAGCTTCTAACAACCTTACAAAAAATGTATTAGACAAGCTACCATTTAGTCTTGTGGACACGTGATTATTTACACAGTTTCTTGATGTCTGTTGCCTCAAGCGAAGATAGGTGTCAATATTATACTTTACAAGTACATACACATATCAGCGGAGAGCCATAAGGTCGTTGACTCTAAACTATTTGAATATCAATCCAGTTTCTGGTTCTAATGAGACGGCATTTATATGTAATAAAAACTGAGGAGTTGAGGAATATTATTGTGGTATGTTTACACATCCAAATGTCGTATGCCTAGACGCACAAGAAAATATTCTCAAACTATTTGAATTACTATGATACTTCTGGTTCCGAGCAGACGACATTTATGTGCGATAAATAATAATAAGTTAGGGAATGATAGTTACCCGCGTATACCGCTTCATGAGCGTCAGAAGCGCGTTAACTCAAATTTTCAGGTTTGTGAGTTACCGCCCTTTGGATGTTAGCAGACGATACTAATGTGTGATGAGATATCAGATATTAGTGAACAAAGGTGTCTTTACAAATTATCAGTTTCATGTCATAAGTGTCTTTTTGTGTTTTGATTTTACATGATTGATGTACACGAGGATCGAGTATCAAGGATATTTCGAAAGCGAAACTGTACGAGTTAAACATTAATGTAACGCCCTTAAGATTTAAAGACTAATTGTTCTGACTGATTTATTGATGTACTTAAGTTGTAGGCTTTCTCTTCGATAGGACATAATGATGATAGAGGAATTTAACGATTTTATATAGACTGCTTCGGCATGTTCAATTTATCATGATTATTTCTAGCGGAGGACTGAGCAACCTTTTCACTTGTTTCATTACAAAATTATACCGCCAAAGATACCATGTATAAAGTAAAGGTCAATTTTCTTCACTTTTAAGATCCACATCGTTATGCAATATTTGCAATTTGAGATTATGTTGAGGTATTTATATTATCTCTTTAGTTCATGAAGTGTACTTGGGTCTTGCGCATTTTTTCTTTGCTCGCTCGTCATCTCTAGCCTACCGATCATTCTATCAGCTGCCTGGACTTTATGAAAAGAGAAGAAAAAAAGAGAAGAACGATTAAAAGAAAATTGATTTTTAAAACGATAGGACGAAAAAAGGGAAGAATGTTGAAGAGGGGAGAATGAGCAGATGAAACAAGATATTATATGAAAGCAAAAAGATTAACGAGGAATAGAAAACGTGAACTTGGAAAATAGAACAATGGCGTGAGAAAGAAAAAAAAGAGGATCAATGATTGAGAGGAGGAGAAACTAGGAGAAAAGTGAGAGTAAATAAACAGGAAGAGAATAAAAAGTAGAAGACAATGAGAATTATGAGAGGAAATGAAGCTGAAGTAGAAGGCACAAGAGATGAGTTTCGGTACCAGGACATTTAGTGGCGTATCCATGTGGGGCATGGGGGTCGCCCCCTCATTACAAAGTAAAAAAAACATTAGAGAAACATAGAGAGAGAGAGAGAGGGAGAGAGAGAGAGAGAGAGAGAGAGAGAGGGAAAGAGATAGAGAGAGTAAAGTTAGAGGGGAGGAAACGTGAAGAGAATACGATATGACCCCTCCCCTCCTCTCACAGGTTATCCATATTCAATGGCTTTATAAATAGACATTGCATGCCCATGTAAGATCGGGAGCCCCCCCCCCCCCTCTTTTCCACTTTGATAGTGCCCCCTCAATTCCCGGTGAACGCAGGCTACGCCACTGATCGGGACCCCCTCTTCCACTTTAAAAGTGCCCCCAATCCCTGGACGCTGAATATGCCAAAGATCGGGACCCCCTCCACTTTAATAAAACCCCTCAATTCCTAGAGACGTGCTACGCCATCGATGACATAGTGTATTGATTTTACGTTGTTTGATCAGGTTGTCTGTATATATAGTGTAGTCGCTCTAGACAAAATACGATCAAAATCCATCACGGCCATGGCCGAGTAACTTCAAATATTGAATCCATTTATCTCATGTCCATAGGGACTCATACTCTTTGTTTCTATTTAAAAATGCCAGAAAACATCTAGTCATGTTAAAGGGAGCAGTCGTAGAGTTAAACGATTTTATGCAGGAGTAATTGTACGCTCCGGCTAAGTTAAGTTATATTAAAACAAAGAACTCAATTGCAACTAACTCTCAACATATAATTATTTGTTGAAGAAGTAAAGCCTGGAGCAATCATGTCGGATTACAGCTCAAAGAGGATATAACTTAAAGGGTCCAAAATAACATTTTGTTGTAATATGACAACAATTTTATCATCAGGAATTACAAATTTGATTTATTTTGTTCCATTTTCTTCGGCTATGAAACTGCAGAAACTACTAACATGCAATATTTTATCTAAATCTAATGAAGGAATAAACGATACTATCTTATGGTGAGATTTAGCGTGAATGATCTGAGCATGATTTATACTCAAAACAAACGGACAGAGCTTAGGAAACGATGTAATATGAGATTCTTCCTTCTAGAGATCCGGCAGGGGGAGGGGTGGCAGGGCGTAGCTGCCTCCATAAGATCGTATGTGCATGAGCAGACCTCTGATCCCTCCCTCCCCAAAGTTTATAACTTTATTTTCCCCTGAAATTCATTTTTAAAGACATATTATGCCTTTATTTTTGCTTGCCATTTGCATGCATGCCTGTGCCCCGGTCAAAATAGGTTAACTGCTTTCTTGATAGCTTACACGGTGATTTGAGACACATTATGTAGGGCCCTCCCAGTGTCAAGGAATCCCATTGCCCTCTATCTCCATTTTGAGAAAGAGATTATTGACGTGAAATTGATTTTAATTCCACCCTTATAATTATCTGTATTAATAAAAGCATACAATTAACTTCTTTTAATTGGGTTTTACCACTGACCTGTTCTATTCATGTTGTTATTTCTATTAAACCCAATGTAGTACCAGGTGGAATTCCGCTTCAAAGAGTTAGGGGCAGTTAGTTTACAAAGAAAGGGAACACCGAATGATACATTTTGCCTAAATATTAATTTGAAGACGTTGGCGGCAAATCGTCTGCATATTCTTGTCAAAAGGATGTCCAGAATCATAACACAGGAAAGTGAAATTCTCTTCTCACACAGTGTAGATAATAACCATTGAAAAGTTTCAACATCCATGATAGATCTCCCCCTCCAAAAAAAAAGTCGAGAAAATACAAAAAAATAAGAAATATAAAAGAAAAGGAAATAAAGAAAATGAGGAGAGAGAAGAGAGAGAGAGATAGAGAGAGAGCGAGAGAGAGAGAGAGAGAGGGGGAGTGAGAGAGAGAGAAGAAGAAGCAGGAAGAGAGAGAGAGAGAGAGAATGTTATATGCAAGATTATATTGATTCATACCGGATTAATGTATAATCAACTTCAACCCCCCCCCCCCCCCCAAATACATGTAACATATTTTACTTGTAGGAAACTTGAAACCATAGGTTGGGACATTTAACAATTCATCGGCAAATGCAGTTTTGTACAATAATATTTATCGGTACATTCGATGCTCGCACTTCACAGTCGATTAAACCTTTGTTCGAGTTTGATGGATACCGTAGGATTATCTTTTCTAAAAGTTTAATAAAGTACCCTTTAATCCAAATGACATTCGTGAAGTTGAGCTGGTAGTACAAACAAACATGCCGGTATTTAAACCGCACAAATATCATACCAGTTGCCTGCTCATCTAATTGCTTCCTTTTTCGATCACTAATATCCCTAATCCCTTATGTGTGCTGGCTGTTGATTATACGTGTATTGTTTTTATGTAATATTTTGAAGGATTATTTTGGATTTGTTTCAAGGCGAATCAGGGTAGAAGTAATTTCATCACATAGTGTGTTTTCTAATTATCCCAAAACTATTAAATGTTCTTTCTCTTCGTAAATTGTTTCATGTATAATATTATGCTTTTCTTTTAAAGCAAAACAGTAAGGTTTACAGTAGTACATGTGAAGGATCTGTAACCACTACCATGCTACACAATTGAATACGTCAGAGGAAGACGGGCCACAAGTCCATCAAAATAGTATTAGTTATTAAGAAACAAAAACAAACCTTTCCGTTTGTATTGATTTAAAGAAAACAATCGAAATACAGTATAATCAATTTAGAATAAGAGAAGACATAGTGTAAATATAAAAGACATAACAACACAAATATAATGCAGCATTTAACATGGATGCATATAAAAAGTAAGCAGTTACAAGTTCAAACTCCATTTACGAAAAATGTATAGTAAGTTTACCATTCCTTTTAGTCACTCGGTATTCAATTTCCGTGTTAGTATTCATATATAACTTCATAAAGCCTTGAAAATCGGGGGATTTACCCTGAAATTGATAAATGAAGAAAACAAAAGAATGAGTCATCTTTATGGAATCCTTAAACAAATAAACATTTTTTGTATGCATGGAGTTAAGAAATGTTTCCCTTAAAACTCTAAACCTAACCTGAAACTTCATCGCATCCCTAACCCTAATTTTATATCTCCACCGAAATAAAGCCTGGAACATTTGCTGCAGGATCAGATGTCGGATCACTACTAAACCATTAACCTATTCTAAATGTAAATCCTAATTGCAACAACTTACTTCTAACCCTACTACCCATTACCGAACTGCAACCTAACCCTAACCCTAAACCTCTGAGTATAATTAAATCCTGAGAAGTTGTCGCAAGAGCAAATGTGTATGGACCGAAGTGTAAATGGCTATTGCCTTGAACATGTTGAATGACGCCTCAGCCCTCGTTTGTCCAGTTAATTAGTGGGTTTTTTCGTTCACTAATGACCCTAATCAGCATTGTGTGTGAGGACTGTTCATTGTTTGTTCCTCCTCCTTAATTTTTTACAGTTTAAAGGATTTTTAAAGGACTTTTGTAAAAGCAAATACGAGGAAGTTTCTCAAGGATATGAAGTTTTTTTAGCCGTAAAATGATTCAGTGATTAACCTTCCTAAAGATTTGTTAACATAATCAATATTATTTTTTTGGTCAAACTACACAATCATGTATATTAAAGCTGACGCGTTTCTTTGCCCTGTTGAATGCCATTACCGAAGATGATATTAGCTATTATAACAACAACACACATGACTTTAAAAATCTATCGAAACAAGGCATCCTTGATTTTTAAACTCATTTAACTCAAGAACAAATTCTTTGAAAATATTCATTCAGATATGTTCCTCCAATACTTCATAAAGAAAAATGAACAATGATAATAAGGTAATAAAAACCAGGTATTCTTGTTTTTTAAACTGAATTATGTCACGAACGACTTCTTTGAAAATATTCTTACAGATATTTCCCCCCAATATTTCATAAAGAAAAATGTACGATAATAGTAAGTTATGTTTGAATTCGGAGACTAAACCATGCCAATGTCAGACCCATCGTCTATCGGGCTAATTTGCTTTTTTGCGCTCACTAATGATTGTGATGACCGTAATCACCCTTGTGAGTGAGGTTCGTTGTTTGAAAGATCAAGGATGTACAAATTTGCACGATTTTTTTCTTCTATTCCGTCCCGTTTCTACTACGGGGGAGATAATTTGATTGTATTTCATTATGCTGTTTGCATTGTTCACGGTCGTTGTGTTACATATACGGGTGTTTGCTTTTAAGCTGTCTTTGTTCGTACTCGTGCCACTCAAAACTGGTATCTATGCTAGTTCCTGTACAAGATTGAAACAAACTAGAAATTCCAATACAAATATTTGCATCGAAACATACTAATGTTGATGATCAAAGTCATACAAATTCAATTGAAAGCATTTTCAGTTCAGTTTGATTTGTCATGCGAAAAATCAATATTGGTATGAAATTATATCATTTTCAGGCCGTTTCCTTATAGGAATATATACCGGTATAACAACAACAACCACGAATACGAGTCGTAAGCAAGGTGTAAACAAACATGTACAAATAAAATAAAAAACGTTTTACCAGTATATTGTGCTACATAATGATGTCCCTGTATTTCGATATCAATATTTGAAACAAATTCGCAACAAAAACATGAAAAACAGAGCATTCTTTGTTCTTTGGCCGTCATTATTATCATCTCCAAATTGAAAGCGGTTCTTCATCCGCCTTTGTCATCGTGGCTCCCAAATGATGCATTTTAATTTATTAAAAGCGAAAAATCAAAATAAGATAGCAATTTGGGCGGATTACTGATGAATAATGTAGATCGAGAGCGAGCTGATCCTATTTGGAAGACTTATGAATTTACTAAAGCCGAAAAGAAAAATACACTTTACTAACATCGAAAAAATGACAGATGCCCTATTATATTTGCTTGAGTGCGTTCCATGTAGGCTCCGTCCAGTAAGCCCCACCCATTTGCCTTGATGTTAGTACAAGGAAAGGGCACGTCGTCATTTTTCATGGACTGTCGACTGGGGGCTATGGGCTTTAACCACAATGGCCTCCAACGGCGCATTAATGCAATAATTGATGTACTGTCCACAAATTGGCAATTCTCGTCGCTTCCAGGGTTTATGGCTTTTGTGCATGCCGCGGCGCAATATTGTCTGATATTGCAGCTCATCTTTTTTGTTATCAAAGTCAACGGTTGCTTAGCGGTAAAATGAACTATCATTTATGGGGTCTGTATACCTAATATTCTCTTACCGCAGAACTGTCAGATATAATTAAGTGCTCAGTTATGTCAATATTCGGTACTTACAAGGAAATAGATTACGTTTATTATAGAGGAAAACCTGGAAAACATCGAACAGTTTGCCGGTTCCTTCTAGACTTTCAAACAAAGACATCACCATGGTTTATATCTATACTAAACTACAATGATTTTGTTGGGAAGTTGGTGGTTGACCCTAACATATTCAGAAAGCGTATCTTAACGTTTACCATAAACGTGTGACGTCATTATCTAAATAGATATTGATGCAGCATTTAGTGATGTAACAATTCAAATGTTCGGGGGGGGGGGGGGGGGGGGTTGGCGGACGCAATCTGAGACATGAACAAAAATGGATAGACTTTTGGAGAGGAACTGGGCGGAACACACGGGGGTACAGGGTTAGATCGAAGATACATTCTCTTGATGTTTCCCTTGAAAATAATTCTCTCTTTTCATTAAAATATTCATACTTATGTCGTGTTTGTAGGCCCCAGATTATATTATTTTATTATCTCTGTAATTTAGCGGTTATACAGGCCTTACAGGGTAATCTTCACCCATTTCCAACGAGAACTGGGTAGCTCCTGTACTAAGTCTATGGGCAATGAGAGAGCTTGGTAGTCCATTGGTTAACAAGATGAAAAGAATGATGAGAGATGTGGCTGAGTTCATGCGTCTTACAAGGATTTTGAAGTGATATTACCATGGTTACCAAGGCTTGGGATGGCAGAGATAATCAAGAATGTATACTATTTGTAAAGTGTGGTGGTTTAGCTTAGGGATAAAGGAATTTGAATCGAATATTGATGAGAGTTAGTCGGTGCACACGCCCTCGAAAAAATAACCCGATTTTGAAGACATTGTTTTCTTTGATTATTGTATCGAGGCTTTGAATTCTTCGCTCGCACTGCAGATATTCTTTCGAATCTGGGACACCAATCCTCTGTGGGATGTGAGCGGAATGAAAATGGGAGACTCAGGGCTTCTCCCCAATGTTATTTGGCGGGGGAGGGGTACCCCCTTCCTCACCCCTTCTTTGATTGCCTTTCACCCACCGGTGCCCCCCCCCCCCCTTAGTGCTCCCTCAATGGCTGGACGCATGTTACGCCACTCGTGGGAAATGATTGAATAAGGAAATGACAATATTTCCCCGATATTGTTTGAGAGCTCGGAGGGGCACACTATTCAGAGCCCCCTCCCACACGCTGTATTGTCACTGGCAGCCAAACTAAGAACTAAAGCCGGGCTCTGAGCATATTATTCACAAAATGAGCCCTTTCAATAAAGGCTACAATTTTGTGTTACCAAAGCCTAATTTGTGAATAAAGCCAGGTACACTCTCCTCCATTAACCATGCAATGGTACACGTAGTTCAAGTACAAGCTCACATACTCTTTCTCAATACCAATTATATTTACATCATTCGTGTACTCCAGCTTTATTTAGATACAGGAATCGGAACGTTCGGTTAATAAGTGCTCCAAATCTACTTCACTGCGGTTTGGCATAATCAGTACATACAAATACATGTGCATTTATTAATGATAATGGTAAAAAGCTATAGCGATGGCGGTCGGGGGGGGGGGGGGGTTAAATGATATGATGTGTGTATTGATCGTGTCTTTCATTATTTTTCCACCGTCCAGATAGGGGGCTTTTATTAGTAATGATCCCAGGCTCACTTATCAATGGATAATTGTACCATTATGAAGTCCACATACAGGCCTTGGTATCGAGATGCCTGTTCATTGCGCAGTCTCAGAATCAGTTCCATTTACTCGCTCTAATCAAGTAGTCTAAAGATACATACCTTATTCACGTCATTGTTACGTTGCCTGTATAGCTGCCACTGGCATAGTAGATCCCCTTGTGGGTTCTTTTTTTTTTTTTTTTAATAGCTGACATAAAATGCACGTCGCGTCGAGTTCATGTATTTTATCTAAATATCGAAAATTTAATTTAAATCTTGACATTTTGCATCATGTACATTGATACTCAAAGTGGATTTCAATTCAATCGATATGAACCCCCCCCCCTCTCCCCATCCAAGACAAAAATAACAAATTAGTTGTCACACACAATTTCTTATCAACTTAGTAATCTGATTATCTGCACTTTGTATCTTTATGAAAAATGCTTTATAAATGTAAAGGTATACATACAAATATAATTTCTGCAGAATTGATTTGTCATAGATTTTGTTTACCAACAGCAAAACAGCAATACATTTCATACCACGACTTTTACATATACAAGAAGAAAATCTACAGCACATGTGTTCTTATCATTTGAATACAGTTCTTCTGATGAAATTGTCCACGCCTTTACCTACGAAAACTGTGATAAAATTTATCCACGGTCCGAATATGGAAACTACCATTCATCCGATTCCTTCATGGTGTATTGAAAATGTTACCTTGAATGATCATTACGATGATTATGCATCGGGGTTTCTTAGCCCGTTGACTCCTGAATGTTCTCATTCTTTTGGATTTCACACAGGGACCGCCCGGTTCCAGTAGATAGTGGGTTAATGAAAAGGGAGGCGAGTAGTTTTGTGATTCAAGAGTCAGTGGTTCACTGTGTATTATAATTGTGTATCCGGAAGGAAGTATTTTCAAATTCACGGACACTAAATACCATTGGGAATCTTGTTATCAGGTGATGTTATTGAGTATGATGATTAGGGCTGAAATAAAAGGTAGAGTTTGATGCAACAGTGGAAAAATGTGCAAACTGTGAATACGAATTGTTTTATTTTAGTCTTTTGCTCAGGCAGTGTGGAGCCAGCCGCGAACGTAACTAAAAACTACGTCCGTATAATGACAAAGTGAAATATAATCCCTTCTGTTTTCTACCTTTTTCGATAGGGGGTGTCCCTTGCTCGTAACTTTAGCTACTCCACTGTGTAGGAATCTAATGTTCCATCAGGACTAGCTATTAAGAAATATAATTTTGTTGAAAACCTGGAGGTGTTTTGTTTCCTATGCAATAGATCCCTCATCTCACTCTCATTTCAAAAAGCGATATTAGTTAATTTCTCTTTCCTTACTGCTAAGAAAAGAAAGAAGATTCTGAACATGGAGTTTTACTTCGGTTTTCCCCAGCTCCTCTTAAATGTCACTGATAGTTTCAAAACCACTGATTCCCAACGCCTCTTATGTTACACTTTCTCAAAATGACACCATAAAATGAACGAAGGGAAGTAATTAGCCAAGTGAAGTCATATGTTGCACTGCTCATGATGTCCCTAAGCTATTCTTCAATGGAAGAATATTTTCTAATCATAATCCTTACGTGTTTAGTCTGGCATACTAATTAGGCGCGCTTCCAGAAGAAAATATATATCTATATTTATTTTATTTTTATTTTATTATTTTTTTTTGGGGGGGATGGGGGCGAGTCTGGGGGGTTCTTCCTTTCATTTTCTGATTTTTTTTTAATTTTTATTTTCTGATATACTATTTTCAGGCATGCCTATAGTTATAATTCCTGTTATCCTCTTTTCTGGTTACTGGGATGATTTCGTGGTTAGGAGAAAGACTTGTAAAAGAGAAAAGAAAAACCCAAAGGTTGTAAGTAGGACACCGTGACACCTTGAATAGTCGAGACTGACAGGCGTATAGCGACGGTCGGTAGCGAAACCAAGATTCTATAGAATCTGGCATATCTGGCGTTGTAAAGGAGAAAAAAGGGTTGTCACATTTTTATGACGTTCATATACTTCCAAACTAATATTCACTTGACAAAAAGCAGGCGTTTTTGTGTCAAAATTTGAAGGCACAAGCGCGCGATTCGAGACATGGTAAATTCGGCAGGTGATGCGCCTCCCTCTAAATCCGATATGGGCTACGACGAAGGGGGCATGGGGGCACTGCCCTCACTATAGGACACTAAAGACAAAAGACGTGAGAAAAATTGACTTTACAACCTTTGGTAAGGAATATCCCCCCCCCCCCTCCCCCTCGTGATCGGCCGCCACTCCACTGCGCCATCCTAGTAAGATCTGTGCTCAACCTCACACGCTGCACCATTGTATGGAACATTGTATGGAACATTGCATATCAAAAATGGATACAATCATAATTATAAAGGTGTATTTTGGTGAAAAGAACCATGGGAACGCCCGGTGTTAGACAAATTGTATGGGATTTATGGATATGAGATCAAGCGTGTAGACAACAATGACTTCATAACACGTGTGAAATCCCAAGCAAGGACAAGGTTTAGTTAAACATAGACAAGGTGAAATATAAAAAAGAGATTTATCATTTTTTTCTAGAAATATTCAACCGGGAAATGGTTCTTCCTTTGAACTTTCAAGGAGTGTGTCTACACGGACTTTCATTTCTCACATAGGCCAGAGGTCAGTTTACAAATTATCCAGTTTAAGCGCATGTTTGTCAGATTCTAACCCTAAAACTAACCTAAAAAACCCAAATTGTAATCCTTAATCTTAACCGTAAACCAAATCGTACCCTACCCTAACACTTACAATGTATATTTGAGAAAATGAAATCCGGAGCAATTTAATGTCGGGTCACTGCGCGAAGGCTGGCCTTACTTGATGATTAAAAAACCGCTGTGTGGACACACCTTTTGCAGCATCCTTTACCTGTCTGCTGGGAGCCTTGTCTGTGGCGATCAAGGCTCTCCATCTACTTATATCTCTGGTTATTTGTAATGTGACGTCACTTCTGTTACCTGTCAGCACAATGAACTAAAATATCCATGTATTTGATGAGCCGTCTCCCTCTGCTTCTCTTCCCCTCAATGCTTCTCTTTCTCGCAGCATGGATGTTGCAAAAGTGTGTTCCAGGGATGCAGACATCGAAAACACTTTTGCAGAAAGAATCCTTGTCTGTCTCTTATTGTATCGATGTCGGATGTCTGATTCTGGTTTTTTGTTCGATATCGACTGGTGTCCTTCGCGATCCATTTCTGAGGAGCATCCTCGGAGCCGGCTTCATTGGCAAAATAATGACTATGGAAGATGTTGAATCAATATTATTTTGATGTCTACTGAGTAGATTGCATGCGGCAACCTGTATCAGACCATTCGTAGTATAGGTCCATGGGTAGAGATACCAGATGCAGTGCGGTGTCATGGATACAGCTATTCAAGTTGTAGTTCTGTATAAATAAATTGAATTGGTATTTATTATAAAATGCACTTGGTAGACCAAGGGCCGAATTGCATGGGATTTTACAATGTAAAATGACAAAAACTTAAAGTCTTACGAATCTATACATATATAATAGTCATACAATAATATGAAGGAGAGGAACAAGAGATGGAGAGAGAGAGAGAGAGAGAGAGAGAGAGAGAGAGAGAGGGGGTGGAGAGAAAGGGAGAGACGTGACAGGAGAAGCAACAATATTGAGGCAGAAGCGTACATTCTAGAGGAAGAAGATATTGTAAATAACATAACAAATGAGTTGATTGATTAACTATAAAACAATCATATACTGCTAACGATATAATCTAGACGGCACAGTTGAATTTAGTCTTACAATGCTTTGAGCTCTAGTTCCACTGATCAACATGAAGTTGCACTTCGCATTTATTTTTTTATGTGAACATGTATAGATTAGCGTTGTTGGCGGTATTAATCAAATAGGGTTTTTGATACATCTTAGACCACCACTTTTAAAATGTTCTAAATCCATTCGACTGATGGGTCCTCCCCTATCCCTGATTCGAAAGAGAAAACTTGGGCGTCTCGTTTCAGCAGTGCCCTTGGTGATTTATGCAGTAGGCCTATATTGAACATGAATCTTTTTAAGTTTGGGAGCAGGACTCCATTGTGACTCAAATTGCACTTCAATGCCTCGATTCCATTATATGCTCTCCAATATCTATTACCCAGCATAACATGATACCAAACCCAGAGATGTAGCGTGAGTCAAACCATTAAGGGGGCACTGGAAAAATTGAGGGGGGGGGGGTGCGGTCTTACTTTATTAAAAATATACCAATTAACAGGGCTATCGATTAGAAGGGGTGCGGGATGGTCCATGTTCTTCTTTTTGTAGACATTACCCCTTCTACCTTCCTTTCTTTTTTTCCCTCGCATTTTGTCTTACCACTCTGTAGAGAGAGGGAGAGGGGAGGGGTGTCACCCCGTGCCCCCTGTACTACGCCACTGTTGAAGCCTGTACTTCACATACCATCTCTCGCTTCCATTGTCTGGCCCACTTTGCTGACAAAAATCTATTTTGAGTGTAGTGCAAGTGGTCATGATAGCCATGTGTTTTATCGATAATTTCCTACCCGACGAAAATTGCCCACTTTTCCTGATGTTCTTCTCGACACGCAAGCTTTCGAAGCGAGTCAGTTTTAGCCTCGATATTTCGATACTTTGAGGTAGTGCATGTTCTTCTAGGTATTCTTGTGATATCGTGTTGAAACGTGGGCGATTGAACAACATATGGACAGAAAGTACAGGCATTGATACCGAAAAAAGGGAACTACACCCCCCCCCCTCCCCACACACACACACTTAATAAAGAACCCCATGTTCGAACCACATTCAGAAGATGTAGTCTGATTAGAGATGTGAATCTCTTTAACTTATTTCGAAATTAAATTCTATTTGATATATGATTTTTGTTTTTAAGAGAGGGGTACGTGAGATGGGGATAGAAAGAGCGAGAGAGAGAGAGATAGAGAGAGAGAGAGAGAAAGAGGGGGAGGGTGGAAGAGGAGTGGGGTAGAGGGCGAGAGAGTACGACGAATGTAAGATAGAGGGGGAGAGAGAGGGTGAGGAATTTAAAGGTAGATATATACAGAAAGAGAGAGATAGAGAGAGAGATAAAGATATGGATCACAAATTACAATTTATGTCACGATGTTTCTGTCTAAAGACCTTCTCTAAATAGTTTTCTAAATTAATACACTGTCTTCCCCCGCCCCCTGACACGTTTGGCTAAAATGCGTATGTTTCTAGTCGATCTTTTATAATGACTCTTCTTACTGCATACAAATTGCGCCATTATCGTGATCAGGAGATGTGGAATAATATCTGGATATAAAAATCTAGTGGAATGAAATGGACTAAACCCTATATCAAGGTCGATGAAGCGTTGGAATGTAGATTGTTCGTAATTGTTGAACAAATCTCTTACAAATTGGAAAAGATATTGACTCTCTTTTTGTAAAGCTCATGTAGGAATAAAATCAAACCAAATTGAAGAAATATTTATTTTCAATCATTTTTTTTGTATAATCATGGAATATATATTTTTGTCAGTACAGTACTTGGCTTTATGTTTAGAATGAATTTAAAAAAGGCTGTTTCACGTTATGATTGTGTGGGTATGCATTATTAGCGCATGGTTCGAACTTCTCGAAAAACACGATCCTTTTTAGACGAGCTTTTTGGACAGGAGAGGGAGAGAGAGAGAGAGAGAGAGAGGGGGGAGAAAGAGATGGAGATAGAGAGAGAGAGAGAGAGAGAGAGAGAAAAGGGGAGAGAGAGGGAGAGAGAGGGAGGGTATAATATAAAAAGCGGAGGGAGGGGGAGAGCGAGAGAAAAGGAAAGATATAGAAGGAAGATGAGAAAGAAAGAGAAGGAAGGTGAGAAAGATTGAGAAGGCGGAGGGAGGGGGAGGTAGAGAGAGAGAGGGAGAGAGAGAGAGAGAGAGAGAGAGGGGGAGAAAAGGAAACATAGAGAATGGGAGAGGGGAAAGAGATAGATAATAGAGAGAGAATAACAATAGTAGTAAAGTACATCCATATTGCTGGCTCTGAGTCACATGACCTTCAGGTCCACTCTGTACTTTTGTCATGCGAAATTCGCACGAAACCTGGACCATATAGAAAGCCATGACTCATTCTGTAATTCACTTTTCTTTCACATCATCCAAAAGCGTACAATAAAAATATTCCACAGCAATCATTCAATATTTTCATCCTAAACACATTAGAACCGTCGACTTCCACCGTTTAATGCAGTCGACAAAAGCACTCGGGATATTTCATACAAAATGAAAGAAAAATGGTTCTTACATCGATTCGGAGTTTCCCAAATTATCGCTGACTCAGTGCTGAAATATGTATACTTCGGAATTTTGTATAGTAATGATGTTCCATTTTAAGTAATGAGCGGTTAATTGGTATCAATATAAGAATGAGCAACAAAAGAAAGAGCGATGGCAGAATATGTATCAACCTTGGGGCAGAATAAAAAGGACAGACGATTAAGAAAAGACCGCATTGTTACTTTTTACCGCAATGACATTCGACATAAAAGAATTATTCGTCAATGGAATATGACAAATCTCGTTCCTTTGCACTTCGTGTGATCCTTTTCAAAATAGACGCCATTACGTTTTTCAACTGTGTGGGTAAATGTAAATAAAGGTTCCTTCACCGTGGTTTTACTGATTCAGAATAAAACTGTCGCCATTTGGTCGATTTATGACGTTTTGGTATTTTGTTCGACTAGCTTGAGAGATTATTAAACACACACTGTTGCCCACAAATTTGGAATTTTTTGCTTCCATCTTTTCATGAAATGATTGCGACAATATGTTGTATTGTAAATAGATAGCGTTAAATATTTTCTCAAAACTGTCGCCATTTGGTCGATTTATGACGTTTTGGTATTTTGTTCGACTAGCTTGAGAGATTATTAAACACACACTGTTGCCCACAAATTTGGAATTTTTTGCTTCCATCTTTTCATGAAATGATTGCGACAATATGTTGTATTGTAAATAGATAGCGTTAAATATTTTCTCAAAACTTTACTGATCAATCTCTATGACTCTTCAAATTGATCTACAAAGTTCTGAGAAGATTAAACCTTTATCTACCAAAATTAGACTATAATTGTCAGAATCACCTCATGAAAAGAGATAAGAAAAAATATTCTAACCATAATGTTCAACAGTATATATTCTTCTAGGAAGTTGTATTTACATACATTATGATAGATACAAGTGATCACATATCATCTCTCAAATTCTTTAATTCAGGAGTCTTAAATACATGGATGGGTTCTCACGAGGACTCATATTTAATGCCTGAAAATGTTATGTTCCGAACACTGCCTTTGGTTTTAAAAGAATTCAATATGCACCTGCACATAATATTACTACATGAATTTCCAAAAGGCAGGTTCATATACGCCAAAGGGGAATGAATCGTAAATGTTTGAATTCTCATATCATTACGATTGTATTTAAATCAGACAAGTCATACAACACCTTGCGGTCAAATATCACCTACTTCATATCGCAGACATCAATTGATGCGTGCTCCATTTGACTTTGAGAGCAGAAAGAGAATCGCCCCTAACATTTTGAACTCCCAGTGGTTTGTCACGTGTTCTTTCCAGCTTAATGTTGGATCTAGCCAGACTCCTAGGTATTTATAGGTATAAACCTGAGAGCTTTGGTGTTGCTCGAGTTGAATGCAAAAAGATTTTTTCAAGTTTAGCCAATTTCATTTGTGAACCGAATAACATAAATTCTGATTGATTTCTTTGACCAATTAATAAGCTAGTTTAAAATCAAACTTGACGGCCGATTCAATGTCCTCACTTTTTTTACTATTAAAAACAGTATAGCATCGTCTGCATATAACATCACTTGGCATTTGTATACCACCTTAGGAAGATCATTTACCATGACAGTAAACAATAACGGGCCTAAATTGGCGCCTTGTGGTACGCCTGACACAGCCATGATAGAAATAGATTAGCATAATGAATTGAACCTATTGTCTACTGAAACCGGGTCGTGTCTGTATTACGCCTATGAGAATGAGATAATTCGGTAACCAATGGGTTAACATGCAACTAACGATATGTATTGAGCGAGATTTTAACTTGCAATGTATCTTTTATTCGATGTGTATCTTTCATTCGATGTGTAATTTACAATGCTATTAGCATAATTATCTTAAAATCTCGTGTAGTGAGGCATTACTGCGCAGGCCTCTCCAATTTAAATAAGAGTTCAGAAGTTTGATTGCAAAGTCGTTTGAAGTTCATTCCAGATTTACATCCATTGCACTATTAAACCCCTTCTTCATGATAATCATAACGAAAATGTCATCTTTAAATTTGGGATAGTGACTATCATGACTATGTAATATCCACTGTCATCGACAACTCGAAAGTTTGTGTATTTATTCATAGTTTGCAATGATTTTTTTCAAAATCTTCAAATCTCATTTAGTGCATAGGCCTGTAAGGTGTCAGTAAAAGTTCAAACTATTTAAACAAAATCTATAATTGAAAATATATTCCACGTTTACTTAATTGCAAATTAGGATTTAGCTTACGATAAAGACTTACATCTGAGCCTTTACGAAAAATACATTAGGGTATACTGACGATATCGCTATCTTATCTCCATATCTCAATTACCAACCAGATTTATATTCAGCTGCACGTTTTGCAGATAGAGATCCAAGATATCCAAAGGATGCTGCCCTAAGGTGTTTGAGGAAATCTTAACCAAGACGTTCCTGTGCTTTTCTTCTTTTTCTTAAAGGCCCACTGCACTACTTGTAGCTACTTGCGCCCTCTATATAACAAACCATGCCTAATCGGTGACCATTGGTCCCCCATGATCCTCTTTTTCTTATGTTAACTGAGAGCTGAGTTGATGAGATAACCACCTGTCCAGTGACCTTGCAGGGCAGTCTAATCCCTCCTGTAAACTACGGCAGATAAGCTTTAAAGTACCGTGGTCTAGTGGATACGTCACTGGACTGTGGATCACATAGTTCGTGGTACGAGTCCCGCCGCGGAATTAATATTTTTTCGGCAAGGCATTATTGTATATTTTCCACTGTTCACGCATGTATCGTAAATGGGTACCTTGTAGAAACTTATTCCTAGAATGATTTGAGCGCCATAGGGTAGCTGATGATGATCGAGTTTGTGCGCTTTTAAGCTAATACATGTACTAAGTTTTTAAGTTTTTGCAGTGTTACATGTATTTAGATTATATTGGTCTAAACAACAAATCTTTCGGTATGATGAACAATAAATAATGGCTGTCACAATTTTTTCTCTGAACACACTTACAAGAATTCTAAGATCATACCTTTAATAGTTTAAGAAGAGATGAAAGGATCACAAGATAGCGATTGGGAGGGAAGGGCCATAGAAGAATCGGGTCGAATATGTATCAAGTGTGTATTTACCATATCATATCCCTTAGGGAGAAAGGTGGAGAGCCTCTTTTACAACGATAGGGAGGGGGAAGAAGGGGAGATAAAGTATCAGAGTTAACTTGTACCCATAGTCAAGTTAAGGGATATTTGCTTCTGGACTCCTTAACCCGTTGATTACTGAATTGTTTGTAACCCATAGGCTTAATGCAGAGGAGCAACCCAGTTCCAGGAGTCATCGGGTTAATATCGGAATTTGACTGTATTTTGCTTGTCTTATTTCATTTCATTTCAGTTATTTTCATATTTCTCATGTTACATATACATTTCAAAATAAAGTACAACCTGTTTTTTGTGTGACAAAATGACAATCAATAATACATAATAAATAACATCAAGATAACATCATTTAACTGAGAGAAACATGATGGGACCTACATGAAAGCGAGCTTGTAAAGCTGTAGGCCCCAGTCTCGACACAATATCGTCATTGTTTGATAAATGATGATCGGTAACAGTTCTGTATGATAATGAGATACAATTGATATTTCCTCTAGCAAAAATTGAGATGAAAATTGATTTTGGTGTTGCAGGGACCTGTTGGATGCACATCAAAAAAAGAATTCACTCTCTTTACCCAGGTAAAGTTATTAATGGGTACATGTACGACCAGGTAGGAAGACATGTCTTGAACGCTTAGCGCCTTATCACGGAAGAAGTGTCAGGTTTAGTGGATACGACACCGGACTGTGGATCACATGGTTCACGCAGCATAGTGTCCTTCATCAATACATTGATCTACATTTGCCACTCCCCACCCAGGTGAAGTCATTAAACGGTGCCCGGTAGAAAGAAACTCCTTGAATGCTTGAGCGCCTTATCATAATAGTATTAAGCGCTTTTGTATTTTCTTGCAAAGTACTTTATCAATCAAATTATACTCTTTGTTGAGAGTTGATTCTTTATTGTAAAAAAAGAAGCGAAAATGCCCCCCAAAAGAAAAGATTGTTGTGAAGGTTAACAAAATCAAGGCTGGAGGGAAAGGAGACTTTTGAAATAAAACACCACAAGTAAATCAAGTTTATCAAACACTCATTAAAAAATCGACACGTTGGAACATGATATTGAATAGTGTGACATTGTTTTCTGCCTTTTCCCTACGGGCGATAGCTCATTGTCGACCGTTCATGTACCACAAATCAATATGCAATTTCTGTGATGTTTTGTTCATATTTTTTAGTTACCTCGGCAAATATTTTCGTTTCATAACGATTGGGTTAAATTTTTCAGACTGAAATTGTATCTTTATTGCTATCGATTTCAGGATGTACTACATATACTGTACCTGCACGTGTGGCTTAACGTTTTTAGAAATAGGAGAAGGTGTATTGCCCAGAAGGGCCCTTTGAAAAACGGGACACTTACAAAGAGAGAGTAAATTTGATGCGATCCACCTTCACACAGGGACATTCAATCAACCTTTCCATTCGTAGGTCTACCTTTTGTTACTCACTTTAAATATAAATAGAATAAAAATCTTGAAGATTACAAAAGAAAGTGATTTGTTATCTCATTGTATGTATTTCAGTTTTGAAAGAATGTCATATTAACAATGTTCCTTGAAAAGTGTTACTTTCCAAATGCCCTCATATTGAAAACATGATGAGAACAAGTTTTGGCCGTGCAACCTTCATGCTAAATGTGTGTGTGGTCGCATTATCAAGCAATATTAAGTCAACGGACCGGTTTACTAACAGACTTTATTACTCGAATTGGCTATTTTGTAGTTCTTTTGGTAGTTATGGTTTAGTTAATTTATAATTACTCATTATTCCTAAGTATCATTTGAGGTGTTCGCACTTGTACAAGCATTGCTTTTTAGTGGACCCCTTTGTTTTCAACATGTATTTTCTTACTTTTGTTTTAAATGCTTATAATTGATTTGTAATGTTTTCTTGGAAACATGAATAAACTAAAATTGAAATTGATTTGAAAGTCATCTAAACCTTAGCGAGTTCCTGGAAAGAGTCGATACTAAACCTTTAAGCGTGTCGTATGTCGCCTGGTGGTTATCCAGTACATGTATTTGAATTTGTTGAATATTCAGGAACTACAAGTTTCCCCTCAAGAGGGTATCGAGTGGGAACAAAACGCCTCAGACGTGTCAGGAGAAAGAAGGTAAGATGGAGAAACAATAGATCACCAGAGATCGGTACTTAAGACACCTAAGATTGTGATCATGCTTGCACAAACGGAGTATATATCTAGCTCTAGAGACATGAGAGATTGAAGAGTGGGTTGAGGCTATGCGGGGCTTGAGAGGGACGGGGTTGGGGGGGGGGGGGGCGTTCATTCGTTACTTGATTCATTCGTTAATGGGGGTAAATTGCCTCGATGTGTCATTATGCCTCGTTTGGGGGTGAAGTTATCCCCCTGTCTTGAATCTTGATGATATTAAAGGAGGAAATTCATGGCTTTATATCGGGGGGGGGGGGGGGAGGAGGGAGATATACCTCATTATTGTGTATCTTAATTGAGACTATTTAAAGGAAAGGTGTTTTCTCTGGTGTTTAGTTAGGGGGAAAATCGACCCATCTGACTTGAAATTTCGAAGAGTTGATTGATGGTATTGTCATATTTGCCTTATATCGTGGTCGGGGTCAGGGTGGGGGTTTACCCTTTTTATCGTGGTGTCTCAAAAAGAGGTTGAGACTATCAACCGGATGGGGAAGGTTGGCTCTTGGTTTAACTTAAAGGGGCAAATTGATTTCTCTGCCTGGCCTAATGACGTATTAAAGTGGGATGAAAAATCAATATATTTTTAGACCCTGGAGAGCGGTACTTAAGACACCAAGATTGCGATGATTGCACAATTAAATGTGTTATTTGACGCACTCATTTCCTCTGTCATGTCTGTCGTAACTCCGAAAATGCATAACACCTCAATAATCATAAGCGATACATCTTTATCATGCATCTACAACACGTGTTATTTTGGTCTCATTTGCCTCCTGTTTAATGCCCCATCAAAGATGAATAATAGTAGTTATGATTAAAAAAATATAGATAATAATAACAATGATAATGATAATGATACTATTGGTCTATTTTACAGTGCGTCCCAGAAAAAAATGAAACCCTAATACAAATTTGCAACACCATTTTCCTAATTTTGATCATGAACACCAACAAAATTGTTCTTTCCCATTTTTGTTACTGAGTACTTTCCATCACAGTCTCAGTCGGGTTTTCATTCAAATGATAGATTTTTTCCATGCACATTATTCTTTCGATAAACGTCATCTCTTTCATCATCGTTTTCATGGTCACGAGAAATAAAAGACGCAATTCTGATTCACCATGGTAACGGGATGGCATCCTCAAAACTCCCCATACACCTAAGAGTGTCATGCGGTGGATCATATTACGTAGATGATATATAAGACGTGGTTTTGAAGCACTGACGGCGTCTTCTAAACTCCCAACCTTTTCCATCTCTAGTTTATGGCATCCATACCCCACCCCAAACTCATGGACTTTTGAATTATTCATTGAAACCCATATCTTATATCCTCCACTGAATATACCACGACTCCGTGGCGTTTTCTGGGAAGCAAAATTGGCGCCATAAAGGTAAAGTTCAGTTCCGAACTTCCGATCATGCGATAAGATTGTGAAATAAACTTCTCTAGAAGTAGTTCGTAAGAGTTGAACATGTAGTAATTAGGAATATATGTTTACTGCGAGGTGATAGAATCATCGAATTGATAAGAAGTTGACTAAATCTTGTTGAAAAGCACATGCACCTGTACGCGAAATCAACCCTCTCCTATAGGGATCCTTGGCTTTTCCACATATACACCTTCTGCAAATTGACCGGACACTGCCCGTAAGTAGGCCATAACGTCTAATGTATTGCCAATGGTAGTGTGTCCTTCTTGCAGGTAGCGGACGTATTCTTAGGTGTACTTCTCTAAAATGGCGCCTTACAGATAAAACGGAGTTCTGGTCAATACATGCGAGTGTATAGTGAAAGAAGCTGTTTGGAAGATTGTACTTTACAAAAAAAAAAAAAGGGATTCCACTTGTCACAACCAACCAAAATCCGTTATAGGTGAACCTCTGAATTATTTATTTGAAACCCATATCTGATGTTCCCCGTTGAGTATACCGCTGCTCCCTGGCGTTTTCTGGGAAGTACAAATGGCGCCTTACATATAAAGCCGAGTTCTGGTCAATACATGCGGTTGTATTGTGAAAGAAGCAACTTTGAAAAACAAATTGAAAGGGATCCTAGTTTTCACAACCAACCTCAATCCCTCATAGGTGTACCTCTGAATTATTGATTTTGAAACCCATATCTAATGTCCTCCATGGAGTTGACCACGGCTTCGTGGCGTTTTCTGGGAAGTGAAAATGGCGCCTTTTAACATGTAGAATCGATCACGTGACCAGGTGCGAAACGTCCACACAAACACACACGCACACTGGTCCTTGGGGATGTAAGAAGCACCTTTGTAAAGCTTTGAACTGGGCCAGCGTTACAGTTACTTAGAAGAGGGAAAAGCGATATTATACCTGTATTTCCTATATTCCTTCCGTCGACAAGAATTAAAAAGTGAAAGTAAGGCATAATGATAAGTAGGCCTAATGAAGAAGAAGAAGAAAAAAAGAGGATTTTAGTTTCTTTTAGAGTCGAAACTTTTCCGTTGCTTTTTCCTCGAAGGACATCCGATAGTTTTTCTATGAAATAGATCTGAATGTATTTATTACAGTGTAATTTTTGCTTGGCCACCAGAAAGTAGACGGAAAAAGCAGGGATAGTGAGAAGTTACATATTTGACATTAATGAAGATGAAGAAGATTACTAAGTAGGGTAGTAGAGGAAAGGGAAAAGGAGGCAAGGAAAAAGACTATTTAAAAAGGTTGAAGAAAAAGAAAGTAAGGATTAGTGGACAAGAAGAATAAGTTTGGAGATTGAAGAAGAAAAGGAAAAAAGAAAGAAGTAAAGAAAACCGAAATAAAACAGTAGAAGCATAATAAGAAAGAAGAAGAGGCAGTAGTCGTATTAGTACTAGTGGTAGTAGTAGTAGTAGTAGTAGTAGTAGTAGTAGTAGTAGTAGTTAAGTAGTAGTTTTAATAAAAGTATTAGTATTACAAGTAGTAGTAGTAGTAGTAGTAGTAGTAGAAGTAGTAGTGGTAGTAGTAGTAGTAGTAGTAGAATAGGGAGTGGGATATGATTGAACGAAGAAGAATGCACACGAGAAAAAGAAGACTGAGAAGAGGAATGAGGAAGAAAGGTGGAAAATAAAAAGTAGAAAGAAAAGGGAAGAAAACGACGGAAGGAACGGAGACCGAATTTAAGAAAGAAAACAGAATTGTTGTGAACTTGACAACCAATCAGCCGAGATACAGGCGACCAAATTATCACACCTCCCACTTTGGACACATTCTCTTTTCTGTTTGTTTGACAAAGTAGTTAACTTGGTTGAGTGATTGCGATCTGTGTTTGAATTTCCCTCCACAAACAGACATGTTGATTTTGCACTTGATAACAGTCGGGAAGTGTCAACATTTACTAAAATGTAGGCCGATCAGCTCTTCTAACTTCCTAACTGTATTGTCGCAAACTCATTAGTTTATTTAATCTGTGAAATTTCCTGCTGTACCAAAGAAGTGATGGATAATCAGCTTTTCTCACCTGCAAATTGTTTTGTTTTTAACTCATTATTTTATTCAATCTGCGAAATGTTATACTGTACTGAATGTAGGCTGATCAACTTGTTTTTACCTCTTAACTGTATTGTTCCGCGGACTCACCAATTTCCTTTAATCTGTGAAATGTCGAACTTTATTAAAAGTAGGACGCTCAGATTTTCTAACCTGTCATTTGTATTGTGCGGCGTCATTCTGAGCGTAGGAATAGAGCCTTGTGTAGAGCTGCGATTTGAAAAATATGTGAAATTTCATCCATTCACTAAATGTAGGACGATCAGCTTTTCTAACTGAACTGTAAAGCATTGTATGGTGTTGTTCCGTGCTAATGAGTAATTTCCATCGATTTGTGTTGTCTAATGGTCGAGTTATGATATTTAAACAAAACGTGAGACATTTCGTCGTATATGAAATTATTTCTGTCATGTGTTGCATTTCTAGTGAAGTCTACGGTGCTTCCGGTGTGAACATTGTTTTGCTTGATATGGCAGGCAAGGCTTGAAAAGGCTTGCTAGTTTTTCCACCTGACTTCGAGTAATTTATGTTTGCGGATCCAACCTGCAAACGTTATCATTGAGGAAATTGTTATTTTAGGTTCATTGATAAGAGTACTGTTTGAATATTTTTTGTTTTGTAAAAATAGATGTCCCATTGTACAGGATCATAATATCAGCCGCTTTCCTTTTTTAAAAACAACACGAATATACTGAATGTGCTTATCCTTTACACTGGGTTTACCCGCATTTATACGAAGAAATCGATTTCCGTACCTCGAGCATGTCTATACAGGTATATTTGAATATTCCCATGGTATTCTTGTAAAAGGGCAGTTCTCTCAACACAAAGTACTTAGCGTACTGTGGGCCCGATGGGTCATTGTTATTTCTATGGTATAATGATGTCTGTATTAATGTCGCTGTACTTTTACGGAGCCGTAAACAATCGTTCATCGAACCCAGCAATGTAAGAAACAGTGGTTCTTTAAATCTTTATACGATTTCTGCAGCTGCCCTCTTATTCTACAGAAAATGAACGAACAAAACACATAATATGCTCACAATGTTATATCTAAATATGATACATACAAAAGAAATCATAACGAACAAGTTTTACATTTCGTCTGATTGGAGTCGCAAGGGCGTTGACTCAATGCTAAGGTAATGTGGATCAATGCCATTGAGGCTCCATTAGACAATGTTACGTTAATGCGAGATGCATATACAACTAATATATTTGTATATATACGCACACACACACCCACACACCCACACACACACACACACACACACACACACCCTCACACCAGATATTAATTCGTAAGGTGGTGGACGACATGAGATATGCATTTGTGTTGTGGTCGGCAAATTTGATAGGGGGTACATCTCTCTACCCCTTTCGTCTGGAAGGGACTAATATTGGTATAAGTATATATCATAGATACACATACGCACACGCGCGCACACACCAGACATAGTTCTTGAGGTGGTGGACGATATGGAATATGTATTTGTGGTGTGGTAGGCAAATTGAAAAACGGGTACATCTCTATACCCCTTTTGTCTGGGAGGGACTCATATTGGTATAAGTATATATTATAGATATGTATACATACGCACACGCACACACCAGACATTGTTCTTGAGGTGGTAGACGATATGAGATATGCATTTGTGGAGTGGTAGGCAGATTGAATAAGGGGTAAATTTCTACACCCCTTCCATCTTCGAGGTGACTCATATTGGTATATATATAAATACAATGTATATACAACACGCGCTCGCACACACACCAGACATAGTTCTTGAGGTGGTGGGCGATATGGAATATATATTTGTGGTGTGGTAGGCAAATTGAAAAACGGGTACATCTCTATACCCCTCCCGTCTCGGGGTGACTCATATTGGTATCCTCGTAGTGAAGATGAACTGCCATTGTGTCCATGTGACATGTCAGTCAATATAGCTGTCACGTGATTAATGATGGCGTCTGGTAACACCGTATGGGTTAACCATTAATACATCGCTGGTATTCGCGTTACTGTTTAACAGTAGCACAAAGGAAACGAAAGATGGCCACGTGTTCAAAGATCTAGCTGACATACGTGTGTAGGGTAGTTGCTTTAAAGGGACTTTGTAACATTGTCCAGATGAGAAAAATGGTGCTAGTGACTTCAATGCTAGATGTACAATTAAAGATAATGTAAAAGTTTGAGTGAAAGCAGACCATTATAACTGATAAAAATTGGGAAAAACTGATCCGATCGATTCCTTAGTTCTCCCAACTATATTATTACAATTTAATTACATTTTAGGTGGATTTAATAATTAGTCACAAAGTAATAATTGGGCTCTATATACCTTTCCAGACATGTGAATGTTGTCAAATTCTTAAAAACCTGTCTTTTGTTTTATTTTCATGGAAAAACGGTTGGGAAAATTCAAAAATGGTTTGGAGAATTTACTGTTAGAGGGTGTCGCACAGTGACGCCTTCAAAGAAAACCATACAAATCTTTAAGGTTTGAAAATTTTTCAGGAATTTGTGCATGTTAGAGGGCTAGTACAGTAGTAGGAATATAATAAATAACATTTCATCCAAACATTAGGTAGTTTTTTTTTCATCAACCTTCAACAATGTCAGCGAGTAACTTTAAGGTTACGAGGAAAATTCCGTTGAGTTTCAAGTTTACATAATAATTATGTAGGCATATATACACGTATGCGTGTATGTACATGCAGGTGTGTGTTATAATTCAATTCAAATTAAAATCTTTATTCAATCTTTATAAAACAATTTACAGAGACAATATACAATATAAAAATAATAATAATAATAATAATAGTTCACATTTGACCTTGACCTACCTTGACCTAAGCCTTCCGCACCATCTGGGAGATTTGTGATGGCTTCTGCTTCATGACCTCAAGCCAGATCTTCCTAGGAAGATCTGTTCACATTTATAATGCGCCTAATACTTTGTTTCTAGGCGCAGTACATATTATAACCCTGGTCATCGGATTCAGGCTTACCCGCAACACAATGTATGCACATTCTCTACTCCCTGGGGACCATTCCGGCCAGTCGCTATTTTACAAGCGAAACTTGATCAACCAACCACATTTACTTTTGCATCCTACCGGGTACCCATTTAACACCTGGTGGAGCGTGGCAAATTTAGATAAACGTCTTGCCAAAGGACATTAGTGCCGCGGCGGGACTCAAACCCTGCACCTTGCCATCTGCAGTCGGGTGACTTATCCAATATAGACCACAACACCTCTATAACGGTTAGGACCCCGTAGGAAACAGAAATCTGCTTGTAATTAAACTCGAAGAAAC
This sequence comes from Strongylocentrotus droebachiensis, assembly GCA_035222895.1. Lineage (NCBI taxonomy): Eukaryota > Metazoa > Echinodermata > Echinoidea > Camarodonta > Strongylocentrotidae > Strongylocentrotus > Strongylocentrotus droebachiensis. Next base: position 69,739 of record JAVYIG010002458.1, on the reverse strand, counting down.
CTAATGCGTATAATATCATCAACCATTCCTCGTCTCAAGAGAGTATGTAGTTGATCTTGAGTCTTTGTGTTACGTCAAGTATCTCAGAAATCACAAAGGTTACATGCATAAAATTTGGAAATTTTGATTGGCCCCGACAATTGATAGACGATGAATGAATGCTTGACTTTCTTTTTTAAGTTTCCGACTTATGTACTTTTTGGAAGTTATTAATTTGTAAAACACCTATGAATGTATTTTTGTTATTTCTTTGTTGAAATCAAGAAGCGATAAAAGTTTTAAATATTACAGCAACAACAAAAAATTCAACCAGTTTATTCTACTGGTGTGTATTGAATTGGGCATGGAAAGAATTAAAGCTGGTATGAATTTATCGGATATTTTTGTTACCAAACTGAAATTTGCGCACAAACTACAGACATTGGCGTTTTAACACCAACCTGTAATGATGCTTGTAAAAAAACGCGATGATTTTGATATTCTTCTATGTTTTATGCACTCATTTGAAACGGGATATCGTGATTTTGAGTAATGACACGAGTAGTAGTGGAATTACTTTCTAGATAAATGACTCATAATTGAATTCCATTGCATAGAATCATTTATTTGTTTGTACTAACGTAGTTTTAGACAATCTTACAAAAACGCACTCAAAGTGAAAGGTCGCAATGCAAATAAACCTATACATAATCATAGTCACATTTGTATAGCGCTTAATAGTATTTTTTTCTAAGCGCTATGTTATTATTATTACCCCGGTCGGTGGATTCAGTTTCTCATCTGCACATGATAGTGCCCACGCTCCACTCCCTGAGGAGTATTCCGGTAAGGTGCCGTTTTACAAGCGCACATATGCCGATCGCAACCACATTAACATTCGCATCCGACTATGGGGTACCCATTTAACACCTTGGTTAAGAGTGGGAAATGTAAAATGTCTTGCCGTTGACATCAGTGCCGCGTCGGGACTCGAACCGCGAACCATGTGATCCACAGTCAGATGACGTTTTCACTATATAGACCACGACACCTTTAAACATGTATGGGCTTTCTGTCGTATTCGAAGTCTCAAACATTCCTATGTAGATTTCCTCTTTTGTATAAGGTAGGAATCTTTGAAGATTTTCCCTTTTGCTTTACCAGAATGCAAGTTTACCTTTACTACAGTATATGTCCTCCGCACGAACCGTAACTGATGTTATACGTGAACGATGAACCGAAAGCCACCCGAGATGATTATCTAGAGCAAATTTGCACCAGATGATATTCCGTAGCTTTCAGGCAATTAATTTGTGAAGCTAATTGCCTGCCCTCCAGTTTTCTGTTATGTCAATTTTATAGTCACGCGTTTCACCGTGCCGTGTTGTCATGTCCCCGCCCGGAGCCGGAACGATACTTTACGACCTGGCTTTATACACCGCGAAGACTTGTTACGTTTAGATAGTCTTGCGCACCTAGCATTTGTTGCGCACGAATGATTTCTCATGACACTAACGATATGCAATATTTTGCCCGAAGCCACGTGCGACCTTTTACCTATCGCGCCATCACCATCGTAACGCGTTTCATGGGAGAAGAGCGAGAACGACTTAACTTTGTTTTCAATCATGTAACGAATAATGTGATCATTCCAGCATGGCTTTGCCTGAAGGCAAAAATGATTTTTAATTTTACCAGCTTACAAATGCCAAAGGCAAAGGGAGTCCCTGGGAATTGGAACGACATCTTTGAGAAAACTTACGAGTACGACCTCATTAGTGTTAACAAGCCTATGGACAAGATGGATGAAAAGTGTCCCATGTTGTAAGCAGGTTTGAGTCTACAGCATACAGCCGTTTTAGCCGTCTCTCCAATCACATCGTTTCTGCAGAGGGACATCTGACATCGTTTGGATACCGCGTTATCGAATTTTCAAAAGGAAGACCACGAGCTTGATGAGAAAGAGGATCGTTTTGTTAGAAAGTGAAATTATTCGTATTTTGCTATTTCGAACTGAACAAATTTTGTGAATTTTTGCGCCGGAAGGATAAATTGTTGAACATCTGGTTACGTACATACATATACACGTGTGTGGAACAAATTAGTGAAAGTTTGAGCAATATCCGATTCCAAAAAAGAAAACTGTGATTTTGTTTTTTTTAATCAATGAGACGCAAATTGGCAACATGGTCTTTTCTTTGCAATAATTGTAGATCGGGTGAATGTATGATTGAAATATTATTAAGGACAAATACACATTTTTGAATTTGGTTTGTAAAGATGGGAGCCAACTTATGTTTGATTGATCGCAACTTCGAACATTCACGACTTTCTTACTTTTAATCGGTTTTTGCTCAAACTTTCACTGACCTGTTTCTTTCATTTGTTCTGTTTCTATTAAAACCAACTTAATACCAGGATAGACTTGTCCCTTTAATTGGCATATTTGAACTTACCTATCATCTCGAGTGTATACAAAAGTGAACACTGAGTTAAAATAACATGTTTTTGTATCTCCAGTAAAAATTTATGACGCCTGTCGATGTGCAATATGAAAACGCATCCATTGAAAACAGGAATTCAGTGAAGTTCAGATACAGTTGGAATGGAAGTTAAAAAAATATGGGTTTAGACAGGGACTAAGAGCATTGACCAATAGGATCTAACTCTCTTGGGGTATGTTTATGCTCAACTTTTTTCTGGCCAGAATCAGGCATCTGTTACGCGTTTAGTTCAAAACACGGTTGCGTCCTTTCTCATTTTTGCAGAATCACCGAAAAACGGCGATCACGATCGCCGATCGTAAACTCACAAAAAGGTGCGTTTACGATCAGCGATGCTGCAAAATCGGCGATTCTGGGAAGCATAAACGCACAGTCATTTGTAAACGCGTTTAAATGGGGTCAACGCACTGACCTCTAGTGGGTCTACGCAGCATGCGCAGTGCAGGTTTGCGAATCCAGCTGCAAGGCCACCCAGCCAGATTTGCCTGGAGGTCGGGGAGCCAGAGAAGTGAGCATAAACAGTACACCGTGGAACTGCGATTACGATGAGCGTTTACGATGAGCGTTTCAGATCGCTCATTCTACCTTCAAAATCAAGCATAAACGCACCCTTGGAAACACCATAATCCTAGGAAGCCAGAGAATTCATGGAGAGTTGATTTCTCCTTTTTGACTTGTGTGATGCGTCAAAAACATATCACTTCTCCTGTCATCGCCCCGAGCGCGGGAACGATATTTGCTTATCACCCTAAACGCATGACGTTTGGAGCGCTTAGATTTTAATCGAAGCCATGTCAATGTCACCTTCGATCTATCCTCTGAGAATTGGATAACTCTAATACCTGTGTAAGGAATCATGTCCTTTATCCACTGTTGACAGCATGCGAGCAGGCTCTGACAACTTCGATTCGAGCTGTCAAAACTCGACTACGGTAATGGATTTCGAAACGGGATAGGATTTACACGTTTCTTACAGTATTGTAAGATTTTATTACCGCCTGCCGTCATTGAGATGATTGGTGAATGAGAACTCATCAATCTGTATTGATGATTATAGTCGCCAGGAAGGATCGTACTTTTTGCCTGAAATGAACGGGTGTCATTCATGGCTTCTGAGCTGATTACTTTGAGGCATACATTGTCAGCGTTACATTGCTAATCTTGCGGGGTTTGTAAGCTTGTGTATGGGAGGTGGACGTACATTTATTACATTTATCATACATGTACGTGTACACTCTACAACAATAGTAAATAAAAATCATGCAAAATTTGGAGGTTTGTAAGACGTACATAATATATTTGCCTTACATGCAATTCAGTGGGCTGAACATCGCTCAACATGATATTATCATATCGTGTAAATTCGTATACTATTTTAGAAGGATTTTCTTTGATCTTGTACAGTGTACGAAAATAGTAAGTATAAATCACGCAACATCGGAAGGTTTTTAAGATTTACATTTGCCTAACATGAACAGCGCCCAACACATTTCGTCATATCGTGTACAATCGTAGAATATTTTTGAAGGATTTTCCTGTTGTTGTACCTCTCAAGCAATATTATGTTACAATATGAAAATAAAGGTCATGGTTCTGTTGAATTCCTGTCACCTGTTTTGTTAAAACACCTTGTCCAACCCAGAGGCGTGAATGATCTCTCTCACTGAAACAAGAGCAAGTCCGCTGATAATTCTAGTCTCCTTTTTAGATCCTGTAACTCCTTAACACGGGGAGTTTGTGGTACCTATTTTGTCATAAAAGGCCACCTTTGACAGGTAATGCAAGTTAATGCACAAATATTTGTGAAGAACCATAATATATATTCATTTCATTACCTTGTACGAATAAGTGTATTATGAACCAAAAGAATCGTTTATTCAATTCATGAATACAACGGCTGCAGTTTCCGAAGTTTCAAAATGTGAACTAGAAATTATAATTTAAGATGCGATGATAAATCTAAAATGTCGAACAGCATTTTGATCTTTTCAAGCTACCTTATTTTAAATAAAAGGCTTTTTAATGAGTTTTTTGTGCAACATAAAAAACATAATCATATGTATTTTTATTTGCGTCTTTGGCCCTCGCACGTGGCCTTTAAGGCAATGAAGCCCGCCTCCATCGACCAATCGATCATTGCCTAGACTTGTTTCCCAGGAGTTCGACTCTGTAATGAAGGTGTAACGATTATGGCGCTATTCTTGACTGTATTTCCCGAGGCCTTCTCAGTCTGGGATGAGTTCATGTCCTCATCGGTGGTGAATTGTTATCCGTCATCTGCAGTCTGTAGGGACCTTCTGCTTCCTGAACCTGGAGAAGAAAAAATTGAGCGCGTGCAAATATATTTTATTGTGGTGGAAAAGGAGTCGAAATGCTTGATTGTGTCTTAGAGATCAATTAGAACCTCTCAAAACTACATGTACCTGCTACGTGCAACAATTGTCTTTTTAAATAAGGAGTTTTATACCACAGGGCTTGATCTTGCATAGGAATGTATTTGATAGAGAGAGAGGGAGAGAGAGAGAGAGAGCACAGTCTCCCAAATACAATCCTTCATGGGAATGGGCAACGTTGGATGATAGAAAACCAGAAGAAATGTGAAAAATTGTCCCAAAGAAGTTTTGGCTTTTTGCAAACAATTTCTCTTATTGATAATTAAAAATTAAATATTATTTTTATTCAAGAGATGCAGGAAAAAAGTTTATACTATTTTTGCAATTTTTTTTTATTTAATTATTTTCCCAATATTCATTCATATTAAAGCCCCCCCCCCCATCTATATGCGGCGGTTAATCATTAAATGAGAATCATGATCACCCGACCTTGTGGATTGTATTTTATGAATGAGAATTCATGGAAAAAATAAAAACTGAATATTTAAATACCCTTTTTTTTTTATTCAATCGTCAAGAAATCCGTGTCGTATGATGACGATTTAATTTTGTTTTACACTTCGCCAGACAAATTCGATAAATTGATGTTGCTTATGAATTGATTTGAATGTAAAATAACCAGCTGAATCAAGCGGCTACGAACATATTATAGTCTTATCGATTATACGACGTGGGCGCGGCGACTTAAAAGTGAAAGTGTTTTTCTGTGAATGATCTTCAAAATCGAGCTCTTAAAATAAAAATGGATGATTTGTCTGTGGAAAGTGTACTTACACTAGAGTTCACTGAAAACATTTATCAATTTACATAATGCCATTTTTATATTGGACTTTGGTACTTTTTTCAGAGACAAATTTCATCCATATTTTATTCTTCGATTATGAACGCAGAAATTGTTTGTTATGAGTGTATTTTAACCCATTTCCATGCCCTTAGAATGAAAAATCTTTCGAATAAAGACAAATATTGTAAAATTAATACCAGATAATGAAATTGAATGTCTCACACTGAGAAAGGGAAAAACTATTGCAAGGATGAAAACGTGTGAAAGACATAAGTAAAAAATGTGTTACTTAAAGGTTAAAAGAAACCCAAAGGGATGGATGTATTGTATCGTCTAGACGTTTTGTTGTTTGTTTAGTTTTATAGACGTTCGTCTAGACTTCAGGGTGCAGTGGTCTTTATCCAGCCGTTCAACCGCATCACTCAGTCTTCCGTTAAACTTATTTTAAAATGCAGAAATTTTCTTTCTTCACGGTGAAGAAGATAAGAGATCACTAACCAATGTATCTCTCAAAGTGACTCGGTAACATTGTTGAAGGGTGCTGAAAAAAACTTCGCAATTTGTGTATGAAATGTTACTTATTATATCTAGGCACGCAATAAATCCTGAAAAATCTCAAACCACAAAGATATTTATGGTTTTTTTTAAAGGCGTTTTACTGTGCAGCACCCTCTAACATTAAATTCTCCCAACCCGTTTTGAATTTTCCCAACCATTTTTCCATGAAAAGAAAACATAAGACTGGCTTTAAAAAACTTTCAATAATTAAATGCCTGGAATTGTATAAAGAGCCAATTCATTGCTTTGTGACGATTCACTTTGACCTCAAATGTAATTTAACTGTAATAATATAGTTGGGAGAACTAAGGAATCGATCACGTCAGTTTTTCCCAATTGTTATCATTAATAATGGTCTGTTTTCATTCAAACTTTCAGATTATCTTTAATTGTACATCTAACATTGCAGTCACAAACTTAGCACCATTAACTCTCATCTGAACAATGTCACTAAGTCCCTTTAAACTAGTATAGTAGCTATGATATTTAAGGATTGAGAAAACACACACACAAAGAAAGAAAGAGAGTGTGTGAGAGAGAGAGAGAGAGAGCGACTGAAAGAGAGATTGAAAGAGACAGACAGAAAGAGAAAGAGTGGTTTGGTGGAGAGAGAGACTGTAAGAGAGAGGGTGAGGGGTGGGAGGAAGATGTTGGGTAGGGATGGGGGATGGGGAGAGGGGATACACAAAATATTTCACTCACATTTATTCTGGACTTTATTTCGTCACATAATAGTGTTAGGGTAAGGGTTGCAAAATGTTCAGACAATGTTTAGGGTTAGAGTTAGGATTGTATGTGGCAATGGATCTAGGTATGAAGTTATACATCAAATAGTGTTGGAATTTTCACCAGCAAGAATTTTGGAGCATATGGTGCACAGGGCCTGTGTGGGAAAGGGGGGGGGGGGGGGTTGTAACAATATATTCTAAACTCTTGAAGAAGGCTATGTAACCTTTAGCAATGGACCAGAGGAAATCGATAGGGGAAATGACGCGAGGGCTACCCACTCATTGGTCTAAAATCGGGCCTTTTCTCGCCCACATTTTGAGCATAATTTCAGGGTTGTAAACATAACCAGATACATCAACCGAGGGAGAGAATATCATACGTGGACGTAAGAACGAAATGAATATTTGGAAAATATCGTAGAAGTAAAGAGAGATAAATAGAGAGAGGGATGGGGAAATATTTTAGACCTTAAGGATGAAGTAATTCAACTTAAGAAAGAGACAACGAGAGAGACAGAGAGAAAGAGAGATTTCGAACGGGATCAGACGTAAGAACGAAATAAAGATTCGTGGGGAAGGGAGGAGAGAGAGAATGGGGGGGGGGGGGCATATATAACAACAAAAATAAGATGGGGTAAATATCGTAGAACTAAGGAGAGGATGAAGGGGAGACAGAGAAACATACGGATATAGAGGGGAGGGTCAGATGTAACAACAAATCAAAGATAGGGTCAAGAATCCTAGAACTAAAGACACAAATTTGGAGAGAGAGAGAGAGAGAGAGAGAGCACAATGAAAGGGAATCCATAGCCGAAGGACAAACTGCCCTCGCACCATGTACATGTACATCGTGTGGGTGTGCGTGATCATGTATGAGCGATGCGGGTGGCTATGGTGACGCGCAAGTAAATTCATTTTTAGAAATAGCTACCAAATCAGCTATATTATTCCCTTAAATTTGCCTCATCGATGGCAACGCTATAGGCATGTGACAGTCATACTCGTGATTGAAAAGAAACCTTACCCTTTGGACAATGGTTCATGACATTTGTCCAAAGGTTTTGCGGATCAAAACAACATTATCAAAATACATGTACACGGAATAACTTACATGATAAAATCGTTGTCAAAAAGTCACAAAGATACGTTTTTTGTCATATCTTTATTATTTTATTACAGTTTTTGCCAAGCAGATTGTCCAACTTTTTTTTTTTTTCTTTTCGTGATTTGAAATGACCATATTCAGGATATTGGGCAAATGTCCCATTTCCTTTTGTTTTGACGGAAGTGTAGTGGTGTAGTAATATTCCATTTCGTTTTTTTAAACTCCAATTTTACATTGTTATTGTTGTTGCAATTCCTCTGTCAGTTCAAGGGGACCAGGATGCTAATAAAATGAATTCTAAAAATTGGATTGATTACAGGAAACATATAAAATATACTTATTTCCGAAAAGCTGTATAGTATAACAATATAAATCCTTATCTCTTATCAACAAATCAGTAAGGATTTATGTATAACGAACGCTTATTTACAAAGATCCACAGTTAAAAAAAATCAGGCCGAATATATTTTAAACATGACGCCTTATGGAAACCATTTCTTTTCAGGGAAGATTTCTAATATAATACTTTTTAACACTGACAGAAAAGAATGAAAAATATCACAATATTTATTCGTCCGTTAACAACAACTCAAAGTTCTCTTTAAATAAAAGAATTTTAAATAGATTGATTGGTCGATTGATAATTCCTTTTCACAACACCCATACACTAAGATGACTTGCAGGTCACCAAATCTTTTGGTTTTAAATCTGAATTCAAGGATTAATTTGATTGATATCCTCTTAAATATATACCATTTATAGGTACAATAGGATTACCTTGGGGTAGATTACTTTAGTATGCTTCAGTGAGAATAACAAAAGGGATTAGATAATGGAGGTTTAATCCTATAGGACTATTTGCCCGTTATCGGAAATGTACTTTTAAACGCTGTATTCCGCCAGTTACAATAACAAATGTTTATGCCAATACCTACAGATTTCGAAATACTGGAGGAGAGAGAGTCTGGTCCAGTAAGTGCTAACAGTGACGGGAATGATTTTAACTGTCATAGCGACTCATCCAAAGAAGAATTTAACATATAACAAACTATTTTCGTAATGTAACCAGATTTAATGCACACGTCTTTGTGAAGTGCCTCGATTCGGATGATTCCATTCACATGTCACCAATAGTTGTATTTCAATAGTCAGAATGCAAATTGTATATTATAACGCGTTGAATATCGTATGAATTTGTAAGTCATGTGTATTATTAGTATTTTACTGACAAAATTATGTCGATGGAATTCGTATGAAATCTGAAGGCCAATTGCTAATATTGTTAGCATACATTTGTTCCATTTGTCATGTAATTGATACATCTACAGCAGATTGGCCGCGGATCAAATAGAAACTTTGCAGTGAATGCATGAAGAAAGAAATTTATCAGCAATTCTGTTCTCAATAATTTTCTTATGTATCATATTCAATACCTACATTTTTACTTTATATTGCAACATGTTATTGAAATTGTAGCCCCTGAAAAACTTAACTTTGTGAAATATCAGTGACAATAGCTGGTCAATTCCACGAAATTTCCCAAGGAGATTAACAAACAAAAAACTCGATTGTAGTACCTTAGGACTTTTTGGCTACCAAAATGTCAAATAACACATTTATATAGTTCATTAAAACGTTTCTCGTCCACTCTGGTATTGGCACAGGAATCTATTTAGCGCGTTTCTCGAGCATTTGAATGGTGTCGAATATCAGCTCCTGATGTAGAAGTACTATACACTCATCTGTACATTGGCACGGTTGAATGGCAACAGAGATGGGGTTGGGTATCACTCTTTCCGTTTAACCGTTCGTTTGAAATGGCGACTGGAAATGAAACCGCAACAAAATGGTTCCGTTTTCAATTCCCCACCAAAATGGCCACTTTAGTCTTTCAAGAAACTATAACGACAGAAAATGAAACCGTAACAATATTGTTCCGTTTTCAATCCCTCACAAACATAACCAGTGTACTCTTTGAAGAAAGTGTTATGTTTCATACCTTCTTCCTACTCGATCTCTTGGCGATGTGTTGCTCTGAATATCAATAACACATTGTTCTAGTTAGCTCAGAAGTGTTTTCCTGATGCATACAAAACAGGTTAAGTCGTGCTAATTTGCAGTCAGCTATTTCTAGGCTTTAGTCCGCGATTAAAAAGATGGGTTCGTTTTCATGTAACTCTAGATCGTGATCGAGAGCAGGCAGTAAAGGCCGTAAGAAAGATTATTTGTTCAGGTTGTAGAAAACCAGTAAAGTTTGAATGTTTGATTTAATTGTTTGCAATCATTCATACTCCTCGCAGTAAATGTTTAAAGTCGATTGCACTCGCTGTTGAGGCGGTATATTGGGCGAGATTTGGCAACAAGCCTTGCCGACAAAGAATCAGAATTCATCCAACATGAACAGTTTTAGGAACATTTCGATTTTTTACTCCTTCAAAAAAAAAGAGGAAAACAGATGAAGTTACACTGGGCTGAGAACGATTAACGTCTACTCGTTTCTAATGTTTCTCTCTCTTTCTCTCTCTTTCTCTCTCTTTCTCTCTCTCCCTTCCTCACTCTTTTTCGATCGCTCAGCCTGTCACATCTATATTTCTCTCTTGTCTTTTCAGATTATGCCACACATTTGTATTTATCTTCTAAACGTCCTCGTAGTTTCACCCCATCCCTCTCAATCCCACTATTTCCCTCTTTCCCACTCTTTTTCATACCTCTCTGTCCCTCTATCATTCTGTCCAATACAATATTATTTTCTCCACCCCCCCCCCGTCTCACTCTCTCTGTCTATCTCTGTTAAACAACTCTCCCACTATATTACATCCTGTAATAATATTTTTTTTTCTTTAAATTAGATTTATTTCGTGCTCCAGATTTATTGTAGTTGACAAATCAAATCAAATGAAATAATCCATCTTCTTTTAGCTCTCCATCCAGCTCTTTTGCTCACCATCTTCATCTCTGGTCTGTTCCCTTCCCATGTCTGTCTGTCTGTCTCTGTCTCTCTCTCTCTTAGTCTATCTTTCCTCAGTTCATCATGTGGTCATGAAGTACTGTCCTCACTATAAAGGTCATCCTTGTTATGAAGACGGATCGCCTCATAACGCGGCCAAGCTTTGGGGTTTCCGTTTGGGCATTTATTTTGGGCGAATTCAATCCGCTCCTCGCCAGCCAAAGTAAAGGAGGTACTTCCACCCAAGCATTGCTCTCGCCTACCTTCTGAGTGCCAGCGCAAGTTTCATATTCAATTTCTTGAATCCCGTGATTGTGCGCGCAAACACGTTCGGTACTGCGATGATACGCGCAGAGCAATTTGTTTTGGACGAGTTGGTGGCGCATGGCGGTGCAGTGTTGGCAGCGGTATGGACGAAATGACATGGAATGGTGGGTCGCGTAAATATGTGTATTATTGTGGACCAAAAGAGGAAACACGAATAATTAGAAATGAATTTTAAACCATAGATGAGTTAGGGAATGTGAGAAGACAAGCATGACAATAAGAGAGAAACTTAATAGATTGGTGAACGTAAGATTAATTAAAAAGAGAGGTATGGAGAATGTGTGGCTAAAAAGTGATGAAATACAAGTGAACCCCATTTCACGCTTTGCCGAGTTGATTCGGAGCCTAGCTTCTCAGGTATTCAGAACATGTTCAAAAATAGCAAGCACATTGTGCCGAACTACCCCGATATCTCTCTTGAGTACGCTGAGCACGCTGTAGCCCGATGTCAAACTCGGAACCTATTATTCGTGTGAGATGCCTCAAAGATAGAAGAATATGGAAGTTGATAATAGAGCGGTGACCGGTAGCTCGGTGTCCGCACGAGCTCATTACGAATTATAAAGAGTGGTGCCGAACTACCCCGAGTTATGTACGAGTTCTGCCGAGCTAGCGCGGTGACCGACTCGACACATAACTCAGCTTGGTGTGAGAGGGGCTGGCGATTGTGGGGAATGTGGATCATAATGCTGGTTGACACATGAAAGTAGCTGTTGGGGTGACGAGTGGAGTAGAGGTCTGCATGATCTCATCACGGACCCCTACGAATAATGCCGAGCTACTTCGAATCGCCTCCCGAGTTCTTTATGATTAGTGCCGAGTTATAGCGCGGTGTCCAACTCGCCTCATATAACTCGGTTTAGAGTGAGAAGGGCTATGGGATAGGGATGGCTGACACTTGGAGTCACGAACAGTCGAGTCGAGTCGAGGTTTGCATGATTTTATCACTGATCCCTACGAATTATGCCGAGCTACTACGAATCGCCTCCCGAGATCTGTACGAGTAGTGCCGAGCTATAACGCGGTGTCCAACTCGCCTCATATAACTCAGTTCAGTGTGAGAGGGGCTTCATAGAATGGAGAGAATGTGGGTCATGATGCTGGCTGACACTTGACAGTCGATACTGGAGCGACGACCGGTAGCTCGGTGTTCGCACGAGCTCATAACGAATCATAAAGAGTAGTGCCGAACTACCTCGAGTAATGTACGAGTAGTGCCGAGCTATAGCGCGGTATCCATCTCGCCTCATAACTCAGTTCAGTGTGAGAGGGGCTTTAGTAGAATGGAGAGAATGTGGGTCATGGTGCTGGCTGGCACTTGACAGTCGATACTGGAGCGACGACCGGTCGAGTCGAGGTCTGCTTGAGCTCCAGATATCAAAGCGACAGAGAACTTGAGACGGAGAGCCATAAAATAGTATCGATCTCACAGCGAATCGAGATGGGGTGGGACTGACGTAGTTTAGCTTCAAGGCGAAATAAGTAAGGACAAACGATTTCCCCTCTCCCACCGATACTTAAAAACAATAGATTATGAATGTTTGTACATTACTTGTGTATGAGCAGTGCGATATAATTAGAGAAGGCTCTTAACTTTCAAACAAGATGCCCTGGGTTTCTTCTTTGCTCGGTGCTTACATCCTTATGAAAGGCGTTTTATCCACATTGTTCCTGTCTCTCGACCCAGTTGTATGAAATTTGTTCATAGCTTGCTGTGCGTTTATAGGAAAGGGCAGTATTAATACTGATTAGAACTATCTTGAATAACCGACAGTCGTCCCTGTTTTCACGAAGTGACGGTAGTGAGGAACATCGTAACGCAAAGTGTATGCGATTTTCATTCATTACCGTCACTTCGTGAAAATAGGGACGCGTCCAGGACCATACTATTATTACCATTTTATGTCGAACTCGAAAGGAGAGAAAGTAGGGTTAGTCTTCATGTTAAAATTAACCATATGCCATTGGGGAAGCCATATATAGAGAGAGAGAGAGATGGATAGAGGGAGAGTTCGAGAGATAGAGAGAGAGAGAGAGAGAGAGAGAGAGAGATAGAGACCGAGAGAGAGGGAGAGAGAGAGAGAGAGAGAGAGGGCGAGAGAGATTGAGAGAGATCGAGAGAGATAGAGAGAGAGAGAGAGAGAGAGGGATCGGGAGAGATTGAGAGAGAGAGAGAGAGAGAGAGAGAGAAAGGTGGGTTAAATATTTTAGTCTTGGAGCCAGGCTAAGTCTTTGGGTGAGGTTGTGAGAGGTAGAGGTTAGGAAGAAGATGGAATTTGGATGATTGGAGTGGTTAAATGATAGAGAGAGGATAGTCCATGTTATCGATTGATACTAATATAGATACACGTGTTCCGTGGTAAATGGATTGTCGTATAAAATGCGTCCATCCAATATTTTGTTTCCTGATTGAGGTGGGGGGCAATGATCACGTCGATGAAATGTCAAGGAGCAATGGAGTATCAGGGAGGAGATAATGACCTTTTCTGATCTTCTCACGTTCATTTTTATGCATTCTTGATCATTAATATTAGTTATAGGCAGCAATATTATTAGTTTTTGAACTTTGTACAAAATGAACCAGGTGGGTAAAACTCTATATCCAGAGATTCAGTGATCAATGATTAAAATATAAAATATTCCCCAAGGTCGTAAACCCCCGTAAACAGCGTCTTGAATTGGATTTGAACACTGGCTCTGTTGGCTCAAAGAGAGCCTCTGACCACCCCTCATTGAGCAAGTGAAACCTATATGAGTAATTAAGCGAAATAAAAGTACACATAAAAGCTTTCAGTGAGACCTTTGTCGCTCCTTGCAGTCCCATATACCCAAGAACGTGTCAGCTTACATTACATTCCTGTCCGTGTGCCGTTAACACCTCAACTCATCTTACTCAGTGGAAGGAGAGGAGATCATCAGTGGAATCTAATTTTGCTCGCCTGGTTGATTCGATTTAAAGATCAAGTTGAGTACAGGTCATGCAACTTGCCTAGAAGCAGAAGGGAAAGGATGATCATGTACTTGTATGAGAATTGATGTTTAGGTGCTATGAGGTTTTGGGATTATCAAAACGGAAAGATATTGACTCAATCATCATGATCTTGGTTAAAAAGAAGATTCAGGTTAACTGTACACAGAAATGGGTATATTGGACTACGAACACACTCACACACACCCACACCCACACACCCTCATACAAACACCCTCATACATACAAACAGGCTCACCCACACACATGTGTGGCACAAAGTGTGTTCTAAACAGCCGATGTATTTTTCGTCATACTTCTTATACGAGGGCACTTGAAAAGCAATCCTTCCCAGGTTTTTTTTTAATATGCCTATAAACTTCTTCCAAGCTGGCATATAGGGAAGTAGAAGGCTCTCGAAACAAATCTCCATCTTTCCAGAGCTCAACCTTCTCTTTAAAGGGTTACCTTCCATGAACCTGACAGAGAACCTGTCGGATTAACAGTAAAGGTGTGTAATCGGTCACTGCCAGTGGGACGTTCACCTTCAGGAGGGGTGCTAGAGGGAGTGAGGGGTGTGGTGTTCCCCCTTTAAATCTTCAAGTGAGTGGGTGGTTAAGATGTTCATGGAGCCTTTTAGTTTGGGTAAATGATAAAGGGTTTTGAAACAAAGGAGAAAATCTGAGCCCCTTAATTTGCCTGTTAGAATATTTATTTAAAACATTGTCGGCCACATTGCTCGGACATCTTCATTCAAATAGTGACGCCCCTGATCGATGTAGGTTTTGTTGTTCATTCCCCTTTCTTGTTTTGAGTATAACGTATTATTCAAGTTCACATAATTATTGATTGTTTATCTCATGTTAATTTTTTTTTATTTTTTAAATAGGTTCCTCTCCATCTTTCAAATTCAAATCGCTTTTCATTATGATTTTTGTTTGTGTTTTCATTTTTTAGTTTTTAGTTATTATTGGGAACGGCCCTGAGACATTAACCGAAATCAAGATATGTGTAACTCTTTAAAGTGCTAAATCATAAATCATTGAGATGTAGGCTTATTCATTCATTGCCAAGTTTATTCAATGCATAGAAAAGCTTGTTGAAGCACATGAAGGAGAGTAGACCTCGCTCATGACAATGCATTAGTTGAAACTCAGATAATGATTTTGAAGTGATTGAAATCGGAACTGAAACTTCCAGGTTTACATACCTCCAAAGTTCAGATGACACCGGAATATCGGCAGCTTCGGGACATACTTCTTTTCCCCGAATCCATATAACGGCATTTCACGGTTGGCCAATATCATCATATCCTCTTTTCTATTGAATTACCGCTAGGTGTCGTCAGAAACAGTCCCATCCGTACATCTTCGTGTACGGGTCGATAACCATTCATGTTAGCTCTTTGCAGTACCAAATAGGCTATTAAAGGCATTATTGACGTGCGAGTTGAACGCATCGGTAGAAACCGCTTATCTCCGCCATTGTCTGGGTATAAAGGTAGAATTCCTTTCAGTTTTGTGAGGCTGCTATTTAGAGCCGTTTCTAGAAAGGAATAATAGATTTACTTTCACCAAGATGGCAAATTGTTTTGAAGTCGCGGTTGAGCCTTGTATAGTATAGAGGAAAAACACGCATTTAAGAGGAAAAGCACGCATATCCCTCGGAAAATAACTTGGATTCTCTGTTTAATGGAAACATTTGACTCTCTCAAATGAGTTTTGTTGGAATGTAATAGCTAATTGGAGGAGGAGTTTCGTTATTGGATGTTTGTTTATGTCTTCGAACGACTCTTTATATTCGTCAATGGGATGTTTTATGGCCAGCGATCTATTTAGAACTAATTGCCTAACTGCCCAGTGGGCGAGGCTGATGTAATAGTTTTTCTACCAGTTATGTGGATTTATCGGGATTTATAGTTTGCGTAAAGAAAGGAGTTGTTTCTCGCTTATATTATTGGAATATAAAGATTGTGAGCAACAAGTAATGTAAGTTCATTGTATGTTTGTGTCTGTTTTTATTATGCATGTTCGGGTCGAAACTAGGTTAGGGCATGTTTTGCTTATTAAAGGGGCGGACTAGAATAAAGTATATTATTGGTTTTATAGTCAATGTGAAGTTATGGTAAATCCTTGAAGAAGAAAAAAAATTGTCATTCTTTTAAGATATATCACTGTCGCCAGATGTTTGCAACGAAAGATTCCCTTTCCTATCTTTTAAATGGTGCTATGTGAGACTGTCATCTAGTGGCAAAATGGATTTTGGAATAAATGCTGGATCAAGACTTAGAAAAATAGTTCTCCCTTTTAAACTGTGTGCCCCTGCTACTAAAATACTTTCAATTCATGACCAAGTCATACTTTTTTTAATACTAATGTTTGTCTGTTCGCGTCATATTATGAGAAGATCAGCTGACATAGCAACAGTAAATGTGAGCAACCTTTTTGATTGGTATTGAGGGGATTTTGTTTTCTTCTTCCGGAACATGACAGGTGTAATGTTATTTGGTTCACTTTGCACTGTTAGCAACTCGTTGAAGTAAACGTGAATAACTTTAAAAGGTTTCTCTAACTTTTCCTGCTAACTCTCGCTATCATTTGATTTGATTCCTTCTGTTACTCGCATACGCTATCAATTAACCGATTCTTCCTTTTCTCTCTTATTGCCTCTCATTTTACAGATTTTTATCAACACCAGTCATGGAATTAATCATACACATCTTTGGTAAGTGCTTTCCTTTTGATTTATGTCACCGCTCGAGTCTCAAATACATTTGATCTGTCCAGATCAGGTCGCCAATAGGGACTTTTAGATGTGCACGTCGACATAGTGGACTGCTACGGGTTACATCCTTTTAAGGCACTGCCATTGCCTTAAAAGGACGTCACACGTCCACGTCCACGCAAATCTAAAAGTCCCAATTGTTTTGAAAACTTGGCTGAATTAACGAAAGTGCATCCGTCTAAAGTTATTGAAACAGAAGAAGAAGAAGAAGAAAAAAAATCGCTGTTGAAAATAAAGAACTGGGAATCCCAAGGATTTTAAATATTGTAACGGATACATACGCCGCCATTATTTTCTAAACTGTAGCCATTGCACCGAAAGTGCAATTGTCGGCTTTGATTTTGATATAACTGAAACCTGTCATTTGAGACCATTCAATTCATATCCTAAGATGCATGGAAGTAATACAGTTGTAAAAATAGCCATTTGACAGTCCGTGAAATACTTAGAAAATGTGCACGTTCAGATATAATAGTTTATTGCTGATGCGAGCAGAATGTATGTGGTACTCCATTGTAGTCTTGGTTTATATTATCCTTTATCCTTTTACTTTCTACAAATTCATCATTATTTTCCTCTTCTTCCTTCTCCTCTTTTTCTTCTTCTCCTTCTTCTTTTTCTTCTTGTACTTAATATCATTTCTATCATCAGTTTAATGTTGTTATTATTATCTTTAATAAGTAGTTCTTTTAATTTTCTTATCTGTCTGTAAATATTACTATTTTAATTTATTAATTGTATACATGTCTGTAAGGGACCCCACTGGAAATAAGCTCTCGAGCTTTCGTGGGTTATCCTGTTCAAGCTGACTTATTTTTGATCTGTTATTATTGTATATTGTTGTATGTTGGAAGCTTGTCGAATAAAAATCAATCAATCAATCAATCAATCAATCTTTTACTGTTTTATACACTCTCAGATAAATCTTCTAATCTTTGAAATATATGCATTATATACAGGAGTTAGAATATATGTTTTTTTAATAAATATTTGTTGAGAAATTCTTGAGCTAGGAGCCACTCATTGAATTCGGACATCAAAATATCTAATTTTGTAGTTTTTATTAGTTTGCTCCCATCACCGAGTTCAAAACAAATTAAGTAGAAGAAACCAAGCCTTTGGGAAAACCTTGCAAAGCGAAATGATCGACTTGTACTCACAAGAGAGTCTCTAGACGAAAGCAAATTGTGTATACATTTCTACATAGTGGGTTAAAATAGTTCACAATAAATACATTTTGGGAGATTGGGCTAACTCAGCCTCACATGGAAGGATATGGATAATAATGATAAAAATCTCTATTATCTGAAGTCCTGCGACACGGAATATCCCGGATTCTAAAAATCTCGGACTTCCGTCCTTACGTTTATAAAATATACTATCAGCAATTGTGACGTCACTTCCTCCTTCAGACCTTAACCCCCTGAAAGCTAAAGAATAATAATACTAATAATAGCTAGTTCAAAAGGGAAGTGACCGAGATTGATGTGACCGCTGGAATTGGAATAACATCTGCATATTACCCTACAGTTGTTATTTTCTATACTAGTACTATCTTTAAAAACAAAATCTTTTTGTCTGTGTTTTGGGGTTGGAGGTAAGTCGGCTAAAATTCAAGTGATTTTTATTTGGTCACAAACCCGTATCACTATAGATTCATTCATGTATTTTGCATTGAACACACTCAGATTGGTACAAGTTAAACACGTTGCAGTAAAATAATTCATAATTGATTGTGCATAAATTTGTCCCACACTTTGTTTAAAAAGAGATCATTTGGAAAGATGCAGCGTGTTAAAATAATAAATTGCCTCACTTTTTTCATGTGCTTCGAGTTTTCACAATGTCATTAATTTGATTATTTTTTACAGAGAAATATTACATGGTAGATAATATAATACAATCACATTTTTGTAAACATCTTACTCTAGAATAGTTGGCATGCTGTATATATTCTCTTGCCTTTGGCGACGGAGCACACAGTCCACGTTCTTAATCCTTCTTTGATTTTATTTTATTTTTCCTTTATGTTTAAAAAAAATATATTTAATAACACTTCTTTTTCGCAAAATGCTTCATGATAATCTCTATTCACGTCTTCCCATTCCTTCGCAAATATATGATTTGTTCAAAGAGCCTTTGATGATGTATTTTGATGATATGTGTTTCAACAGGGATTTTGCACAGCAAAATTGTGTATCCTTTGTATATCTACTGACTTATTAAAGAAATTCGCTGGCATTGTTCAAGTTTCATAACACTAAAGGTGTGATATTGATATTTTTCCTGTGGTATGACTCTCATTTTGTCTACAGCAATACTAACCGTTGTGCAATCAACATGGTCCTCACCGCTGACCAGTGCAGCGCCGCCTATCGGTAGCCAGACTCCTGGACACCCAATCATAAGTACTACGCCAGCAACTGAAATTAGAACTGGATTACCAGTCAGTAGTCCTTCCCAAAGAACAATTAGCAGTGTTGATTATAGCACAGGAACTACACCATCTTCATTATTAGAAGCCACGAAAGCACATTCCGAACAAAACTTTACGAAAAGCAGCAGCGAAACTGTAAATACAACAACAAATTTACCAACACGTCCAACAACATTTCAACCCATTGTCAGTGTATCCTTACAGGATGAAATCAGGACTACAATAGAAAGGACAAACTTGGGCAATAGGTCAATGCCTAGTCCAAGTAATACCAGCCAAGGGGCTGTAAATCCAAGCAGATCAGAGGCATCCGTTCCTACAAGGGTCTCATCAAGTAGTGTTCCTTCTGTGGAAGTACATCAGAATACTTCAGAGGAACATTCTGAAACGCCTAGTCCAAGTAACACCAGCCAAGAGGCTGTAACTCCAAGCAGTTCAGAGGCATCCATTCCCACAAGGGTCTCATCAAGTAGTGTTCCTTCTGAGGAAGTAAATCAGACTACTTCAGAGGAACATTCTGAAACCCCTATACCTGGAGAGCCTGGATTGCGGTCTTCACCAAGAGTTGCTTCGGAGTACAGTGTCACGACGATAGACGTGGTGACAGAAGGTGATACTAGTTCTAAATCAACTGCAACCAATGGTATCGCTATTGACACAGATTCCTCAACTCCAATGGCAGTTCTTTTTACTTCTCTAGGAAAGTATGATACTTCGCCAGATACAGACACTCAACTTCCCGATACAACAAGTTTGGATCTTACCACAGTCGGAAAAATTGCTACCATAAATCCCTCGGATATGCCTATGACGTCTGGTCAGGTGGAAACAACGGAACCGTCGAGTGTCTATTCGCTGGTCACAGAATTGCCCTTAGTTACTGACTTATCGACTGAGCTCATGCCTACAGACGTTTCTCAAACGATGCAAACATCCTTGCTAAGTGCACAATCCACAGCCTTGTCAACAGACGAGCAACCTCTCGAAGTATCAACACTGTTCGACGGAGGCACAGATGGGACGCCCTCTGCGTTTGATCCAGTCAGCCTTGAAGCAACTACGCGGCTAGACGAGACGTTCTTCGATACGACCGAGGCCGGCACTTTACCGACAACTTCAGTATCTCCACTAGAGGTAGGTAGTATCGGGACCACTGAAGCGGTTACAGATTTAGGAATGACTGATGAAAGCAATCCTGCAACCGATTTGCAGGAAATGGAAACTGATCTTCTCACGGGAGAAGAAGTGGAAGGAACTCTTCCCCTCGAGCTTTGGACTATGGAAACATCGTCAGACGAGGTAACGGAATTCGATGTTCCCAACGATTTGTCAACCGAGCTCATGGCATCTACGGAGGCTACAACAACAATTGAAACACCAGGTAAGACATTTACCTCACTAAAAAAAAAATTGTCTTTTCTAGTCGCCTTGTTCCCTTTGCCCTTTGCATACGAATTTGCAATTCGTACTGTTTGAATTAACTTTTATAAAACAGTAAATCCTACTCTCTTCATTTCTATTCCATTGTACCAAAATACAAATTGTAACAAACCTTGCGTCGGCAAAACCAAAACTGAAAAAGATGAGCAATTATTCAAACGAAGTACGAACGCGACGCAAGACATAAGTGGGAAAAGTAAGTGGATGTATACAATATGGATTGAAATGGGGACAAGCTGAAAGAGAATAAGATATCAAAAAGAACTTTGAAAAATGAAGATAACAATAATAATGAGAAGAATAATAATGATGATACTAATAATTTATAATAGCTCATATTTACCCAGTGTAGCCACATCAGTATAAATAGTGCTTATCCTGTAGGCCCTGCAGTTATTATTACTCCAGCATTTGCCAGGTACCCATTTACACCTGGGTGGAGAGTGACAAAGTGGTGATTAACGTCTACCAAATGACATTAGTACCGGGCTGGAATTCAAACCCTCAACCCTTGGATTGAGAGTCAAGTCAATGAACAACTATACCACGATACCTTAAAGTAAGAAGTTTAAAAGAAGTTGGAAAATGAAGAAAACCTCTTCGGTCATGATGTTTGAATGACACTCTTTTATTTTACCCCTCATAGTCATTCCGGCGCCGTGTCTTTGTGCTGTTGAATCCGCCCTATTGTCTGCTAGCGTATGTCTCTGCAACACATCCCTGGCACTCTCCAACTTCACTTACCACGCCCACCTGGTCCGGCGTAACCATGACAACAGGACCCATCCGGAGGTCCAGGTCCACGCTGCTCTCATCTCTTCAGGCTCTGGGTGCTGGAACATCAGTGTTCCTCTAGGAGGATCCTATAAATTGGTGGTAACGGCAGAGGATGGATTGGGGAACCTTGTCAGTACTCCTACGGCTTATTTCTACAGCGGTAAGTTTAACATAACTTAAGATTTTCATTGTCCAACTTTTATATCGTACCATTTTAATGGCTTTCGTTGCTTAGCATTGTAGCGCTAGGTACAGCAATTCGACAAAACATAAGGTATTTAAGTATAGAAAGAACTGGCGCGTGTGGTAGGGGGCACTATATTTACTTGATACTACCCCCCCCCATCTTTCTTTTACTTTCTCTCTTTCCCTTTCCCTCTCTCTCTCTCTCTCTCTCTTTATCTCTCCCTCTCTCTTTCACTCTTCATTTCTCTCCCCTCTCACATCCTCTGTCATTCCTTTTTTCCCTCTCCTCTCTATGTCTTTGTTTCTCTTTTTGTCTCTATATTTTTGTAATTTTTAATTCTTTTGTACTTCGCACTTTTCCTACTCTCTTTCTCTCTCCTTGTCTCCTACCACCCAGCGGCATATTATTACTTTATATTATATATCATCATCCTAACCATTCTTATTTTTCATTTTCTGATGTGTCATTTCCTCTTTACTCTCTTGATAGCTTTGTCCGACCTCTTGATATACCCCTCCTGTTCCCCTCCTTCCCCCTCCTCCACCCTCACTTTAGACCCCTTTCATGTCTATCTCTCCCTGCACATTCAATTATTCATGCCGCTAAGTTTCTGCAGAGCATGTCGTTTCAGAACTGATTAAGATCGGCTCAGTCGAAGAGCGATACATAGAGGGAGACGGAAGGTAGAGAGCGGAAGAGATAGGAAAATGAGTAGGAGGAGGGATGAAATGTTAAAAGCTTTGCCCCGTTCTAATGTTACCATCCATGTGAGGGGCACACGGAAGAGATAAGAACATGGGGGAGGTTATTATTATCCACTTTCAAGAGAGAAGTCCATGGCCATGTCCTTCGATCATGCCATGGTGGTTAACCGCCAGGATTTATAAGATTTTGGTAGCAGAATGTTGGTCTAATTGCTCCAGTTATGGAAATGAATTCGTCCTCAGATTTGCCAGCACGAAGGATTGTTGTGCGCAGAATTCTCGTATTTGTGTCTGGTCGTTCCTAAATATAATTTCTAGCTTCTATCCTTATTTTAAACTATGTAACATAATAGTGGTTGCATTTGTTGATTAACAGCGATTATTGTGATAATGTTCATAAGTACTACAGTTGTGAAAGAAGTAATCAATCACCTACTACGCAAAGCAAAGACCGCGCAATCAATTATGTAATAACATAAAATTTGATTATGATATCAGGATGCAAGTTTAAAATACACGCTACAATAAAATAACTACAATGAATATTTATAATATTTTCAAATGAATAATATTCAAATTAGAATATTATCGTTGCATGATCATGAGACTCAGATAACCACCCGTCTAACAGGAAAAGCACCGTCGGACAATACCACCTAGATATATAACCTACGGACTACTACTCCCCGGACAACTAACTGATTACTTTACAACCTCATCCGAACACCTACACCCTAGACATCCGACCCCTGGATAACCACCCCCAGTCAACTAGCCCCTAGGACAACTAACCCCTAATGCAACCACCCTCTAGGACGACTACCCCAGGACAACTACCCCCAAACAACTACCCCCTAGGGCAACTACCCCCCCCCCCCGACGAGTACCCACAGGATAGTTGTCCGAGGGGTAGTTGCCCTAGAGGATGGTTGTAGGGGGTAGCTGTCTGGGGGTAGTTGTCCGGGGGTGGATGTCCAGGGGGTAGGTGTCCTAAAACTCTTTACAACAACTACCTCTTGGCAGTTACCACTTTAATTAGTTACCCTCGTTCGTTAGTAATTTCCAAGGGGCTAGTCGTCGAGGAATAATTTCCATTATCATATCGGGAAGGTAATTATTCAGGCTGATAGTTGCCTTGGGTTGTACAGTACTTCAATCATACAGGTGGTACGATGTTATGTGTATTGGACACGTGTGATGAGTGCAGTATGAAGGAAATTGACCTGAAGTCAGTGACTTCTTACCTTTAGGCGCAAGGCAATGACTTCTTAGACTTGAGGGGAAATGAAATTGAAATCATATCAATCGATATCTTGTGGGATAGAATATGGAATGATTTTTTATTTTTCAAGAGGGGCCGTCGGAGGTGCAAGAGGCCAGGTTTGCGAAGAGGTGAAAGAGATATCTTACCCCGTTCAGACAACCAAAACTCATCCTACTAACAAATATATATATCTGTACGATAAGTAATCATTTTTGTTCTAATCTGAACGTCATATAACGAAACGTCGTATAGCGAAACGCACGTTTGAGAATCGTTTTGAAACGAAAACCCGATAAAAGATCACGGTTCAGTTCTTGTGTGACAGTTGTAACGTACGAAAAGCGTATAATTGGGCGGGGTTTATCAGGAGCGCGCACTGATGATTGGTCAGCTGTCATGTCACCTGACCTCTTCGAATCTAGCTCTTTACATAATTCTGTAAACGATACCTGTAATTTGCAATACAATGATTCTCTATACAACGCGTCTTAATGATAAAGTTGAGTTCTGGTCATGCGATTGCATTGTGAAAGAAAAGGTGTGGAATGGATCAGAACAAGTGGATCATGTAGCATGTAAGTATTGGTGTGTTCTGCAAGGTTGTGGAGTCATCAAAATCATAATAAATTTGGCCCAGTCGTGGTAAAGTAACAAGCACTGTACACAGAAAGATGTATATGGGACTACACAAAAAATGTCGGGGCCACTTACCTTGATTTCCTTATCTTTCTATGCTCATTACTCAGCATGAATACATTTTCTAACAAAATTGTTTGGCAAATGACATTTATTTGTAATCTTAAACATTCAGTATAAGTTTCGTTTGATTCTGTGAGAATTAATTTTCTTTTTTTACCAGAACTCAAGTTTATCTTTAATTTGTACGAGTTTCACATAATTTGTTATGTAGTCTAAACGAGGTATTCGGTATGATGTTGGTCATCGTTGTGTTTAGGGAATTCTCTAAGCGGAAGTGGAATGAGTTGAGAGAGGAAAGCGTAACATGAACCACAAGATCTTAAACTCCCAGGTTTATTTCCCTACCTAAGAAGGGCATAGCTCTGTCAAAGAACATGATCAGTTAAGGGGGCCATTTAGGGCAAGAAAATGAGATGTTATGGGGTAATTTATGGCAAGACATAATATGTCATAGCTTTTATCTGCTGATAATCAGGAAGGGGTGGACTAAGAGCATTTCATCTATTTAGCTCTAAGATTTATTTCCCTCCGTATTAAAAGGGACACTACTGTTTTGCGAAACATGGACAGTTAGGGGGTGATGTTTAACAAGAAATCGAGATTTGTGTGTATTTTTGCTGAGAGTCCGAAGGGAATTTACTGATTTATTTCAAATAGATTTAAAGCCATTATGGCTGTGATTACTTCTCGCCTTTCCAAAGAAGAAATCAAGAACAGACAGAAGGACAGGTAACTCAGAAAGTAGTCATTACTGGTAAAAGACGAGGGGGGGGGGGGGGAGGGCTTTGGGGAATATTTCAAATGGAGTGAGTGGGGAGCGGCGAGGGATGTCTGCCCTAATTTTGTAAAAAGTTACTAAGAAAAGATCTCATGACTTTCAAATTTGTAATAAGGTCAATCAGAGGTCACAAGGCTCAGAAAATTGAAAAGTACAAAGAGAAAGAAAAAAAAAGTAAAATGAATCAAGAACAACCAACTATGCTCTTGATTAGATCTTTACCCTTCTGTCGAATGATATTAATAAACCTGATGCATATATATACAACATGGAAACATTAATGTGGCACTAGAGGGTCCGCGTGATGGCCCTTTCCTACCCTTTTGTGTACTACCTTCACGAGTTGCACCGTTGCTTGCTTCACCTGTGTGTGTCTCTCACTGAACAGTCCTCGGTTGGAAGTAAAACATGGATGTGAATCATTGTGGTTACTTCTTCCTGTAGGACGTTCACATCTTTTATTTATAGAAACATTATAAGATTGAAGAAAAGATACTGAGTGTGCTTTATTTCCGAAAGTGTGTGCGAACAAATGCCCCGAATCGATAATACCTCGATATATAAGATGAAAAATACATTTCTTTATTCCGATAAATTAAATATGTTAGGTAAAAGAAGTTTTACAAATTATGATGACGAATTGACGATAATAGTAATAATAATAAAAATGATGATAATGATTATAATAATAATATCAATCATCAACATAATAACAAAGATAACAATAATAATAGTTATGATCTTAAAGTACATATCGCCAGATCAAAACTACTTAAGGAAAGTACAGATTCTAGCAATTTTTCTAAACAAATTGAGACATGTTGTTTATATGAAATTATCCACATACCTAAGGATATATTATAACAAATGAAGGAATACCCATTTAAACTCTGCATTAAATGCAATTTCACTATAAACAGGTTCGTCTGTATTTGACTGCTAATTCTCCAACGTTGTGCCAACCACCAAAGCTAGGTTAACGCTGTTAAGCGCCACATACACAATGTGAGTCATAATTTGAAATGACCGACCTTGACTTGCATTTTTCCTCTGTTTCTTACTCGGGGTATTTGAATGTTTCCTGAATGGATAAAATGAAATTATCAAAAGCCAAGAATAATCATGGACGAAGCCGGCCTTATGGTTGCAGTGATTATCATTGCGCAGGGGTTTATGTGACTCCTATGACATTTCTTGCACGTATCACTGATTTATTTTGAAAGACGATAACGAATTTGACTGTGTCAGAAAGAACTCAGTTTCATGCCACAGTTTAACCACAGAGGCAGGTGGGAACGCATTCATTGCATATTGGTATTTATAATGTTCATGTTTGGAGAAAAAATATTGTATTTACATTGTGTTCGCACTTTGTGATAAATCTGTTCACAATGTGTTCACATCATGTTGCACAATTTCTGTTCACACTTGGTTCACATTTCGTGAAACGTTTCTGTTTACACTGTGTTTTCAAACCTTATGACACATTTTCCATTTCTGTTCGCACTGTGTTCAGAGTTTTGAGACGTACACATCACAGTGTGTTTACATTGTTCACACCTTGTAACATAATGTGATACACTGGGCTCACCTTTATAATTACAGAGTGTACACACACCATTGTGTACACACATTTCTGTTTACACTGTGTTTTCAAACCTTATGGCACATTTTTTCATTTCTGTTCGCACTGTGTTCAGAGTAATGAGACGTACTCTTTACAGTGTATTTACACTGTTCACACCTTGTAACATAATATAATACACCACGTTTAGAATTTAACTGTCCTTTAACTGTAAGGACAATGTGAACAAACTAAGTTTTCTGCTCACATTATTTCTACAATTTGTCTTCGTTTCTCATACATCACATTTTGTTGCAATCCTTGTGAAATGTGCTATGACATTTGTTTTATTTTTTGGAGAAAAGAGCATTTGAACATACGTCATTTTCACACAATCATTAATGTCAATTGATATGGGATCAATCATCCTCAGGTGATGAGCATGATTTCAGATATACAAGTTTATGTCATCTCTTGCATGAAGGGAAGAAATAGGGGAAATATTTCAGAATACGACTGTTCGTAAGAGTAACAAGTATAGAGTCTGACTGTCTAAAGTCATTATGTTGTGTTTCGGTGAGGATTTGTTGCCATTAGTAACCAAGATTATGTTATAATGGTGTACTTTCATACTCTCGTGGAAAATATACTCGAATTAGGACAGCACAAATGTGATATGTATCCATTTAGTTGCTATACCGTGTGTCTCAAAAAAAACGTAACACTTTTGAAATGGTTGCCAAATTGAGCATATATAATTTTATGAAAAAATGTTGATATGTATGGAAAGCTAAAGGACCAACCTTTCATATGATATGAAAAAATTGAAGAAAAAAATCATGCTTCGATGAACAGTGTTCACTTAAGTTAGAGGTATGAAAATGGGCCTGCGCAGGATTTTTCCTTCCAATTTTGGACAGGTAAGTTACTTTTAGCATACAAAATAAGTTTGATATGAGATATTCATGATCGATGGATTAAGAGTTAAAAGGATGTTTTGAATACCAGTCCTTTCTCTCTGTCATTTATCAATCCCCAAACACCACCCCTGCCACACACACACACACACACACACACCAACTTCCACTCCCATCTTATTGTATCATTGATCTGGTAGATGTGAACAGGATGAAGGAAGAATGGGAAAATGTTAAATTGAAATACCGTATTCAAAATCATAATTGACATTATGCAACCCACTCTCCTCCCCCCCACAACCTTTTCCCATCCCATCACCTACCCCTTGCCTTTTCTTTATCAGTTTTCTTCCGTAAGTTTGGTGGATCATCAATCACATTTTATTCAGGTTTTATGAATGACCCAAACATGTAATAGCTAAGTACATCATTCATTATGCATTGAAAATACCAGAATTCGAGGTATTCAAAATATCCTTTTGATTCAAAATATCCTTTTGATCCATCGATCATGAATATCTCATATCGACCTTATTTTGTAAGTTACAAGTAATTTACCTGTCCAAAATTGGAAGGAAAAATCCTGCGCAGGCCCATTTTCATACCTCTAACTTAAGTGAACACTGTCCATCGAAGCATGATTTTTTTTTAATTTTTTCATATCATATGAAAGGTTGGTCCTTTAGCTTTCCATACATATAGACATTTTTTCATAAAATTATATATGCTCAATTTGGCAACCATTTCAAAAGTGTTACGTTTTTTTTGAGACACACGGTAGAGGCTGCTTGGTATAATACATATTATAGTAGTGCCTATAGAATCAACCTCTACAATTTTGTAAAGGACCACAAAGCAGAATTTGGTGGGCTAAATCATATTTTGGGGCTTGTGAGTACGTGTAGACATCACTATAATTTGGAGTTGGTTTAAATCACAAATCATTTGCAGGGCCTTGTCTAATTTCATACTATTGACTGCCTTGAAGGGCAAGGTTAAAACTATTGCCCAAAGTGATCTCGAAACTGTACTGTGACCCGAGACGAAGTCGGATTTTTAGAGTTTGGGGTTACAATCAGGGGTAAGATTATTGAATGTGTTAGGGGTAGGGTTAGGATTAGGCTAAAGTGACTCTCACACTCTGCCGTGTAGGCCTACCGTGTGCCAACGTGCGCGAAAATGTCTGCGGACGGTGGAGAACGGCGAGGGCACACGGTGGTTCGTTATCAAAGCGGGCAACACGTTAATAGGGCGTTGGTGCTTATTTACACCCGGTGGGACCCGGCGAAAGTTTTGGGCATGTTCAAAACTTTGGCCGGCTGGCACCGGCCGCAAGTAAGCGGCAAGAGGACGGTGTTGAACGGTATGAGGACGGTATGAATACGTTATGAAAACGGTCACACTGTATGAACACGTTCACAACACGCTCATAACCCGTTACAGAACGGTGATGAACGGGCAAAAAAAATCCACCGTCTGCAACGGGTTGTAAGCGGGTTGTGAACGTGTCATGAACGTGTTGATACCGTGCCACCGTCTTCATAACGTATTCATACCGTCCTCATTACAGTGTTCATACCGGACTGCCAACGGGTGTTTCCAAAGCGGTACCGCCTGATTCTGACGGTGCCGCCTCCCTAACGCATGGGTAACATCCTGTTAACGCCTTGACGTTCCCATAACGTCCCATAACGGGTCCATAACGTGTCCTTACCTTCACAGTAGCGTCATATGAACGTGCCATTACCAACAAATTTACTTTTGTCACCGTGTGCCACCGTTTGTCACTAATTATTGGGTATATATAGAGGGGTTTCGTCAGATGAGCTTTACTTTCCGCCTGATTCTGACGGTGCCGCCTCCCTAACGCATGAGTAACATCCTGTTAACGCCTTGACGTTCCCATAACGTCCCATAACGGGTCCATAACGTGTCCTTATACCTTCACAGTAGCGTCATATGAACGTGCCATTACCAACAAATTTACTTTTGTCACCGTGTGCCACCGTTTGTCACTAATTATTGGGTATATATAGAGGGGTTTCGTCAGATGAGCTTTAATTTTTCTTGTCATGACGTCAGCAGTCCGGGGACTCGCTCACAGGACGCTCCTAGCGGTGAGGGGACGCTAAGTGACTGGTAGGTGGCTGCTACAAACCCGGTGCACACATTCGAGACCCGGTATGGGCCCGGTATGGAAACGGCCAGAAGATGGCAACGAAACGGTGAAAAGATTAATTTTATGAATTTTTGTTTGCGGCCGGGGACAAGTTCGCTCAAAACCCAACGTTCTGGACTCTGTTGTTTTTTAATAGCCCGGCAGGTGGACGGTAGGCCTACACGGCAGAGTGTGAGAGCTCCATAAGGCTTATTGGCGTTGTGCGGTTATCCTGTGTTTGTTCCGTTTCTGGACCATTGCCCAGGTTAGTGGAGGGAAATTTCTGAGAGGGATGACTCGTAACTACCGGATGAATCACATACGTCACAATGGGATAGGATTACTAGAGCTTGAACTTTTATAAGAAAAGATATAGGAGAATGATAACGGATGAAGCGAATTCCATCTTTTGTCGGTGGACCTCTCTTGCGGTTTAAGGAAAGAATTCCGGAAAGACTAAAAGGGGTTGATGTAGTATTTGCAAGCCAAAAGTGCCGAAAGAAATGGTCCTGTATAAACATTGGAATTCATTAACAAAGTAGTGCTAACCTAACCCTTAGGTCCAGAGATCTAAGGCTGTTTAAGGTCACTAATTATCTGATTATCGGGTTCCCATGGAAATAAACTAATAATGAATTTTAATTGATTGTCCTGTTAAATAATAATGCTAATGATTTCAATGATGATGATAATAAAAAGAAGAACAACAACAACATTAATAACAATAGTAATAGTGATAATAATGATATTAATAATTTGCTATTGATTATCCAGGGTAGCCGCATCAGTATAAAACTGCCCTTTATGCGGGCCCTGAAATGTATAATTACCCCCAACATTGCCGGGTACCCATTTACACCTGGTCGGAGTGGGACAAGGGTGGGCAAAACACCTTGTCCAATGATGAAAGCACCGAGCAAAGAATGAACCCAGGACCTCTTTCATTAGAGCCAAGAGCCTCTACCAATATTATTTGCTTTCAATTTGGATACATTTTTTAAATACCTAATTGTCTTAAAACATGACGAATCAAATATTCAATTTCTACATGCAATAAAACACTAGCAGGTCAGCAATCATGTTAAACGACATGTGGGTTCAATTCAACCAAGAAGTTAAAACAACACAGTTGGGAGTTTTTCCTCTACTTATGAAAACTGACATACTTTTGTCATTGGAAAAGAATCGCTTCTTTGGAAGGAGTTCAAGTTTCACTTTCTTTCAGAGGCGAGGCTTTGATCAGGTCAAACTTATTAATTTAACCGGCCTGTCCAAGTCAAGTTTCAACGGTTCATTTAGACAGTGCCACATTGCCTCGATTGTAAACATCTACAAAAATAGAACAACGTTCTCAGGTTTCAACAACAACTTTTCTGCTTTAAAGATGAGTCATTGTGTAAGACAAAGGCCTTCTTGAATCTCCCATAAACTCTTCTTCCTTTTATTAGTATTGCTTGTAGTGGCATTGGCAAATTGGAGTTTGAAACTTGAAAGCGATAATAACAATACAGATAGTTTCTCTGATGATTCATAACCTTACGTCAGAGTTGACGAAGTTCTCTTAATGGCGCTCTGGGCTTTGACGTCTTGGGAGCAGGCCTTGGTATTAGCCTGTCGCCTTATGTTGCTGAAATATTACGAGAATGCTTTTCTTCCTGTCTGTGTTGAGGTGAGCAATATGCATGCCTCTGATCTACGTCAAGACATTTCTAAATAAATAAGAAAATCCCCCCTTTTCACAATTACCGAGGCATGAGGGTGGATAGAAAAGACCCGGAGCCAAGTCTTGCACGAAACGTCGAAATTAAAAGCAGCCTTGAAAAAAAAACCGTACTCAAATTTGGTTTGGACGGGGCGTGCCGCTTAAGCCTCGAAACCCCTACCCATTAATAGGGGGCATTTTAAGGCATTTTTTCTCGAAAAAAGACCCATCTTTCAAATTTTGAAAAAACGGACCCATTTGTAATGGTATTTTTGTTAAAAGTGGGACCCATGTTTAGGGATTTTGTGTGTGAAAATGTTACCTATTAGAGCGTCACACCCCCGTATGTCTTATATGTGAGTACCCCCCCTCCCCCCTCCCCGGGAACAAAACTATTGAAACTGAAGTCCTATAATAAGCTATTATGGATGGATTTAAAGAAGGTGTGTGTGATTGTCGGAGTTTGACATGACCACTGGTTTGTAATGTATTCGACGCTAAAACTAAAAGTCGACTGTTGCTTCCTCGAAGTCTTAATCAATGTGACAAAAGTGGATTAGAGATTAAATAGATTGTTTTCATAGACTTTCAAATCATTATATCGATTAAATATTTTCATTAAAAATGAAAACCACAAAATCAAGAAAACTTACAACAGGGATAGCTTACAATCTGAATAGGTGTATAGACGGAGCCCCATGGAGTAAGAGTACATTAACAAATAATACAGACACTTTGAGTGTTGAATATGACTGATAAAGGTTGTATTTCAGTGTAGATGTGCTTATATTGATATACAGGATCGCAAATAATTTTGATAAATAAACTCAAAACAAGGACAATTGTTCGCAATTCCCATGGACAGATCAAAATCAAGTGCAATATTCGCACATTGAAAAAGGATGGAAAAGGGCTCTGCATGGAATTATCAGAGGTTTTTTCTCGAAAGCCTTTGCAATCCTACTCCCGACGATCCTTTAAAACGCCTGACTCAGAGAATATTTGTCAACCCCTCATTTTTAAGAGGAAGGGCCGATACATTAATCAGCGTCTACAGGGGTGGCAAGTAGACTTTATATTTTGAAACATGATCCTAATACACTTGACATTTTTCTACCTATGCCCGCGGGTCATACAGGAAAGATTTAATAAACTACAAAACATGACGAGGGCTGGGGGAGGGGGGGGGGGGGAGACGTCTGTTATTAAGAACAAAACGACGATAGCTGGTGCGCACCAGGAAAACGAAGTTCTTCACTTCGCAATAAGTAAAGTGGAGGCGTTCGTGAAAAGGAAATCACTTCTGCCATGCACTCCCGGTCTGACTGCTGGAAACGCTTAACGTATCGGCTCCTGCTATTGCTAAGTAGCTAGTGTGTTCCACTTTTGTTGCTAGTTGCAGTAACTACTTCTTGGAATAATTATGTTGAACCAGCAACTGTACGCGGCCACATCTTCTACTGTACAACAGTTGTAGAAAGTTCTTCAAAAGGCAGAAGCGATGCGCTTTCGAAAGCAACCCTCTCGCTGTTGATTTTGTTTATCGTGGTTCCCTATGCCGCGTCTAGACTTGTTAGTTTTATCAGGTCTAAAACAGAGCCCCCTTGCGGATACCGCTCCGGTTTTCCGTTAAAGAAAAGCCTTGGGAAAGATTCCCCCGGTTGGCATGACTCTGTATAAGTCATTCTAGGTGTACAGACACAACGCATTTTGAAGTGAAAAAACCCGTGGAGCTATTTAGTGAAAGAAGTGCCAATTCTCTCTACACTTTTTGTTGAGTAGACCTCACAACTGTCTTCGGGGTGTCGTTGCTTCACTGAGGTTGCCCATCAGGAAATGCATTACTTCGAGTTCATAATTGGATAGTTCTTTATGACACACGCTGTGAATCCTATTCCAACTTTCTGCTAAAGATGGTCATCATGCAGTGGACAGTTTGTTACGAAGAGAAGGCTGTCAGATTCGACCTGTGTTTTCCATCCAGGCATATCAACAGGTGACGCTGCATTCTGAGAGGGATTTCCGAGACAAGGATCCGTGATCCAACTTTCTGGACAACATTGTTACAATTGTGGTTAACTTATAGAGAAAGCTCTCCGATTCGATCTTCATTCTCTTACCCTAATGCCCTTCTGTTTTTCAAACTGCTGAAGGATATTAACAAGGAGATCACTACTTTATGCATCCATTTCGATAAGGAGAACAGATGATTTAACGAATACGTGATGGATATTATATTAAATATAATCGTATATTAGCGTCAATAATCTCTGGACCTGACACGGTGGGAATGGTCTTTATACATCTTTCATTGGGACTTCCCGTCAAAGACTCGCTAGCGAATGCATTATGTGACCACGTGACCTTGTAAATGACAACTATTATCTATATGACACTTGTCTTCCAAGGTGAATGAAATCGGAGACTCAGTTTGCTGCATTGGACATAACCATAACTTTTTGTTCTGGAACATAATTTGGAGCCAGCTAGTGGATATTAATCTGGAATCAGTACTCATTATGAATGGGAATGTGTTCCTCCTCATAGGTGAGCGTTCTTATCAGAGATTACATTTGTTTTTATAAGGGAAAATGCAGGATAGTTGTCCCGTACGTTAATAATAATAATAATAATAATAGGCATTTCTATAGCGCCTTCTATCTAGAAATTCTATTCCGAGGCGCATTTATTATTACACCGGCTTTAGCCTATAGCTGCCGCGGCGGGACTCGACAACATACATTACCGACCACATCTAAGATTTTAGTATTTCTAAATGTATGTTTTTATTTGAAAGCCATATTATATAGCTTAGATCAAAGGAAATAACAAGGATAATAATAATTTCCATGTTAAAGGGAAATCCTACATTGGTAGTAAACTACTGTATATAGTTTAGAGGAGAGCAGAAAAATCAGAGAATGAACTCGGGGGAGAAACAAGTTGTAATGTTTTTATCACTATAGGTATGGACTCTTCCAATTGGCTGAATCAGTAATGTCTCTGTGATTTAGTGGCTGACCACTCTCCCGTTCATTCCAACACACAAACTTACTAAAGTGTCCATTTTCAAAGATTTATGACTCAGGATGGTATTTTCTCGTTAGAGGACCTGTAATAACCAATATCCATGATATATTGTGAGTAGTGCCCCAAGGGAGGAGGTGCTTAAGAGAAAAACAGAAATTGCTTATAGCTCTACAGACTACACGACAAACAGGAGAGTTATCCGCGAATACGATACAATCCACTGACCAAACTGCCAATGTGAGATTCGCATGGTTATCCCATATTTGAAACATTCATAACTTTCTTACTATTGATCCGAATTGTTTCAAACTGTCAACGTTCATCTTATTTTTTCTGCTTTCATAGAAAAAAAAAGGAATTATTACAAAAATTGGGTTGTCCATTGAATGATACTTGGTAACGTATGGGACGTAAAGACCATGGCTGTGTCTTGGACTAGTCCCAAGGGGTCCTCCGTTGAGCAGACTGAAATTACAATTTCGGTCAATTATGACTACGTAGTATGTATATCTTAAAGGTAATACAAAGTTTTGGTACGGGGTCATGAATTTGGTTCGAATGAACATATTGCAAGCATATACCATCCTACAATATTCAGTGATCGTTGTTGCGGTTGAAATCGACTCTAAAGTTATGAGATTGTTAATAATAAACACTTTATGTTAAATAGCTCCCTCTCAAGGTCAAGATATCAATTAAGCTATAAAACAATGTTTATTGACTAAAATCGACCGATTAGCTATTCTCGTTCGGAAATTATATTCCACAACTACATACTCTGAGATTTTCATGGTCGCAGCTACCATTGTACGGCCGTAGGAGCTATTTGAAATTTATCAAAATTTACCGGGAGCACCGGTAAATCTTTATATTCAATTTTTCTCGAAAGCAGAAGTGTTTTAGGGGCTAAAATTTCTGGTGTTTTTAATACATACACAGGGGCATCCAGATATATCCAAATTGTAAAGAATCACTATCCACCCATTTTTCAAAATTTCCCAAAACTTTGTAATACCTTTAACTGACGGTTAACACATGGCAGATTCGAAGGTCAGTTATGTAGCAAGTTCAACGTGTATCATCCACGACGATGGCGATGTGTCACGTGTTGGACGGATTAAAACGAACACGAACGTCGACGGTTGTGGAGGGGGTGACCCCCCCCCCCCGAGCCCCTTTCCAACTTTGCCGTTTAGAATGCTCTCCAGAAGAGCGAAAATCTGCCCTCCAATGTGCAGAATCGCAATTGAATTAATTAGTAAAAGTATCTTATTAGATCCTGTTTTCATTATTAGTAGTATAAGTAGTAGTATTATCATTGTCGTTATTATAATTATTAGTAGTAGTAGTATTTTTATTATTATTGACGTTTGTATTAATGTAATCTATTATTGTTAATATTATTATAATAATCATTATTATTAGTGTAGTAGTATTATTGTTATTATTATTAGTATTATTGCATTATTGCTGCTTTATCGAGACACTACAATCATGTGCACCACTTGTTCATAATGTGGATACACTTTGTGAATGAGGTGGGCTCTTCATGAATTATAATCATCCGGAAACCACGAATAGAAAAAGCTATTAAAAGAATATATAAAAGTCAAGGGCTGGAGGGGAGGTGCGGGTGTAATACCAATGCAGAATAGTCATTTATAAAGTTCCTTGGAGTCGAAACATTTTTATTCAACACTTTGGGGAGGCCATCTGTCAACACCAATTCAAAATAGTGGCTCTTAGAAATACCCTTAACTGCTTTTGACAAGGATTAAGAACTGTCACCACGCTTTAAACATTCACCCGTCCATTCACGTTAGATTGTGAAGCATATGCTTATATTTTCAGGGGGGCTTTATAGCCCCCGACAACCGGCCTAATCTGTTTGAGACCTTAAACAACCCCCGAGATTTAGGCTATATTTGTACCCATCGATGTATAGTCAATGCCTGTTCAGCGATCACAGTATCATTCTGAAATGCCTTTGGGATTTGATGCTGTTTGAATATGTTATTTCCACCTCCGGCAATGTTGAGGTTGATATTTTGACGGTTTTCCTTCAAATATATATTCTTTTTTATTCTGCTCATTCTTTCCAATGATATCATTATTATCTGCTGTATAATGGTCTGAGTTATATCCTAAGCAAGCACATTAGACACGTGCAGTTTACTTGGAGAAATTGGGTATTATGATCATTTTTTAAACTTATACGCGTTACTTTTTGGCTACTTGTGATATCTCACTGTGAATATTTGAATATTATAAGCCTTCTGAAACCTCAAGTTATCCATTTAACTTATTTAAGTTAGTATTTATCTGTTTATTGTTAGTTGGTTAACTAGTCGTGTTCTAAACTAAAGTGAATGTCAGCCTGTACCTTGAGCATCGGACCAGTTGTCACAACATTTTCTGAGGTATTAGGTTTGGTTAGCCATAAATCCTCCTCACAAGCAACGCTGATCACCACGTGACAAATTAGATGAAATATGACCTTTTGAGACCGAAGTTTTTTATTTTTTTAATGAACGAGATAAAATGAGGTTATATCAATCTAATTGTATACGTTAAAGG
The DNA here is from genome assembly GCA_035222895.1 of Strongylocentrotus droebachiensis. NCBI lineage: Eukaryota > Metazoa > Echinodermata > Echinoidea > Camarodonta > Strongylocentrotidae > Strongylocentrotus > Strongylocentrotus droebachiensis. Next base: position 32,428 of record JAVYIG010002458.1, on the reverse strand, counting down.
TACTATGTCCCTTTTGCAGCCAACCTCAAATTCTGTAGAACTTTGCAGGAATAATGAATATGTCATGTATGTCCTATCTGTGAAATTTAAACGTTAGCAGTGTCCTCATATTCAAATTATGCAAGGAAACCCGTTTACTTGCTAGACTTCACTGTCAGACACTATTGAGTGACTGACTGGCTTTTTTCTTCTTTGGTAATAACATACATGAAAAGAGTTGTAAAGGGTACATGAGCATTTGTCTACATCAATAACCCACTTCTTGTGATGGCCAAGATTAAACTGATTGAATCTTTGCGCAGCATAAAACGTATGACCATTCGGTACAATTGTCTGAAAATCAAGACTATTACTTTTGGGCTCTATAGCCCTAAAGTCGATTTGACAACTAATAGTTGTTATTTTCCCACTTGAAGACATTTTCAAGCCCCACCTTTTTTAGGGAAGTTCTAAATTAGTATCATCTTTCAAATGCAGTTGGAATTTAACTTTTTCATTTCTTTGGCTTGCAAATGGGACATAGTACCTTTAATAGATATGTGATTTGTTTCTGCCTCGTTTATTGAAATCAATCTTGTTTCTTTTCAGTGAGTAAATATTCATTAAGTTTTACTCAAATTTGATTTGATGTAATGATATAAACCCCTTAAAAAGTTTGGAATCTTAAGTTTGATCGATTATAGCTCTCTTGCCAAGGGACAATAACCACTTTGTTTAGTATCATTAGAAACAATGTTTATTCGTCTTTAAAATGACACTATGTTTGTTATGATTTTGCAACCATGGAATGACCAATACATAATAATAAGGAGCAAGGTAAAAATTGAAAAGTTGCAAAATGCACTGGCAAGCAATAGTATTGTTATGCATGCACTTCACAACAGCCCTGTATTCAAAGACAAAGATTGCACAACCGAACACGAGAACTGCATTTTGTAACTTTTCACTCTTGACCTTGCCCCTTATTTTGATGTAATGCACATTCCATGACTTTAAAATCACAACAAATACGGTATCACTTTAAGGAATAATAAACACACTTTATAATGATATTAAACATAGCGATGATTATGCCATAACAATAGAAATATATTGAATCAAACTTGAGTTTCTAGACTTTTTTTTCTCAAAAGGTTTACATAATACACATAACATCATCATCATACATTAATGTAGATCACCAATAATAATCAATTGAATGTTAGTATAGTAACGAATGGATTGTCGTAAGCTTTATTCAAAGTTCGACGTAAAAATGAATATATGTATATTCCATGATAATATTAAGTATGAAATGAAATATGGATAAGCGAATAGACATTTACGGATATTTCCACAATTCTTTTTCCAATGAAACTCCGTGAGTCATCAATTTCCGAGACATCAGTTTCACCGAATTTACAGTCACAATTATCCATGTTTAATTGCGGTCTTTTTAAGAGATGTTTTGGATTTGATCTGACATTTGTTCCTGCGACAATTTCTTGCAAGATATAGGGTTGGGGTTAGTGTTGCAAGTGGGTTTTGGGTCAGGTTTAGGGTTAAGTAAAGTGTTTTGACCAGGGTTGAAGTTACAAATTCAGTTAATGTAGGAAATTGTCAAAGGAACAAGTGTCGTGAAATCGTTTTGAATTACCCTCCTTTCGTATGTCTTTGGTATTGAGGTCATTGCCTATTAAATAGGATGTTTGTTCTGTGTTCTAAAGACATATTAAGTTGTCTCTTTTCTGTCATCATCCAGGTCTAATGCCGCCTTTCCTTTCCGTCAAGAAGGTCCCCGGAGCCATACCCTCGCTCGAACTCTACTGGCAATTCCCTTACCCGACCTACGTGGATTACGTCACAATTTTTGTCAGGAGAGACGACGCGCTTGCAACCGAGCTCACGTGGATGCGCGTTGGGGGTGTGCGCACATCAGGGCAGTTCACATTTGTCGCGAGTGGTCTCGGATCCAAGTACTCTGTGGCAGTGGTGATTGCTAGTGGGGCCAAGTCTGTGACGTCCAACTACGATACCGTGGTAATAGGTATGTGCAAAACGGGCATACGGCCTGGATGATGGGGTGGGGAGTGTGAGGTAGGAGGGGGGAGTTGTAGCACCCCTCCCGTATATATAAAAACTCACAATATTCTGGCAACCGTCACATCATGGGGCTCTTTGTAATTGTCATATCCAGACTCAATAAAGAATTCACGTTCTAACTAGTTGCTAAATTGCTGTAGTCGCTCGTTCGTAACATTAATTTTAAACACAAAAATGGTAAAGTATGCCTATTTGATTTGGGCTGAAGAGGACAATTTGAATTTTTCTTTAAATTTGAAGAAAAAAGGGGTAGATGTAAAGCTCTTACCTAAAATTTGATATTCTGTCACAATTATTTCCTAATATGCTCTTTTATTTATTCATTTTCTTTTATCCCTCTTTCTACGCCTGCGTTTCTTCTTTTTCTTCACAATGTTAGCCCCACAACATCCTCATACCGTCCGAATAGCCAGCATCTCAGCAGAAAACCTCACCATGCAGTGGCCCCATGACCCCTCATCCTGCACCGCCGCATGCAGTTACCTCGTCCGATACCAACAAACGTCACCGTACAACTACAACTCCTACCCCGTCACGGAGCTCCCGGTCAGTTGCCCGGGTCTCCTCCCTGCCCAGCCCGCACGCAGTACTAGCCCAAACGCGATGAACACGTGCACGGGAAACCTTCGTGATTTGATACCCGGCGCGCTCTACGACATAGATGTATACGCGTCGAGTTATAATGTGCTCAGTGTAACGGCTGCGCAGTTACGTCAGAGAACACGTGAGTCACTATTAAATGTTGCCAAGTCAAAGTTTTGCACACAGTTTGAACACAGTAGGAATATGCACATTGTAGGAAATGTGAACAGTGTGTGGCAAATTATGTTCAAACTATTTCTGCAGTGTGAATGCTCAGGTGAATCTCTGTACCCTCGCAGAGTTTTAACACATAAAGGATTTCTATTTCTTTCATGATGTAGACTGGAAATGTGGTGTGACAAACTGTGTCCACCTTATTTCCACAGTGAGAATTTTGATGTGGATCTTTGAATCCCTTCCACAGTTTTCACCGAGTGGTGACATGCCCAGATGACTTTGGGATTGCCATTACTTTCATGATGTAGACAGGGTGATTGTAAAGCCGAAGTTTGAACACAGTTTGAGCACAGAGGGAATATATATGCACAGAAAATATTAATTTCACAATCTAGGCAATGTTAACAGTGTGTGCAAGCTGTGTTCTCACTATTGCCACAGTGTGGATTTCGGGGTGAATCTCTGTACCTCTATGTTATAGAAAGTGTGAACACACACAATTTCGGTGTGCATGTACCCCAATGTGATCACATAGTATAATTGGAACACCTTTGTAGTGTTCACAGAGAAAGTTGGAGTACATGCACCACAGTGTAACCACAGAATGGATATAAAAGGTGTTTTAGATGACTATATATACTTGGCCACAGAAAAAAAAATTGACACACATAACTTGAAGTGTGTCCATTTTTGGAACACTTGTTTTGCGTTGAATATGTGACCACACCCCCTCAACAGAGATTAAGAAAATATGTACCATGCACAGTGACGATTTTAGAGAGTAATATACTAAGATTGACTATGTATTCACAGTGACCAGACTGTGGTCACATTGAAAGTCACAGTGTGCATGCAAGACAGTTTGACGTCACTGTCGATTTGAATCTTTTTAATATACCGATGTGCTCAAATTTTTGGATACTGTGGACACAGAAAGAACACTTCACGTATGAGCCTGAGTGTGACCACAGTGACGTTTATAGAAGATGCATTCACAAGTTGATCAAATGAAGTATCACAGTGAATCCACTACAGAGTGTCAAATTTGATAGCTTTCACATATATGCTTTTTGTTTCACACGGCGATCAGATCGTTCTATTTCACAATCTCAACTTCAATGTTTCTCTCCACAGCCCCTACACCGCCACAGAACGTCACAGTCACGAACGTTACCGAGCAATCTATCACCATTGCATGGACGCCGGGGGCGGGCTACAGAACGCGCTATCATCTGCACGCCTATGCGACAAGTTACAGCGAAGAGGTCGGCGTAGTCCACGGTGACGTCACAGATTTTACGTTCCACGATCTTCTGGCGGGAACGCGGTATATTATCACCATCAGAGCGAGCGCTAACTTCACAGACGGGGATATGGTGCTGGTAGGAGAGACTACTCTACCGACAAGTAATAATAAAAGAGATACGGGAGTCACTTCAAGTTGACCATTATTTTGACCAAAGTTTGCAAACTTTCCAACAATTAAAAACAGAAGATGTAAAAGTAGATTGGATTGTAGGTTCTATAAATTTGCTCGCATTTTCCCCAATCAAGCCAAAGAAAGATGAATGTGAAAAAAAGGGGTCATCGTTTCTATAGAGTATAGAAAGCCTATAAAATGTCTAATTTGCCGACAGAAATAATTCATGGTGATGGCACACCTCCAGTCGCAACCCACACCTCACCCTCTCTAGTGACGCTTATTAAACTAGGTCATGATTATACAGTTTGGCATGCCCAGATAGGTACTAGTTATAGGTCATTTTGTACCTGATAGACGACTCCTCATATGGTTTAATTCATGCCGACTTATATTACGACGCAGTCGATGAAATTAATGTTGAGTACAAAAACGTCCCACATCTAGAAACAGCTTAAAGGGAAAGTCCACCCTGATATTAAGATGGTTTTAATACAAGAAGAAAATGAGATAAACAGGTCAGTGAAAGTTAAAGCAAAAACCGATTAAAAATAAGAAAGTTATGAACTTTGAAAGGTGCGATCAACCAAACATGAATTGGTAACGCTGTGACCTATCTTGCGAGCTCCCCTCCCATTTGACTTGAACTAAAAATTTAAAAATTCATATTTTACCTTATTATAAATCACATTTCAATAATACATTCACACTAAATATTATTGTATTATTGCAAATATATTTGATACAACTTATGCATAAATGTCTATGCCGTCATCAATAACTAAGAAATTGAAGTTTATGATATGTTCTGTACGGAGCAAAATGGTGAGGACCTCGCAAGATGTGCCACAGTGATGCTGATTAGTGTTTCACTGATGGCAACTTAACAAATTCATAACTTTCCTATCGGGTATTGCGCAAACTTTCACTAATTTGTTTGTCTCATTTTTCTGTTTTTTTCTTCAAACCAAATAAATGTTATGGTGAGCTTCCCCTTTAAAAAGAAGACAGCTATATGAAGAGAAGGAGGGAAAACGAAAATAAAGTAGTTGTATTTTATTAGTCTAGATAATTTGGGAAATCTCAAATAAGAAGCCATGTTAAATAAATAATATTGCCACTCAAAATCGATTTTAATTTAGTTATTGGACTGGGCTAATGCAGTGTTTGTGTCTTTCTTTCTCTCTTAGAGCCAGGTCCAGTAGACCGACTAAGATTGGAACCTCAGATAGACCATCGTCAGATTAGACTTGCGTTCCTGGCCCCAATGTTGCCTAATGGGGTTCTTGAAGGATATCGGGTTGAGTACGTCGGCAAACGAAATGTAAGATTTCCTTCATTGTATTTGAAAGTAATCATCAAGATTAACAAAATACCATATTTTCCCTTCTTGTAGGTCTGCGTGTTTACCGCGCTTATATCCACATCATAATGTGCTTGAGACGATCCAGTATTAACCAGGCTTTTCAATAGTTAGGTTACCGATTTCGATGCTGATAGTATTCAGTGAAACCTTCCAGGTTCCTATTAACTGCACCGGGCTGGAAGTGGCACATGTAGAAAAATCCTCTTGTCAATCATATTATAACAACTCTTTGTATGTTCAGAATGAGTTAAAAAATAGATTAAAGTGATCGATAGATAGACAGTTTGATAGTATTTTAAGCAATTTGTATCCTACCAAACTATGAACGGAGAATCGAAACGAAAAATGCATCTGAAACATAAAGGAAATCGCAGAATTTATTTCACGATGATTAATGCTCATACGCTGTTTAACATATGTCTCTGTATCTTCATAACTGTTTTAATTCATCCAGAAATCCATCATCATCATTATTCAAGAAAAAAAAGTTCCTTACTCGAATTGTGTGTACAATCATGATCTTGATTTATGCCTTGCTCCAGACAGGTAATGTGTAATGCACATGTTTCGGTCTTTGCTTTCCATGTTATCCTGTTTTCTTAGATTAACTTATCCCGTTCTAACCTTTTATTTTCCTCCAGGGATCGCGCACTTGTAGCAGCGGCCAGAAGTACCTACCGGTTGTAGAGACATCGGTAATCATTGAGGGTCTCAAAGGAGGATGTTACTACACGTTTACGGTGAGAGGTTAACCCGTTTACTCCTGGAACCGGGTGGCTCTTGTATTAAGCCTATGTGAATTAAAGAACTTAGTACTCAACAGGTTAAAACATTAACCGGTGGGGGTGGGGTACATTGTCGAGAAGGAAGGGGGCACGCAAACACTATGATAAATCCTAATGTGATGGCAACTACCCCATGCCCAGTAGTTCATCCCAGACCGACGACCCTTGTGAACTAATCAAAGAATATGATGATTATCTAATACCGCCCTGAAAAACAGGAAAGAAAAGATGCAAAAAAAAATGAAAATGAGTAGAGAGAAAGATAGAAAGAGAAAGGACGGGAAAAAAAGAATGGACAAAATTTCGGTACAAAATCAATATGTTTTCAAGAGTCATTCTCTCAGATTTGAATATCAAAGATTAGTTTAAAATTCGGAAGACTCATTTATCATAAAACTATCCGATTCAGGAATTGTAACAACAATGTGTACTGTAGTGACACAATTAAGATAATGCCTCCTACCTGGTATGAAAATATCTTGGAATACATTTTAATGAAGAACATAATGTTTATTTCTTGACGTCACAGGTTAAAGCTCGGAACGAGGTCGGACTAGGACCTGGTGTGTCTGATTCGGTTCTAACTGCAATTGGAAGTGAGTATAAATCACTCATGAGTGACTTCTCTGCAGAACAAATGCACCGCCCTTGGTGCTTTTGAAAAGTTGTTATAATTGTTTAAGCGGTCCTTAAATATACTTCGTTATGAAGCAAATTCTAAGTGCTTTGTAGCTGCAAAGAAATGCCATATATATACAGTGCGTCCCAGAAAAAACGAAACCGAGAATTGTTGATGTGTTATCATAACCTAATCACAATTTTATTTGATAAATGACACATATTTGTAAAGCATCGATAATCCTCGGTTTCGTTTTTTCTGGGACGCACTGTATATATATATATCAAATAGAGTGGTGGGTTGGATCATTAGGTAGCCTCTACTTGGAATTCATACCAAAATGATGCTGCTGTTCCCGCGTACATGTACATCATAATATGAAATAAGCTGGGACGTATTATCCTCACAAAATATAACAGCGGTCATGCATGCTAGATTGGCCTAGATAATATTACACACAGATATGCTCCTTACTATAGTAAATCCTAGGTTAACCTGTCAAATATCTTCCAATGTAAATTGGGGGCTTGTGTGGGAATAAAACGCATTTTCTTTAAGTCAATACAATGACTAACTTTAAAAAAAATCTGTGTACTTTGGAAACGATGGGGCATGAAATACATCATTAAGCTGCAGATTAAGTAATTTACATTACTTTCCCGAAACTTGTATACAAAACTTTTTGTTTATGTCATACTGAATTATTAGAGGTGAAACTAAAGTTTCCACTATCTCTTCATAGTTCCGCAGGTCCCGGATGCGAGGCCTCCGCCCCCACCCAGCAAGGCCATCAAATCCAGAAACTTTGTTGTGAACTTTGACCCCTCTATATTTGATGACGTCAATGGTGAAATAACTCACGTCATAGTCATCGTCGCCCAATCAAGTGGTAAGAGTAGATTTAAATATTTGCAGCGAAAAGTAATAGTTGAAAAAACTATTATTTTTCGGTAAAATGATCAAGTTACAATATAACAAAAGGCATATTGATCGGAATTTGTTAACGTTTTTAACGGCAGTTGTGTACTGAAGCTATCCTGACGCATTAGATGTTACAACATTTTCAATGAAGTTATGATTATTTTGTCATGAAAAGATTGAAGGTGTTTTCGTGGAAAATTGTAATTTAATAAAGTTGATCTGTCCACCAAGCTTTAAGTTATGAGGGTCGCTTTTACCAGTGCTTGTCTTCTAATTTCGATTCTTAAACCCCCATCCTATCTGTTGTTATTTGTCTTCTAGCGGCTGACGATCCTGCGCGGAGTAACAGCACCCTCCCACGAATGCCGACTTGGGCAGAGGCTATTTCTAATGACGTTATCCCGCCTTATCAAATCAGTGAACCTCTTGTTTTGAGCGACCTAGTACAAGGTATAAACATGTTTACCTATTTTGTGACACTATTTCATGCACCGTTCAAAATTTCACCATCCAAATGTTTCTTTTCTTTTCTTTTCCTCTCCAAAGGAGTGTATCGATCATTGAACATACTAAAAAATAAATCCAACAACTTAATGAAAATACACCAGTGGGGTTCCATATTTTTGAACAAATGCTTTCTAAGTTCATAATATTTACGTAATAGTGAATAAAAACGACAGAGCACGGGAAACAAGACTTTTGCCCTAATCTTTAAAGCCATGTAATGCTAGGGTTGAAGTTCAAGTTGACACTTAATAGGGACTTTTAGATTTACACGACGAGAACGTGGACCGCCACGTGTGTCATCCTTTTAAGGTAATGTGACGTCCTTTTAAGGCACTGCCAGGCGCGGCCCAGTGCCTTAACACAATGTCACACGCGGCAGTCCACGCTCTCGTCGTGTAAATATAAAAGTCCCTAATGTCGGGATGGACTTACCCTTTGAAATAGCATTGATTCTTCTTCTTTGTTATCATTTCATTAAAATCCATCTGAAAATGTCTTCTTATTGTCAGATACTCGTCGAAAGAGAAGTGTTGCAGACACAACTCCTACCACGCCTACGATTACCAAGATTGATATTGGTACAGAGGAGTGTTCATATGAAACGAAGAATGTGTACTGTAATGGACCGCTCATACAAGGAAGGTCTTATGTGTAAGTTAAAATTCTTTGTCAATTTTTTTTTTAAATAAAAAAAATTGATTAAGCTTTTCACCACCTGATGAAATTTGTATGTTATGCCCTTTTTTTTTCTTGTGTGTGTGTATTTGAGCATGGTCTTATGTGTAAGTCAAATTCTTTGTAGAGTCTCTAAAAAGAAATATAAAATTGAAATTGATTAAGTCTTACACAACCTGATAAAATATCCATGTTATGCCCTTTGCTTTTTCTCGTGTGTATGTGCGCATGGTCTTATGTGCAATCAAAATTCTTTGTCGAGTTTTTAAAACAAAATATAAAATTGAATTGATTAAGTCTTACACCACCTCATGAAATTTGTATGTTATGCCCTGTGCCGTTTCTTGTGTGTATGTGTGCAGGGTCTTATGTGTGACTAAAATTCTTTGTCGAGTTTGAAAAAGAAATATAAGATTGAATTGATTAAGTCTTACACCACCTCATGAAATTTGTATGTTATGCCCTGTGCTGTTTCTTGTGTGTATGTGTGCAGGGTCTTATGTGTGACTAAAATTCTTTGTCGAGTTCGAAAAAGAAATATAAGATTGAATTGATTAAGTCTTACACCACCTCATGAAATGTGTATGTTATGCCCTGTGCTGTTTCTTGTGTGTATGTGTGCGGGGTCTTATGTGTGACTAAAATTCTTTGTCGAGTTTGAAAAAGAAATATAAGATTGAATTGATTAAGTCTTACACCACCTCATGAAATTTGTATGTTATGCCCTGTGCTGTTTCTTGTGTGTATGTGTGCGGGGTCTTATGTGTGACTAAAATTCTTTGTCGAGTTTGAAAAAGAAATATAAGATTGAATTGATTAAGTCTTACATCACCTCATGAAATTTGTATCTTATGCCCTGTGCTGTTTATTGTGTGTATGTGTGCGGGGTCTTATGTGTGACTAAAATTCTTTGTCGAGTTTGAAAAAGAAATATAAGATTGAATTGATTAAGTCTTACACCACCTGATGAAATTTGTATGTTACGCCATTTGCTTTGTTCTTGTGTGTATGTGTGCAGGGTCTTATGTGTAACTAAAATTCTTTGTCGAGTTTTAAAAAGAAATATAAGATTGAATTGATTAAGTCTTACACCACCTCATGAAATTTGTATGTTATGCCCTGTGCTGTTTCTTGTGTGTATGTGTGCAGGGTCTTATGTGTGACTAAAATTCTTTGTCGAGTTTGAAAAAGAAATATAAGATTGAATTGATTAAGTCTTACACCACCTCATGAAATGTGTATGTTATGCCCTGTGCTGTTTCTTGTGTGTATGTGTGCGGGGTCTTATGTGTAATTAAAATTCTTTGTCGAGTTTGAAAAAGAAATATAAGATTGAATTGATTAAGTCTTACACCACCTCATGAAATTTGTATGTTATGCCCTGTGCTGTTTCTTGTGTGTATGTGTGCATGGTCTTATGTGCAATCAAAATTTTTTGTCGAGTTTTTAAAACAAAATATAAAATTGAATTGATTAAGTCTTACACCACCTCATGAAATTTGTATGTTATGCCCTGTGCTGTTTCTTGTGTGTATGTGTGCGGGGTCTTATGTGTAACTAAAATTCTTTGTCGAGTTTGAAAAAGAAATATAAGATTGAATTGATTAAGTCTTACATCACCTCATGAAATTTGTATGTTATGCCCTGTGCTGTTTATTGTGTGTATGTGTGCGGGGTCTTATGTGTGACTAAAATTCTTTGTCGAGTTTGAAAAAGAAATATAAGATTGAATTGATTAAGTCTTACACCACCTGATGAAATTTGTATGTTACGCCATTTGCTTTGTTCTTGTGTGTATGTGTGCAGGGTCTTATGTGTAACTAAAATTCTTTGTCGAGTTTTAAAAAGAAATATAAGATTGAATTGATTAAGTCTTACACCACCTCATGAAATTTGTATGTTATGCCCTGTGCTGTTTCTTGTGTGTATGTGTGCAGGGTCTTATGTGTGACTAAAATTCTTTGTCGAGTTTGAAAAAGAAATATAAGATTGAATTGATTAAGTCTTACACCACCTCATGAAATTTGTATGTTATGCCCTGTGCTGTTTCTTGTGTGTATGTGTGCGGGGTCTTATGTGTAATTAAAATTCTTTGTCGAGTTTGAAAAAGAAATATAAGATTGAATTGATTAAGTCTTACATAACCTGATGAAATATTCATTTTTATGACCTCTGCTTGTTATTATGTGTGCGTGCGCTTGTGTGTGTGCGTGCGCGTGCGTGTGTCTTAGCTTTTCGTAATTCACCTAAATTTTTAATTAAGTATTATACATTTCCGGCATGTGGTAGGCGATTGACCTTTGTTTATCCTTCCACATTTTGACTTTTTAAAATGTTTTTTCTAACTAATCTAATTTCGTATTCTACCTTGTATGGTTGTTGAATAGGTTATTTTGTATGTTCTTATTGTTATTTGTATCGAATTTAGGAAAGAATAAATTGAATTGAAAGTAAATTACATCTTATTTTAGTCTCATTCGCAAGCACCAATCTTTTTTTACTACTATCTCTGTTGATCAATTCTTCACCGCCTTCCTTGACTTTTGCGCTTGGACTTTTAATTTCAGCTTACTTTTTTTCTCCTGCTATCAAATTCTCTTTGTTCGGTTTTCTTTTTGTCATTCTTGGCAATGTTGTGTTTTCTTTCTAGTCGTGTTTGCTCTTCTTTCCTTTTTCTTTTCGTTCTAGTTTCATTTTTCAAGCCACTTCGAAAGTAGATGTAACTGATATGATGATTTGTTTTCTTTATCCATTTTATGCATCATTACCATATTGTGCAGGTATCGTTTCCGTGGAATATCACCCGGTGGATATGCAGATACCAAGAACTCCCTCCCTGTGTCATTACGTAAGTATAATAAGAGTAATGATTTCTCTTTCACACACATACACACACACACACACACACGCACACTATCTCTCTTTCTTCCTTTTCCTAAAGACGAGTGTATTCATAAATCTCGGCAAACTTAGAACATTGTAGACCTCATTCAACCCTTACACACACACACACACACTCACGTACACGCACGCACCTAGAACCCCACACACACTCACTCAAACACGCCCACATATGCAATTATTGATCTCCTTTAATATGTGACACATGCTATCAGATAGGTTCAGTAACAGTTTTGATAGTTTTTATTTCAGAAAGGTGTTTTAAATCATGCATGGTTAACCCACTATACACCCACACAAACACCCACTCAACCCCGTCTCACCCACACACATCCATATCTGTTACTAATGGCCTACACAATACCACATAAATTCCTTTCAAGTTATGATACATGTTATCAATGATGATGATAACTTTGTTAATATTGATTTGAGTCGTTATGAATGATAATAATACATGTAATAACGACCAAATCTTGAAATTACTGCCACTGATTGATGACAATTATGATGACATTTCTAATACTAGTGATAGTAAATGATGATGATGATGATGATGATGATGATGATTGTGATGATGATGATAATGTATTAATTCTAGTGATCATAAATACAATGATGATGATGCTGGTGATGACAAAACTTAACAGTGGTAATTATAATGAAAACATCTTAAAATTACTGCCGCTGATTGATGAAAATCTGATGTTTCTAATTATAGTGATAATGAATATGATGATGACGATAACAATTAACAGTGGCAATGTAATGACAAATTCGTCATCAATATCACATGATGATCTTCATTGTTGTTGTTATCAGCCATGAGTCCGCACGGCGTGATCATCGGCATCAGCACGGCTCTGTTCTCCCTGCTCGTCGTCGTCATCATCCTCTCCATCGTCATCATTGTAAGGAAGTTCAGGTAAGTTCAAACAAAGTGGTAATTGAATAATGATATTACAGGTAACAACGAAATTATTCATACAACCTTTTAATTTTAATGTTTTTTGTGCTTTTCGTTACTGAAGAATGTTCAGTTCAGTTCAATTTATTAATTCTTCTCAAGCATAAAAACAATATTATAATATAAACAAAATTGGAAAATATACATAGTGAGAGAAAAACGGAATGAAAGGTGAAATTGTTGAATTAGGATCTTTATTGAATATGTAACCTTTGATGTGTCAAATTTTTAAGAAACATACATCGCGACTTTTTTTTTTTAACCCACGTTACAATTTTCACAAAACTTGGTAAGGTATGAATAATTCAGTTGTTAACAGTAAGTACAAGTAGTCTGCGCCTTCGTTCGGAACCTCAAGGTAAAAAGAAAATGATGATTTCGAAATATGTATTTGCTTAGGTTACTCTAAAAACTTATCTTTATCTTGACAACTTTCAAGTCGTACGTGATCTCATTTGTGCATTATCCTTTTGCGACTTTGTACCAAAGTACATGTTTCATTCATTATGATGTAAAATTCACTTACAAGCACTCCGCTAAATGAAAGAAGTTCTTAGATGCAAAATTTCCTTTCCTTTATATCTTAATTCACGACTCTTTAAGGTGTGTTAATATTTTCTTTGATATAAACAATCAGAACAATAAAATGTTGTTACATTATCACTCTATTGTTACATCATCATCATCACCACCACCACAGAATTCAGAAATGTCTGCGAGTTGTCCTTCAATGCAAGCACAGGTAACCATGGCAGCATAATTCGACCCCATTGCATGTTTTTGGAATCCTTCATTGATGTTTTTGTGGCCTTTGTGAAATTAGTGAATTTTTGTCAGTTGTTCTGTTTTGATTTCCCGAGTGAAATTATCCAAATTAACTATTTTGCCAAAAAAAATTGTAGAGATATAATAATTTCTTAGGCTCTGTCCTTTTCCTGTCCATTTTCTGCATTTGTAGTAACATTTTATTTTGTTCTCCTCTGGGCTGTTTATTTATATTGCTATTTTTTGAAAATCTTATTTCATTCATTATGACAACATTTCATTCATTTGTATCGATTTTACCTCCTGCTTTATAGGGTGTTACACCATACCGTAAGAGTCCAGTTATAGTATGAAACCCATTTAGCAAATGGGAAAGAAAAAAAGTGTGGTATAGACGAATGGCCTCGAGCTCACTTCATTCCAACGGGTCTTCGCGTTGGGTCAGGTTCTTGGGTTACACAACTATTCGTGAAAACGTACCACCCATATTCATGATAGTTTGGGTATTTCCTCTGGTTGAGATGCACGATATTTCAGTGAAAACATGCGCCTATATTCATAAAATGTCGGGTAAACTGATTGCAATAAATCAATTTTTTTCTCCAAAGATGGTCCTTGAGATAGGGCTGATCTTTTTATATCTACATTTATGAAAACATTCCCATACCATCAGACAACGACGTAGAGCAGTCGATCGCTGGCCTTTTAAAACTCTTATGATTGTTAATCTTGTTTTAAAGTATTAAAAATGGTCGAGGTGCGACGTTTCGTAGATATGCTTTAGGTTTTTCAGAAAGTGACGGGTAAATTGGACGCGACACTTTGACGATGAGGTATTTTTTTTCTTCAAACTTCACACCCGATCATTCGGGAATTAGGGCTTGATTATTCACGAAAGCTCGTATGAAGTTTGTATAACCTATAGACCCAATGGAACGAAATAAGCCGGGGCCTCGCTATCCGCCATAGTTTGATTAGCACCCAACCCCTGGTAGTTTTCAGTAATTCATTGTAGGTTTGTGGCTTTCTAGTTATTTTTTCAGTGAATGTTGTGTTGCTCAGTTTTGTTGCAAAACTAATCATCTAAGAGTATATAATGAATAATGTTTGTATGTAATGTTTTAATTACAAGTACATGTAGTTGGATATTACAGATACATTTATAATTTTTTATTTTTAAGTGAGCAATGCAATAATAATTTCAATGTGTTTGCGGCAAAGGAGGCCTAATATGTTCAGTCTGGAGCGTCATAAGATTTGAAACTTCTCTCGGCAAATTAAAAAAATGTGAAAACTTTTCTTTTTACTTCCATCGGCAAAACTGAAATCTGACGACCTCTTAAAAAAAAATGTTATTCATTCTGTGTTTCAATTTTGTATTTTTAATTTCCATTTACATATTTTTGCTGTCTTGCTAGATTTTGTGTGTATCATTCGTCAGGTAAAAATGACTTCTTAGCTCAGACACAGCCTTGTTAAAAAGTGATTTCTTTAAAACTTACCCTGTTGACCAACAGAAAATTGTTCTATTATTGCATGGTATTCTATTTTCTGTTCTTTTTTTTTGGACAGATTGGACGGCAGAGGACGCTATCTCCCAGCCAACATGAAAGATGTCGAGCTAACACGTGTAGCAAACACTTCACATCACACCATCTCAAAACAAAAACATTCCAGGTAACATCAAAATTCATTTTGTTAAAGAGAGTTAGAAGATAGTGTGCACTTGTTGGGGGAATGTGAATTTAGTAAAAAATTATTTAAAATGAAACAGCACAATGGATGTATGAACGTACACGTTTACAGATTAAGTTTACAAGAGAAAATATCATATTTGGTTTGTAGAAAGGAGAAAAGATACACTCAATTACATAGTTACATAAATAAAGCAACGAATTTTCTTAGAAAAGCTGAGCAACAGGGTTCCTGTATTTGGTTTAATTAAAAGAAAGTTGTTCGATATTAGGAGGATGAAACATATATTTGTTATTTATCTGGTATGTATGGACAATTTGTTATTAAGTGGCAATCAAGTCAAGTTTTATTTTCATAAAAGTATTAGAGAACCACCTTGTAAACAAACAAGTGAGTCAGACATATGTAACTTTATGATTGTTTTTATTTTATTTGGACTTTATCTAATAAAGTAGCCTATGGAGGGCTTAAGAAAAGAAAAAAATATTTTAAAACAGAAACTGCTAACTTTCTTAATAGTTTCTGTTTTAAAATAATAAATGTATGCTTTCATAATAGACGGATTAGTATTTTGTTTCCAAGGATGCTGTTGGATATTTCTTTTAGTGTTGTTCTCCAAATCTTTTCAAACTTTTACATTTACATTACCATGTTCTAAACTCTTTAGAAGATTGTTTTCTTCCTTTGATTCAGATGCCAGATTTAAATTTTATGAAATAACAGTGTTCTTGTGGTTGCTTGTTTATCTGCTTATTTGTTTGTTTGAGGAATGTTTGAAGGGGTTGATTTGTTTATTAGTTTGTTTGCATGCTTTTAAAGCCCGTATGCACTACTTATAGCTACTTGCACCCTCAATGTAGCAATCAATGCCTAATCGGTGAGCATTAGTCCCCCATGGTCCCCTTTTTCTTATGTTAATTGAGAGCTGATTACTAGATAACCACCTGTCAGTGGCCTTGCAGGGAGGTCTGATCCCTCCTGGCTAAACTAGTGCAGACGGGCTTTAAGCAGTTATAATATTGTAAATTTTCAATGTTTTTCCTTCTTTTCTAGACCTGTTCGTTTGAGTGATTTTACCCGCGATTGGTTTAGCATGAATGCAGACAGCAACTATGGCTACTCACAAGAATACGAGGTGAGTAGAAAAACAAAGTTACATCAGCTACGATGTTCAGAGCAACAAATAGGTCTCTAGTCCCGAAATGTGTATGCTATTTTAAATGGATTCGGGATGTTGATAGAGAGTAAAATTTCCAATTTTATTGTATTCCCTCTAAAACTCGAAATACTGTAACAACAACGGAACATACATTGGTTACATTTCACATGTCTCCTCGTATGCATTCCGAAATTTTGCAGGGCTCAATAAACTAGTTTTTAAAGATTTGTAAAAATAAATAAAAGGTCACATTAAATTATTTCTTTTAACGAACTTAAAAAGCTGATATCAAGACATCAGAATATGAAACACTTTAATACAAAGAAACTTACACGTTTATGTGGCGTATTATTTGTATCATCCAAACCGTTCAGATGTATGCTAACATTCTCATTTGTATCTGTTGTATTATTTGACAGGCTATTCGTAAAGTTGGACGCAAGATGACGACTAACACCGCAGTCTCGCCGGCAAATGTGGGCAAAAATCGATACACTAATATTCTGCCATGTGAGTTTGACCATTTTTTCTTCTTCATAATCATTCAAGTTCTGTTTCCCTTTGTTACTCATTTCTTTGCCTTCCGTTAGAACCTACCACTCAGTATGTTTCTCATTCTTATCATTGTGTTATACTGTGTTCTATCCCTGCATTTCCGTGTGAGATGCTTCGGCTATATTCTACTTCTTTTTTGTAATGTTTTTGTTGTTGTATGTTTACTTTGTTGTATTAAGGCAAACTGCAGCCGCACACTGAAGAGATTGACAGCATTCTATAAAACAATAGACTGATAACGAGAAAACAACATTTGTTTGCTCCTGTCGGTTGGAGTCGGGTGAAAGGTGTAGCTCGGTTGTTATGGAGGAACCAATATTTTAAAAAATCCAATCTAAGAATACTTTTGAAGAAAAAAAAATCAAAGTTTCAATTCTATCACTCTTTTTTGCATTCTCTAATGTATCTCATGTCTATAATTAACTTGAGCTAATTATTCTGTTCAAGAAAAACAAACAAATAGAAATACTGAATGAAATGTAAATGATATCATTTTGTATTTTTCAGATGATCGTACAAGGGTTAAACTGAGCCCAGTTGATGACGAAGAGGGATCGGATTACATCAATTCAAACTACATACCTGTAAGATATTCGCCAAGAACTATACTATTGAACTATTGTTCTTCTGTATCCTGTTCAGTTTAGAAATTGAACTATTCCCAATTTGGTCGAGATAGTGGGGTGTTAAACTCATCTACAAAATAGCTGACATGCCCCCATCAGGCTACGCAATTCTCTTCTTTCTCTTTCGTAATATGAATTTTATTTTCTGTTAACAAAAATTAGGGAAACATAAATTGAAATAGTCTTTGACAAGCAAAAGAAATTCATTTTTGAGATACTGATCAATGCAGGGTTAGGGTTTAAATTGGGCATGAGCTGGCGTGCCCTCCCCCCCCCCCCCCCCGACCTTCACTTTTATCTGTACCAGTAATTTATAAGAAAGAAAATTGATTGTTCGTCTGACCTACATATATATATATTTGTATGTTGTAGGTCAGACTATTTAATCTTAGAACATTTTTAGATATGCATGAAAACAGTTAAGCTACATGAATGAAGGAAACGAAGCAAGCCATAAACGAATATCAATATTATGAAAAATGTATCAAAACCGACCAAAATGTATCCATATTTTGTATCCTATTTTTTGTTCTTTGTAAACTATGTCTATGCCTTTATTTTACAAAATAAGTATCCATGTTGAACGAACATTGGACAAATGAATACATTGAATTGAAGTTACTTGAAGGAAAAACATTGTATTAGAAATGTAATTTCTTCCCTAAAACATTCCCTTTCATTCTGAAAATGAAATCAATCCACACAAAAAAAATCAATTTCGGTTTTATTAAAAATATACCAAATAAATAGTCCGAAGACTGACAATACTTGGTTCACATTGTATCATATAAAAATGCATTAAAAACAGTAGATTTAAAAATTAAGTAATCAGTTAAAGGTAAAGACCAGTATTGGAAACGCCCCAATTCAGTTCAAAAATGAAATGGAAGCTCTCATTACCAATCATGTGAAAGAATATGTTTTGACTAATACATGATGATAAAAAATTTGCCGGGAAACGGCCTACTAATTCATATATTTGGTAAATTTGTTTCTCTCATGGTCGTGTGAGAGATATAGGGTAGTCCCATGTACATCTTTCTGTGTATAGTGCTTGTAACTTTACGAAGAATGGGCCAAATTTCTTATCATTTTGATGATTCCAGAACCTTGCAGATGCTAGATGCTAGATGATCAACCTTTTCTGATCGATTCCACAACGTTTCTTTCACAATGCAATCGCATGACCATTACTGGTCTTTACCTTTAAAGTAGGAAAAACATCACAACAAAAAAAAAATGATTGTAAATTATAACATGATATATTAATATCAATACTAATGATGATATCGATTAAAATTGATTATTGATATTTCTAATGTGAAGGATAAGCTGACTATATATTTGAAAAAAAAATCATGGTGATTATCACTTTGTCAGTTAATTGAGAAAGAAAGAAGAAAGATGGAATGAAAGGGGGAGAGGGAAAGGATAAAGAGAGATAAAATTTGAAAGAGAGAGAGAGAGAGAAGGAGTAATGATGTATTCAATTCATTTGTGTCATTCTCAGGGTTTCTCCTCACCGCGTGAATACATCGCCTGCCAGGGGCCTCTCCCAGGCACCACTGATGATATGTGGAGGATGATCTGGGAGCAGAATGTCACTACGGTTGTCATGGTAACGCAACTGGTGGAGAAAGGCAAGGTGAGAAACTCGCAGACGAGAGAAACATTATCGATACTGCTGCGTGGGTTGTGTTGAAAGAAACAGAGAGCTTGATTGGAAACATGTCGGGCTTGTGTCCAGAATAAATAATTGAAATCGTTTTTCATCGGAGCTGTGAATCATAAACCAATTTCAAGCTGGTCAACGAAATGGTGGAGTAATAATCTTTTGCATCTGTAACTTGTGGCAAATCTGATACAACTCTCTCATCCATAGACTAACTTCTTTCAGCTGCTTTATAAAAGAAATTTAATCAGCTTTCTGAATGAGAAAGAGGTCACGTGATTGAGTATATCTCTGATGTTTTATGGTACATCTTTATCTTTCATTATCTTTCATAGCAGGCCGTCTTCCGAGTCAATTATCTTTTGTATACATATATCAGAGCAAAATTAGCATTCGTTTGGGTGTTCTGGATTTTGCCACTGGACTGAACCAGAATTACATCGTTTCAAGAGGGTTTTGTCTGTCGAGACAGACTTGTTTTTTGGTTATTATTAAACTACTATATGTTAATGAACATTTGGTAACCTTATTTGATGTTTTTCTAATGTTTTACTGTAAAAATGACATTATTAGTCTCCAGACTTTATCCATGTTCTTCTCTCTTTTTTTTTAAACAATAAAACTGAATTAGATAAAATTGAATTAGATCTAAAAAGGGTCTTAAATATTTCCATTTTTAAATTTCCTATTTTCCATCCAACTTTCCATCTTTGCTTCGTCTCCTGTTCTAGGTGAAATGTGACCAGTATTGGCCTGACGATCACATGCCTGTCCTCTATGGCGATATTCAGGTCACCATGAACCAAACCTTTGAAGAAAATGATTGGAATATCAAAGAATTTGCTGTGCAACTGGTGAGCATTTCTTTCTTATCGAATTATTAAACAGAAGAGAACAACATTTCGGTTTGAAAGTAGTTATATTTCATCGAGGGGTAAAATTTCCCCGTAACAGTTTCAATGTCTACAGAGTTCCTCAGAATTTGCTCAGATGCAGACTGAAGAAAGCCAAATAAGATGGAGTTATACTACCCCCTCCTCCCATCATTTCTGTCCGTATTTATTATCTGTACTCTCTTTTCTTCTTGAAATCATTGAGAAAAGATAAACAGATTTTTAAAAGTACATTATAAAAATTGATTTGAAATTTGAAGAACATCTCAACTTTATGATTACTTGAGCATTATCATCAAAGCACATGTATATCACAGTGGACATCTTTCTATTGATGTTTATGGCCATGCTAAATTTGTTTTCAGAGAGAAAAGATAAAAAGATAAACATTAAAAAAAAATGATTTTAAATTACTGAAGAACATTTCAACTTAATGATTACTTGAACATTATCATCAAAGGACAAGTATATCACAGTGGACATCTTTCTATTGATTGTTTCTGGTCATGCTAACTTTGTTTTCAGAGAGATCAGCGGCGCTATGTTAGGCACTGGAACTTTCTCTCATGGCCTGACCATGGTGTGCCGGAATCTAGCCAAGCTCTCCTAGCTTTCATTAGGAGAATCAGAAGCACC
Organism: Strongylocentrotus droebachiensis; assembly: GCA_035222895.1. NCBI lineage: Eukaryota > Metazoa > Echinodermata > Echinoidea > Camarodonta > Strongylocentrotidae > Strongylocentrotus > Strongylocentrotus droebachiensis. Next base: position 11,425 of record JAVYIG010002458.1, on the reverse strand, counting down.
AAGCCCCCTTCTTCGGCTCCTGTTGCGGTACATTGCAGGTAGGTATCGAGGAAGAGGATGGTGGGTATAGTGTCTAGTGGATGGTAATGGTCGCCTTGGTGATGATGATGATTATGAGGAGGTGGGGGAGGAAGAGGAGGAGGAGGAGGAGGAGGAGGAGGAAGAGGAAAGGAAGAAGAAGAAGGAGGAGAAGGAGAAGGAGGAGGAGGAGGATGAGGGGGGAGGGGAGGGGAGGGGGAGGAGGAGGAGGAGGAGGAGGAGGGGGGGGGGGGGGGGGAGGAGGAGGAGGAGGGGAAGAGGATAACATATATTAATGATGATCATGATGATGATGGTAATTTCAGGGTTGATGATGAAAATGAGGGACAATGAAAAGGACGAGAATGATGATAGTGTAGATGGTGTAGATGGATGATGTACAAGATTCTAGCCTTCACCAAGAGAATCAGAAGGCAGAAGCACCCTGCAAACTGCCTAGGAAGATGCATGTTATGGCAGTAGCTTTGGTGATGGTGGTGATGACGATGATGATGATGATGATGATGATGATGACGACAATTTTTTGATAATGAAGACAGTGATGATAAAAAAAATGTCAAGTATTAATTTCAATAGATAGTAATCAGAAATGATCAGAAATTAGTAGGTACCCTAAAATTTGTAGATAATTTTGTTATAACAATTACAACCTCCCCATCCAGTCTAAAGTTAGCTTCTTCTGGTAAGAACCTCCTTGTAGCCCAGAGAACAGGATCATCTCTTGAAGACACAGCTTTCTCAGCACCATGTTAATGGAATCAATTTCCAGCTCAGTAGGCCTATACGTTCCTTTAGTACGACCTTGTGATTCATTTAAGTCTAACCTGAAGACAGTCCTGTTTTCTAAAGCATACAGTACATGAATGTAATTAGAAAGACATTTTGTACTATACTGTTGTCTTTTTTTTTTGGGGGGGGGGGGTACTTTTTCCTAACTTTCTTAATTTCAAAATGTGCCTCAGAGTAGTTTTACTGGATAGATGGTCCAATTTAAGTGCATTAATTATTATTATTGTTAATAATATCTTTGATGTGCCTCTTCTTGTTTATCCTTATCTGCAGTGCTGGAGTAGGGCGCACAGGGACCTTCATAGTCCTGGATAACATCTTGCAGCACATGGAGCAGTATGACTTTGTAGATGTGATGGGTGTGGTGTGCGGGATGAGAATGCATAGAAATTTCATGGTCCAAACAGAGGTGGGTACTTTTTTTTTTTTTTTAAATATTTTTTTTAGCTGAATATTTGCTTCTCTTGTAACTCGTTTTTATCTCCTTGTTTTTCTTGCCCCCCTCGTTGTCTAAGTTATGTTCCTTCTTATTTATCCCTTCCTTCTTCCTCTTATTGCTTTTTTTCTTTCTAACATCTTATTTTCCTTTTATACTATTCGTCTAGTCTTTATCCTCTTCCTCATATTCTCCTTCCTTGTCTTCCTTTCCCCCATCTTCTCCTTCTCAGTTACCCTCCTCTTCCTCACACCTCTCCTTTTCTTCTTATTTCCTCCTCAGTTCCATCTCATTTTTTATTAGTTTATTCCTCATTAAGTATATCATATTATGAAATTATTCATTTTGGGTATTTGAACATTTTTGTCCTTCTTTCTTTATTCGCCCATCTTAATTTATCACATCTTATTCTCAGTTGAGTAATATCATATTACCTATATTATCTTATTGCATCTTAATCTCATTTGGTTTATTCATATACAATTGTCCATTTTGGTTATTCAAACATGTTCTTCCTTTTTTCTTTATTTTCTTTATTTGTCCATCTTATCTTATCGCATTTTATTATCATTTAGTTTATCCTCATTAAGAAATATCATATTATGCAAATGTCCATTTTGGTTATTCTAATATTTTCTTCCTTCCATCTTTCTTGAATTGCCCATACAGCAACAATATGTGTTCATCCACCGGTGTCTGATGGATGTGATAGAGGAGAGAGGCTTGGCACCAGTACCTATGATGAGTGGTAGCTTACCCTAAAAGGGGGGCAAAGTTGCACCCCTCTATCCCTCTTTCTTCCTCTTCTCTGATCGGCTCTCAATTTATTTATTTTTAAGTTGTATTATTAGTTTCAAATGTTAACATAATCATGATCTGCATTTAAGATTAACACAATTTGAGCACAGCAGTTTATGTTCCAATACTTCAAAGCATACACAGTTTTGGACTCTTGCTTTGTTATTGTTCTTAGCTTAGTTCCTAAGAATAGATATTAGATTTCAAACTCTGACATCATCATGATCTGCATTTTCATATATTTAGAGTAAATGTATGCCACATTTTCTGATTAGTTTTAGGTATTTATACAATAACAGATTATATATGCAAACGTGAAAATTAAAATATGAATCTACTCTCATGGGAAGACTTTGTGAAAGTACTTTTCCAAAGTCACAGTTTAAAACTCGTGTAATATAACTTGTAATATAAGTTAGAAACTTAGCATTTGTGATTATGTTGAATATCTTCTGTTAGTATCGTTTTATGTTTATTTATTTGGTGCAATATGATTTTCTAGGGTATGATAAACTTGCGTTGTAAATTATTATTTTGTTTATGTTCGCTATGTTTGTGTGCTTTTCGACAAGACTGGTTATCATTTCTCTGGATAGAATTACATGTATTGATTTCACAAAAGTTATAGATCATCTTGGTTAAGTTGAGAGCACAATCTCCAGTTTTATGAATTGTGCTTGTGTACATTTTGAGGAATCGATATCTGTTCATCATAGTTTTGAACGCAATCTGTTAACTTGTATGGTTGTGTTGCAACTTTACTCCTTTGTTTGTGCAATGTTATGGAACTTGATATCATATGGGATATACCTCCACCAAAGAGAATATCTTTAGTAATGATCAAAATATTTTTTTTGACAAATGGTGAGATAGTTCATTCCAATTTCCATGGTAATGTTTCAAAATCCACATACATGTACTATAAATGTTTGGGAATGAGGATAATGATTCATGTTTAATGAGGAAGAGCTAGAATTAGTGGTGGAGGGAACAAGTCATATGCAGTATCATGAGAACTATGTCATAGCGCCCTTTTTCGGCCTTTAGCTTCTCTTTTTCAATTCAACCTCTTTTACTATACTGTACAGTGCATCCTTTCTCTCACCCTCTGTCTCGCTACCTCTTTCCCTACCCTCTCTGTCCCTCTCTCTCCCTCCCTCTTTATGTCTCTGTTTCTATCTCTCCCTCCATCCCTCTCTCTTTTCCTGTCTCTCTCTCTCCATCCATCTCCCTCTCTCTCTTTTCCTGTCTCTCTCTCTCTCTCTTTTCCTCTCTCTCTCTCTCTCTCTCTGTGTCAGGATCTCTTACACTCTTTTACCCTTCCTTTCCTTCTGCTTTCCTCGTTCTTACTGTCTTCATTTTCAAAAGCTTCTGTAAATACCAGAAACATTCCATTATACTTGATCAATATTTGCTGCAAAACTATGAATTCTGTTCCTGGTCTTTTCATTTGAAAAAACCTTAAACCATAGTAGTAGTAAGTTTCTTATTTTCTGAATTAATCAGTATTTCCTCCCCAAATTGGCAACAATTAATCTTATTTTCCACTCCTTCATCGTTTCAAAATAAATGAAAATATTTATTTAATGCACCAATGTGAAAGTACATGCCCCCTATTTTGTTTACATCCAATTTGAATGTATAGAGTACATATATATAGTGATTTTCCATTTCACACCGCGTTGCCAATTTAGAGACTTTAACGATCCACAATGAAATACATTTCATTCAAGAACAGCACAATGTACTGCATTGGAAATTTAAAAAAATTGGGGGGGGGGGGGGGGGTGACTTTTGCTCTTTCCGCTCATGCGTAATTCTTAGCATTCTGGATCAAAAGATGATGCAAAAACATCATCAAAAGGAGACGCGTGACAAGACATGTTTTCATTAAAAAAACTGAAATACGGAATTACAATTACAGGGGTGGAGATTATGAATGTATTGCTTAGATGTTATGGGGTATACATTTGCTTTGTATAATCAATTTTGGTGTAGAAGTTGTGTAATTTTGTAAGATATTGTTCAGTACTAAATATGCAAACATGCTTTTTATCATTTAAGTTTGTGACTGTACTACATGTTCAAAATCGATTTAATTGTGAACTTACTGTATATAACTAAATCCTTACATCATAACTCAATCTTTGAAAATTAATGATTTTTAATCATGTTTAATCAATTTTACATCAGTTTCAGTTAGGAATGTACAATTTTATGTTAGTAATTACATATATGAAATCATGGTACATGGTTAAGCAGCAAATGAACAACATGAAATGTACTTTTTGATAAGACATGATTGCAAGACAGTAGCAGATATATATTTTGGCATAAAGAACAAGGAGAAAGAGAACAAGATGAAAGATTTTTGTAGAAAACTTGTTAATTATAAAAACTTTTGTTTCATATTAATAGGCAAGGTATCCTCATACAACTATGACATTAAAAAATATTATTCACTGTACTGTGAAAGACTCTACTACACATCAAGCTTAACCAATGAGAGTGTGGATGTCAAGAAAAGAGAACAGAAATTCCTTCATTTTGCAATTTTCTTAAAATATACTACAAAAATATCTTATTGAGACATAACTGTATATCTCTGTCATACAAGAGTTGCCATTTTTATATGTAGGAAGGGAGATATACAAACAAATATTCAAGGAGAAAAGGGTATCTGAAGTCGAACAATTTGAGATTTTGAAACATGTGAAGAAAACATAGAGGCTTTAGGCTTACATCAATGTGCAGAGAAAGTATTTACCTAAAAAATGTAGACCAACCCAACATTGGTTTACATTATGTCTGTTATTTGAAAATTTTCAAAATTAGATACCATGGAAAAAAGGGGTATGGTATAAAAGAAATGGATGATTTTGCTATAGATCCTGGTCAACTATTTGTTCCAAGACTGGATGTATCACATATATGAACAAAGTAAATCTTTTAGTGCTCATGTTTTGTATGCTTGTAAGATACAAAGACATATTTAAATTCTCAATCTGATGTTTGTACATGTACTTGGGAAGGCCAATCTTGCCTTTTTGTGATCGGTAACCTCATTAAAAACTATCTTGGAAGATAATAACTCTGAAACCGAGCGTAACATTGTCTGATTTTTGTTGTTGATTTGTTGGATGATTGTTGGTGTGAGAGAGAACAAAGGTATGAAAACATTACACAGTCAAACCTACTTTGGCGATGACCTGTCTATAAAGACCACATTTTTCATTTCCCTTGAATATGGTTTCTCATTGAAACCTGTATTTAGGGGACATGTACATAAACACCACCTGCCTATAAAGACCACTTTTCATATTTCCCTTGAGGAGTCTTAATATACAGGTTTCACTGTATTTCAACATGAAGAAATGAACCATCTTTGAAATGCCCCTGCCACAAACAGGAAAATGCAAGGACAATTGGAAACTTTGGCATCCAGCATTACATCATTTGTTTATTTTGCATGGCATTTTGTGAGATGGTTTACAACTCTGAAAGTAAATAAAACTAAGTGCATAGAAAGAAAAAAAAATCATAATTTCACTAAACAATCTGCACATAAAAATTCTATGAAAACGGTCGTCGAGATGTCGCATCAAAATAGCACTATAGAAAACAGAATGCATTACCCTCCCCCTAGACGTTGCTAATATTTCTTATTTAACACTTTGGTTACTTAATTTGCTTTCTTCGCCTCTCCGCACAATCGCTTGTTTGCCATGCATGCAATTTTGCACAGAACAATAGGCACCAATTGATGGAAGGGTTGTTTTGTTTAAAACAATCATCACAATGGTTTTGCAAATATTACCCATTTTCGGTCATGATTTAGCTAATCATGACAACATTTTTAATACCGGTATAGATCAATCTAAATTATTTTACAGCCTTTGGTGTATCTATCCCATGATAAATACTCTATGGAATAGGGATAAGCATCAATCACATTTGAATATGGATCTCATTCGTACAAGCAAAAACCTATTTACATTGCAAAACCTCACATAACAAAAGTAAAAAAACAAATTAAATGTTATTTTTGTTTTTGTTAGAATGTGGGCACTATTCCCACTACAAATCAATAAAATGTTGGAGTGTAATAATTACACACAAAAATATATATATATATATATATATATTTATTATCTCTTGCTAAATGAATACAGGAGACCAAACCATGAAACTTTTTATCAATATCAACTGCCAAAGATCTATGACAAATTTGCTCACACTCAATCAAATGCAAGGATTTAAGTAGCTTATAACAATTGCCGTAACTTGTTATTGATAACGGGCCCTTTTTCTCCTTCTCCTTCCTTTGAAGACAAAGTGCTTGAATCCTACTTTCAAACTTGTCCCATGCTTTGGACATCCACACTGGGGCAACGGGCAAGCAAATAAATACTAAACACACCTAGGGCAAGGACATACCCCTTTCATGCCACACAGACGGCTTTATACTCCTTAAATCCTATATGCACTAGTTTGGCCAGGATGGATTAGACTTCCCGGCATGGTCACTGACAGGTGGTTATCTCATCAAATCAGCTCTCAATTAACATAAGAAAATGGGGACCATAGGGACCAATGGTCACCGATTAGGCAATGTTTGCTATTTAGAGGGCGCAAGTAGCTATAAGTAGTGCAGTGGGGCTTTAAGTGTTTATCTTAGATAGTGGGGCAAGCTCATTTATCTCCTTCATTTGGAGACAAAGTGCTTGAATCCTACTTGCATACTTGACCCCATGCTTTGGACAACCACACTGGGGCAACAGGCAAGCAAATAAATACTAGATACAGCTAGGACATATCCTCTTCATGCCACACTGACAGGTTTACATTCTTCTGTGTATTGCTATGTTGTTGCTCTGGTAGGGCAAGCACTTTCTCGCTCGTCCACCGATCACTCGCTCACTTGCTCATTCAGTAGCCATCTCTCCTGTTTTCACTAGTCAGGAAAATCACCTCATCTGGAGACAAAAATGATGCAAAGAAAGAACAAAATATACAGTGATTATAGGCAATAAAAGGCATCCAAATTTCATGTGCAATCATTTTCTGCAGACAGTGTAGCGAGTTATCTAGGAATTAGTATTAATAATAATAATAATAGTGGGTTCTTGTATAGCGCTCATGTCAGTCAGATTTGACCCTTCTGGCGCTCCCGATTATTACCCTGGCTTTAGCGGCACGGCTGCCATACGGCGCTCTAGCATTTCAAGGAATAAATTCCTACCAGGTACCCATTTACTTCACCTGGGTGGAGTGTAGCAAATGTAGATCAATGTCTTGCCAAAGGACATTAGTGCGGCGACGGGACTCGAACCGCGGACCTTGTGATCGACATTCCTGCGACGTATCCACTCGACCACAACACCTCTATTCAAAGTATTATGGAACATCTGCAGAATTTGAGTGGAATTTTGAAGTATAGCAAACATCTAACTTGTGCTGACATGATGCATCCCATTATTCAACAGTCTTGAATACAGTTCAAAATACAGAATTTGTCATCTCCTTGTAGAACGTTTAGTTTATACATCCTTGTTTGTCCTTGATTTAGGGACTTTATTTCCAACTTTAAAGGAAGTGGGCAAAATATCTTGCACAACAGTATTAAAGGCAGGTAGTTAACCATTAAAATAACACAACACAAAATAATTGTTTAAAAGTTTCACTTCATGATTTTAATATCTGCAGGCTCACAAACATACAATTAGTAAGGAAAGAAAACGGCACTTTTTATTTAATGCAGGCCATTAAACCATTTGATCTTACATTTCATGTCAAGAGACGTAAAGAAAGGAAAAGTAATCACTCTTAATGCTACTGTACACTCTTATTTAACTTGGTCTGGCCACAGAATGACCAAATGAGGAGGTGTGATGACTCAAAAGTAGAGCTGTGGTCTCGTAACCGGGAGGTCCTGGGTTCGAAACCAAGTCGATGCACTTGTGCCCTTAGGTAAGGCATTAATCCTCATTACAATGTCCGTCAGAGAGGACTTAAAGCCGTCAGTCTCCTGGTTGTTTAATTACAAGCAAATACATGCTTTCTTAGCAGTCAGGTACACAAACCTCATCATCATCAAACAAATCTTATTCTTACCTGCTATGACACTTGTCTGATAGACCTTGATCCCATCATTGTTTGTGTACTCACTGTAGTCCAGTTTGCCTGTTACATACAGCCTGTCACTGTGGTGAGATATTAAAATAATAATAATAATAATAACAATAATAAGATGTCTTGTTTACCAAGGTAGTCTTCTCCCTGAGGGCCCTGCAATTATATTATTACCCTGGCTTTAGTCAAGCTACCATAAAAGGCGCTGAAACATTTAAGGAATTTGTTTCCTACCTGATACCCATTTACCTCACATGGGTGGAGTGTAGCAAATATAGATTAATGGTTAATTAATGATTAATTATCCACAGTGAGGTGACTCATTCAGTAGACCACAACACCTCTCTAAAACAGACCACTATGTAATGACTGGCATTCTTCAAAAGTACAGTCATGCGTGAAGAAAGTATGTACTAAGGGTGACAAATACGCAAGTCATTTTCTCAGATCGAATGCAAGGATTTCCGTAGCTCATAGCAATTATTGTAACTTGCTATTGATAACATGTTTATGAAACACCCCCTGGAGTAGCTACTGTGGTATGATATACAAGACAGATAGTAAGGTACCTACCCTTTCTTGCAGTATGTATACACAATATCCACGAGGCCCGGCTTAAAGATACAGATACGATGCCAGCTGGTCTTCTGAGTGAATTCACCTGAAAAATAATAACCAAAGAAGTAACGTTTCACCATTCTTTTTTCTTCTTTGTTTATGTTCAAATGTCCAATCGCAGGATCTAAAGGCCGGCTCACATAGTAGCGGCAAACAACAGAATCAAAACAATTTTTTTTTGCCACCACAAAATTTTCAACATGCTGAAAATTTGCAGACGGACGAGACTGATAATTTCGGCCGTCTGTGGTCGCTAGCGGATTCGTCAGCGACAATTGAAGGCAACACACGTTGATTGATGGAAATTCAATATTGCAATTCGCAGCTTAACATAGCTTGCGGTACCTCCCTATTCATGATAGTGTGAGCCGACCTTAACTGATTCATGTCGAGTAGAAATATACATTTAATATGTTTTTCTTATTTATCTTCGTCTGTTTATCAAAATTAAACACTCTCCTCTTAAACGGTTCTAAACAACTGGCACGGTTAAGCGTCGGCCTGGACAGTGCCAGGTGACCGGGAATTTTTTTTTTTTTTTTTTTGGCGGCCAAATATTCGAGTATGAGAAATCGTGCTCGAGTAGTTGTCAACAGTGCGAGTACTCGAGTATTCGACTACTCGTCGCAGTCCTAATCAATACCTGTTTCATCTGGGTCCTTGCTCCTGATGTTTTCACTGGTTGCTAAGGAGAATGAGGCCATGGGATGCTCATCACTCCCTTTCAGCTCTACGTCTTTCCCCACCCTCCCTAGCAGAGTGACTTGATTGACACCTAGAGAGAGAGGAGGAAGAGAAGTTTTAACTCTGAGAGGACCAAGATTAAGTAAACTACAAAACCAGAGTTAAGTCATGCTACAGTCTACTGAAATGCATTTTAATTCAGTCACAACTGGCAGTAACCTCTCAGCCCATCGTGTTGGTGCCACATCTAGCAGTGCATGTTTGAAATTTGGATGACCCAAAATTCTATTACTCATGTGGGCACACTTGTAACAAAAAAACCTAAAATGTTCAATTCTTTACGTTTTCCAGTGTGACTGCTAATCTTCCCCAAATACTACCAAAGTTTCTCATCAGAATACCCTTGAAATGTGAGATATTTGATTACCATCGATAGATTTGCTGATCAGTAAAATGTATCTATAGTGGATATTTATTGGCTCCCTCTAGAAGGAAATAGGTGTTGAAGAACCTGTCTACAGTGGCCACTTTTCGTGTTTCGCACTGGTAGCTTTAGTAGACAGGTTTAATTGTAGTTAATCGGTACACATATTGAACAATGTTTACAATATTTGCACATGCACAGAAGTGGTGGAAAATTATACAGTTGGTGAAAGTGTTTTCGTATAGTGATTTGACTGCTCTCTATATAAACTTCAAAGGGGAATGAGAGAAGTCAATATTCATCTGGTAAAAGGTCCTATTTATTTCAAACTAGATGAAATCACACTTACTCCTCTCAGCCTTTTGTTGCATCTGTCTGCATTGTCCAATCCGAACAGCACTGAAGCATACCTAAGATATATTGAGACAGAGAGAGAGAGAGAGAGAGAGAGAAAGAGAGAGAGAGAGAGAGAGAAAGAGAGAGAGAGAGAGAGAAAGAGAGAGAGAGAGAGAGAGAGAGAAAGAGAGAGAAAGAGAGAGAGAGGAGATGGATTAAGAGATATGGACATAGTAAACCTTTCCTAGCCTAAATGTCAATACAATTGTTCAATTCAAATATGTGATAGAGACTAAAAAGAACAATGAACAAAAATGACACAGAGATTCAATCAATTTGTTATTATGAGCAAGCATTATTTTGATAAAATGTCCGATCTATTTAAATTTAGAGCATGTATTAAGAACCTCTATTGATCATATGTATCATGTAAAAAATTAATCAAAGAATGATTACAAATTGAGGATGGATTACCTTGAACTTTCCTTGCCTATTTTGAATCATGATTCCTCTTGTTGATGGCTGGAAATATAAAGGAATATTTTAAAACTACAGATTGTAACTTAGTACTTACCCTTTGCAGCTGCGATCTAAACATTCTGGAGGTTAAATCAAAGCAACTCCTTCAAGAATAATCCAATCCTGTTAATCTGTCATGAATAAACAAGTGAAAGGTATTAAAAGAATGCCAAAGAAACAATAATTTGTAAGTTATTTCTTTTCCCCTTGAAGCAGCTGCTAGCTGGCTGGAGAAATGCCCATGGTGAAACACTGTTACTGAATATTTGTCTTATCTATTTAGATTCATATTTTCATTTTGTTATTATTTGAGATTTTAAACAATTTCCTCCCCCAAAACATCAAACATAAGGACTAAATTTATGAAGAAGAGAATCGCACAAATCCATCCTTTATCCTTTCCTCCTCTTCTCATTCTCCCAATCTTATCCTCCTTTTTCCCTTTAAAAATAATGTTATTCTTGCTTTTCTTCTGTTTTCCTTCTTCTCAATTCACCTCTCCTCCCATCCAGCTCATTTCCTTCTCCTATACCTAGCTCTTCCTCCTTCCTTCTTCTTATCTTCATCTTCCTCATCTTCTCCTCTAACCCGCCGTACTAAGCAAACTCCACCGGGCCGCAACCGGCTGCTGGCTGGCGAAATTTTTATTC